>CM034155.1:484022097-484401235 GCA_019776745.2 Taxus chinensis | reverse complement strand
GCTGTTAATTGTGGTGAACATAACAACTACTAACGGTATTGTCCCTTCCCCCTGACTGTCTTAGGATTGTTATGTGTGTTTCCCTCATGACAGGCTGTGAATCATGGAATTCCAGCGTCTCTGCTGGAGAGAATGAAGGGAACTGTGAGGGAATTCTTTCAGCTCCCACTGGAAAAAAAGCTCAAGTATGAAGTGCACGAGCTTGAAGGCTATGGCCAGGCCGTTGTGTTCTCAGACAACCAAAACTGGACTGGGCAGATGCCATGTACTTGACCACTCTACCTCCAGAGAGTAGAAATATGAAATATGCACAAACGTGGTGGGTCTTATGGTTTGTACCAATCATAAATTTAATAAAAAAAATAATTTATTTTGATTTTTTCATTGTTCAAGATCGTAGGACCCACCATGTTTGTGCATGCTCATTACTGTCATCTCTCCACCACCTTCTCTTCTCCTTGTGTACCCTTTTTTGGTCATCAAGTTCCACTCCTCTCTCATTCCATCAAGTGACAGAGGCTTCAAGTTGGTTAGAATCTTCACAATAATAATGCCAAAATTGAAGATATATGTTTTTTCTGTAAGCTAAAAGGTAAAAAAATACATCTAACCAGTCTTTGCTAATGAAGAAACATAACCACGAGTATGAGGTTTTCGAGGATTCTTCTATGAGGCTTCAGAGGATTCTTCTCTCCCCTGATCAAGCTAACTCCCTTCCCCTCCATGATGAAAACAGAGTAATGTTATCCTGAATTTAGTGAAGTTCAAAAATCAAATTTAAATTTTATTAAATGTTGCCATGTCAATTAGAATAACATATATAACTATAATATTAATAGCGTATAATATGAATAATTTATTATACATATTACAATATATTATAATGTATAATATATGTAATTTTTTATAATATATATATACATACATACATACATACATACATATATATATATATATGTATGTATGTATGTATATATATATTATAAAAAATTACATATATTATACATTATAATATATTGTAATATGTATAATAAATTATTCATATTATACGCTATTAATATTATAGTTATATATGTTATTCTAATTGACATGGCAACATTTAATAAAATTTAAATTTGATTTTTGAACTTCACTAAATTCAGGATAACATTACTCTGTTTTCATCATGTTAGCTTGATCAGGGGAGAGAAGAATCCATATATATATGTGTAGAATATGAATATTATAGTATATTAAAATGTGTAATATATATACTTTATTACAATGTATGTGTATAATATGTATACTGCAAAGAATGATAATGCATCCTTTATTTTCTTGTACACATTGCGTTGTGAATTGAAAATGCAGGTATAGATCGTAACATGAAGCGAGTAATGCAGTTGGGTTTTGACCCTCAAACCTATTGGAATTTCTTTAAATTTTAATTTGGCCCCTCTTAGCTCATATTGTAGTTGCATGAATAATGCAAATGAGATTGATCCCCTATTTTCCTACATTTATTGGGTTGGGTTACAAATGGAAAAGGTAGGTATAGATCACAACATGAAGCAAGCACTGCAGTTAGGTTTTGACCCTTGAACCTATTAGAATTTCTACATTTTTTTAATCGGCCCCTCTGAGATCATAATGCACTCACATGAATAATGCAAATGAAATTGATCCCCAATTTTCTCGCAATTCTTGGGTTTATAACTAGAAAATTTGATTCACAACACCTCATAAAGCAAGTTATGTGGAGGGGTTTCATCCCTTAAACCTATTAGATTCCCCCCTTTATTAATTTGGCCCCTTTAAGCTCATATTTCACTCATGTGAATGCAAATGAGTTTGAGACAAAGTGCCTATGATTAAGACCCCGCAATATTTTAGGGCCAACTTTTATCTTTGGTCAGAACATGATGGTCCGAATGAGTTTTGACACTTGAAACTACTGGATTTCCCCCATTTTTAATTTGTCCCATTTGAGCTCATATTGCATTCGTGTGATGGTCTCAAAGATCGATTGAAACATTGTAACATTTAAATTCCAATATTTATGGCTTGTGAGAGTTACGAGCTTCGATTCTTGCCACTTTGAATAAGGTCAAGTCACAAAAACTCATGTGGTTTAGTTATGGCTTGAGCAAATCAAAAAAATCTGGAAGGTTGATAGTTTCCATGTTTCACCACTAGCCACTTGGCTTGATTGAGGCCAATCAATGTTCACCAAGTTTGAAACCCCGCCATCACTTTGATTTCTCCGATAATTACCACTTTGAGCACATCAAAAATGTTATTTTTGAACATTGCACCATTTAACAGTCAAAATCCATGTCTCCTAAAAGTTTCAAGCTTTAATACTTGACATTTCAAAGACATCAGTCAAGTCATCAAAATTCACATGCCTAGCTTATGGCTCGTATATATGAAAAAATTTAAGAAGTTTTATGAGGGCTTCAAGGGGCTAATGGCATTAAAAGCTATAAACCTCGCTAGGGGTTCTGCCGTGGAGGAGAAGTGGATGAAAACATTAAAAAGAATCACAAACTTGAGAATTGTGGACATTCCTGGATGTGATTAGTTGAAGAAAAAGAGATGGTGTCATTCTTACAGTGATTCTTGGCCCACTAGACCAAGTATCATAACTGATATGATTAACATTTTAAATCTATTTTTTGTATTCAGAAACGATAATTACATTTAAGTGGTGGTATTTATAATTTTTGTTTGAATTGTATGAAAAAGAGATTTCTCTGATGTCACTCGTTCAGTTTCCTGTATTTGGTCATGTTTGTTAACTTGTATTGCATGTTATTTTTATTATTACATGAAAGGATTTTGCATAGTTTTTAAGTGAATTTCCTTTTTGACAATACACAATAAATTTTAATGAATGTAGTCTTATATGTGTATTGTTTGTAACGCACCAAAAAATACCAACACAAGAACAACACAGTGAAATACAGGATAACTTTTTTTTTTTGACTTGCTTTGACTCAACACGACACAACATGTCGTCACAAGGTTACAATCAACACTTGGAATCATTTGTTACGGGGAAGACCACAAGGTCAGCACGGAAACGTTCACACTTATCAAAGACAATTTATTTTTCTTTTGACAAGACAACATGAAAGTCCAATCCACATGACACACTCACGGCTAGGGCAAGCCACAGTAAGAAATGGTTAGGGTTTATTTATTTTGGTAAGACACGCCCTTTAGCTCATGACTTAAGTTTTCAGAAGGAAATCAATATATGGTTTGCACAAATTCATCTCACCAACTGAGTTAATTTCTTATACACTGAAGAGTAGTTCACTTAAAGTCTTCTCCTACTTACTAAATCTTAATATCTTCCAGAAACTAACCATTGTTTTCCTTTAAGCTTGTTTAAGAGTTCACCCCAAAGGGATAGTGTTCCCTAGTTTAGCTAGGGGTATCAATTTATAAATGTTTACTTCACAAAGGATGTTTTCATTTTGATCACTCATGGAAGTATTTGATTTCAAATAGATCACCTTTACATTTATTTGTTGAATATAAAATTATTATTTTTGTTTAGCTTCTTTAAGGGTTAACCGACTCATTTTACTTTACTTATAAAATATTGTCGCTAAGTCTTAGAAAGATTTAACTTAATAATTTATTCTCAAGATCAAAGTTTTACAATACTCATATCAATGTAAAGATTGAAAGCCATTTCTCACAAGGATAATTTCAAGCTTAACTACACAAGAACAAGACACTTTATTTCACCATTACCAAACAATACAAGGCAAGAGGTCATATCAACTCTCTTTACAAGCAATGTTACACAATTTACAACACATTGGACATTTTTACAAGGAACTTCATAATGGTACAGATGAAACTTTTACACTCTTTTCTTCTAGTCTACTCGCATAATCCATCTGCACAAATATTAACTAAAGTCAGTTCGCAAGAACTGAGCATGTTAAGGCTACACAATGCAATAGTAAGCTAACAATTAACAATATCAAGAAAGGAATATTCTAAATTCAGAAATGGATTAAAACACAACTCACAACTCCAATATTAATCTCATGAGAGAGAAAACTAAATCATCCAACAAGGAGAAAGTCCAAATACTAGTAAGAACAAAATTACATAAATCAAGGCAAGACCTTATGGGTTGGGAACAAGAAAGTCAAGAGTGTTGATATCTCCTTCATGTAATCCTATGGGTTACGTGATTGGAATCCAAAATTTACTCCATCCAACTAAAGGGGTCCAAGAGAAGACAAAGCGTACTAATTATGATCGTAGGCGCGAAGCAAAAATGACGTTATCCAATTCTTCCAGGGGGGCTTCAAAGTAATATGGGTTCGATGCCCTTAAAAGAACACAACTATAGTTTTGGTTTTAACCAAGGAGTTTACCACTACCTCCTTATCGGATTTCTTAAAACGTAGTACTAGTTAACCAAAACAAATCCACTTTTCCAAAAGCGTACGAAAGAGACACAGAAAGGGCCATTATTCTACCAACAAACCCTATCCTAATCGTCAACTTCTCTACATAATATAAGGGAAGACTAAACCCAAAAGTCGTTAACAATTTTTATATAATTCAGACAATGTCAATAAACATTAAAATAAAAATTGATTTCCCTAACAAGGCCACAAAATGGGACCTTTTAGTAACCAAGTTTGAAGTATAAGGTATTTGAGTTCGAAAACAAAGGGATTCGATACGTAGAGGGCAAAACACCAACGATGCCCCAGACTCAAAAGACCTTACCACGAGTACAAGCACAAACCAAGAACCAACGCACATAGCTATCAGGAAGGTTACGCAGTGCGGTCAGGGCTAGAAGTTCTATGAACTCCTTGCCAAAGGTATAGAAGATGGAAAATTTTACCCGATCCATGTGGGCTTATCGAGGAAAAGTCTTAGCAAATATCAAACAGATAAATATAACAGCCACCTATGATATTATCACTGAAATCAGCTGTCATCTAACAGGAAACGAGTTCACGAGTCCAGTACCATGGATTCACCTACAACTTTTGTTTCAGTCTAGCTAGTAATAGCTTGCTTGCGACCCTTAATAAAAATTGTAGAGATTTCATTCAGTTAAACTTACAATGTTTCCCCTTGCTTTAATCATACAAGAGTTTACATCAAGAATTAGGTATAGTAATACTCTCAACACGTGGAGGCCAAAATAGATGCCAGGTTATCCCTCATCTAGACTAGGTACAACAGTCAACCATATACAGTTCTAAAACAAACCCCAAATGCCATTTTCTAATCAAACATAAAGTAAGGAATGCCCATAGGCTTAAACAAGTTTCAGACACAACGTCACTATTAATGTACCTTTTAGCAAAACAAGAGAGCCCTAAACAGGAAATGCGTATTTATTCAACCAAAAGAGGTATGTAGGCTTAACCTTCTATTTAGTAACCTTCAATTATAATTACCATCACAGAATTCTTTTTAAAAGAAAGTCATATAAGCAAACAAAACTCAATAATGTTTCCTTCCCTACGAACTAGACTGCATCACTCAATATTGCAGTAACCCATTTAGACAAATATGAAATAGAGTAAGCTATAAGAGAGGAAGGAACATTCCAAGCAAAATCAGCGAAATTGGAATAAGATTTAAAGGAACAACCACACAATCAGGCAGTGATATAAACAACCACGAAAACATCTAGTCTAGGCGCCATTCAAGAGGAAAGAAAATTCATTTCAAGATACTGAAAGAAGGTAGAAAACTATTACAAGGGGTAGATTTAACATGCCTGGTTTAAAACGCCATCTCCATATGCATATGATTGTTTCAATGCCGTTGCTTGCCTTTAACCCAAAGTGCTTTGCGAGCTCGAGCTAGCGCCACAATCACGCAGTGAAAAACAGCTACAAACCAACCCCATGATTTGAAGCTCGGACACGAGACATATTGATTACACCACGCTCCTGGCTCGGGTAGGCATCTACCGTGATGATACACAACCTTTTCCTTCATCAGATTTGGGGACAGCATCAAAATCTCGGTGCAAACATTTCAGCTATAGCTTGAAAGGCGTGATTATTCCAACAGAAAACTTTATGCTTGCCAGCTTGGTGACACGCTGAAGAAGCTCATATAATAGCAGAGTAAATTGTGTTTCATGAATATTCTGATATGAAACAGGCCCGCCTCTATGAGGTTCTCTTCCATGAGTTACATCAAACAGCAAGAAGATCTCTAAAGAGAATCTTTGTAAATAAATTTCATCAGGTCTCCTGGTAACAGCCACACTGTCACTTAATCGATTTTGATAAAAAAAATATCTGGTAGGAGAATCTCGAATTTGAGGGTGCATTCGACACTTAACAGAAAATAACATAGCAACAGATGTGCATTGAGGATGTCGAGGCCTGAAATGGCGAAGTAGGCGAGAGTGAGACGATTAGTGTCCTGCTCCATAACCGATCTGCTCCATTGTTCGGCTCCCACACTATTCTTCACCCTCTCGTCATCAGGAACAGGGACCATACCAGCCATTTGAGGCCAACAGTTTCCTCCAGGACCCAAAACCCCACAATTGCGAACAGTGCAAATTTCACCTGAGTTTGCATCCTCTCTGGCACGTGCTTAAGGAGATCACTGTCTCGTTTTCCGATAGGGGTATTCTCATAGGGAGAACACCTCCAGTGCAAAATATCATTGTAAATTTTGCATATAACATTAAGAAGATTCGGACACAAAGGGCGGTGGGAACAAACTAGTCCACGGGCCAACCCATGACTCAGAAACGGCTCGGCTGACATTTAGACAGACAACTCGGAGGAGGAGTTGGAATGCCCAACGAACAAGCAAAAGGGTGTGGCCTTAGCCGCAAAACAAACTCACTGCCACATAGTCGATACAGAAAAACAAAAACCTTGAAGGAGAAACTCGAGTTTAAGGATACATTCTGTACTGAACAGACAACAATGAAGTTGGACAACCCGTTGGTTGGAGCGCTCAAACAAAACTTCTACTACTAAGCACATGCCTGCAGCCAGTTCAGCTAAATAATGATGCGAGCTCCTTCCATGTGGAATTCCCACCTGAACAGAAACGACACCAGACATGAACCCAAAGGACAGTTCAGGTAACAAACTTTATCTCGTTCTATTCTACTACAGCTTCAAGATTTTGTAACCGCCATATCAAACCCATGGTCGCGTGAACAGCAAGAACATCAGTGATGACACCCATGGCTCCTTGGGTTCAGCCTGCAGCTCACAGGAAAACTCTGCTCTGGAAGCCACAGATTTGATCTGAGCTAAGTCTTCCATGTCTACCCTGTAGCGGCTGCAAAGAAGTCAGATACTTCCACACGGCACTCTCATAGCAAACCTTTCTCGTTTTCAAGTCTACCGCTCCACAAGGTACAGGCAAAGGCTAGAGGCGTGCTGGTCTAGCATTGCGTGGTTTGGGAAAATTGTTTAATGCATTCGGTGAGACTGACAGCTACTGAAGCGCCCCCTGCCAATCTGAACCGACTCTCACCCACCTGCCTTCAATTTTCTCTGAAAAACTGTCCCCTCTCTTTCATTTGTCAAGCTGCTAAATATGGCAGGAGGCCATACACTTCCTCCACGCACCCCCCACTTGCCAGGAAACAAAATAAAAAAAAGAAACCTTCAACCCCACGCCAACCAAAGGAGTAAAAGCCATAAAGGCAGTCGGTGGATGACAAGGAAAAGATCCACATGGCCTGAAAAGGCTTAATTTATTCCACAAAAATTTTATTATTTATTTACAAATTAAAGTATAATTGTTACTGATTCAATCTATTCTTATTACGCTTTAAGACGTCGTGACACCTAAACGGGCGTTCGAATAAACGTTTAGGAACTAACACGACAGTGAAAAAACAAAATAATTTGATCGAGGGGTCGGGCACAAGCAGAGATCAATACTACGTGGTTGAGAAAGCTTGCAAGTAACTAATAACTATACTGCTAGAAAGAAAATGACACTAACATAAATAATCGCCAATCGACAAAATAATTTAAAATGGGTTATTTTTATCACCATTTTTTTTTTGCAAGACTTTTCCATTTAAAACATAAAATTATTAATCATATTACAGCGATCAAAAGGAACGCTCGACAAGGCGAAGACACAAACGTTTCAAAGGAACATAACAGATTCTCTCCTAGAAGCATGGTCGTCCAGAAGGCAAGGGAGTTTTGACGGGGGCATTACATTCTCCTCCCCTTAAGAAAGCATCGTCCTCGATGCGACATTACACAGAGGAAAGGAAATGGTTCGCAACCAAGAACAGGTAAAGGAGAAAGTACACCCTATGGTTTAAAATTTAGTTGATTAAAGCACAGCCACAGGGTAGCCTTAGGAACATTTGGTAGAATTTTTAACTTTCAATGTTCTGTGAAGATTGGCAGTTCTTTCTTGTTCATCATTTCATTAGTCTCTTTCCATTAGCATTATTCTTAGTTTAATTCCTTTTAAAATTTCATCATTGAAGAGTTTTTATTTATTCTTTATTGTGGGTGCCCAACATGAACTGCTAACACAACACCCTATCAGGTTCACAAGACCCTACAGATTCACAAGCACACAAGTATATACTTCATGATTGTATTACACCACAAAAGGTTACACAAATTACGGAATAGAATAGGCACACTTCCCATAACATAGGTACTCATCACACATCAATGACTGACATACCAAATACTCAACCAAAAGAGTACTACAATCCACCAGACATTTCCTCAATTTGCATCAATGAAAGACTCACATAACAACAAACCATGCTACAGGTACATAGTGTCCACAAGGGAATCAATGACATGTCCACAACATCACAACACATAACCATCTGACATGAGTAACACATACATCAAAAGACCACTACCAAACATCACAATAACTCAACATATATCCTGAAACATCAACCATACAGACAAATATCATAAGCCTCCCTCAAACTCTTATGCCTCCCTCAAGTCTCTTATGCCTCCCTCAAACTCTTATGCCTCCCTCAAGTCTCTTATGCCTCCCTCAAACTCTTATGCCTCCCTCAAGTCTCTTATGCCTCCCTCAAACTCTTATGCCTCCCTCAAACTCTTTTTCCTCCCTCAAGGAGGCCGGTTGTCTCTCTGTGCCCAAGGCACATCGAGTTTGGACACTCCTAACCCAAGTGACATAATAACGCGTAGTTCTCCATAACCCGCTAGTCATATGTACCCCTTGGGGCGTACCCCCATACAACGAAGCGGGTCCATAGGTCCAACCAATCCATGGTGCATCCCATGACCCTATTCCACACATCACGAACATTAGAACCAGCACAACAATCCAGTCAAAGTGCCAAGTGGCAAAGTACAAGCCTTGGGCAAGGCGGTAAAAATTCCAAATTTAAAAGAAAACCCCAAAATCAAGCAAAAATAAATGACCAAATGGCCAAAGTTAGTATCAAATCCCCATGTTAGTGCCACAAACCAAGGAAATGCCCAAAATTGTAAAGCATTGCAATCAAGAAAAGATGCTGGTCCTTGCAAAAAAAATAAAAGTAAAAGCTCAATTTACGAATAAAATCAACTTATAATAATGTCACATTACGATAACTGTGTGGCCTTATCTAGCCACCAAAGGGGTACTCAACGAGTTGCTGGCACTCGGAACATCGAGCCTCAGCTCGTAAAATATATATATCAATCCCGCCACCCTTCGACAAGGCTAAACATAGTCATAGATACACTAGGGTTGCATACATACAACCACATAGGGAGAGAGGAAAGAGTCACATGTAATCTACTAAACCGAGTTTTGACTCGAGTTATTGACCCATGGTACACCATTCCTCACTCTCAACATACACTTCTACCGATCTCCCTCAGGGGTCGGTTAGTGTAAGGCTCACAACATAACATGTAACTACATTACTAACACCATGGTGGTACACACATAGCTACCATAACGTCTCACGTATGGTAGGTATACGGGGTAGATCACAATTATACATTCACAGGGCACAATACATCACTTTACTACATTCTGCACCCAAAGTGCAATCACAATACGATAGGGTTCATACACTCACCGTATGACCCTAATTCACGACATGAAGCATTACCTATTACACAACTCATATATACGATGAACATAATAACATCACAACATAACAATAATTACTTCATAACAAGGTAGTACACACATTTCTTCAGAACATGGTAAAAACATCATGATACAACTCATTTCTTTTAACATCAACTAGTCATACAACACATTGATACACCCACATATCACAATATGCCACAATGCTCCAACACTACGTCATCCACATTAGAATTCTTTTCACACATCACAAACAATAATTTACACGTGAATTCTTCTAGAATCCACAAGAAGGAGAGAGAATACTCTCATCCCCAACACATCAACATGATGACAAATACGCACTGAGTGACATACACATCACGTGCGTTCACAATATCACAATTACGACAATAATCACATCACGCTTAAAGCACATTACTCTTCCAATATAAATCATCATCATGCAACATCATCATCATCATGCAGTATCATCATGTAACACCACCACCACCATGCAACATCACCATACAACACCAATCCGGCCCATAGGTTCGAGAGCATGAACCTACGCTCTGATACCAAAATGTAACGCACCAAAATTACCAACACAAGAACAACACAGTGAAATACAGGATAACTTTTTTTTTTGACTTGCTTTGACTCAACACGACACAACATGTCGTCACAAGGTTACAACCAACACTTGGAATCATTTGTTACGGGGAAGACCACAAGGTCAGCACGGAAACGTTCACACTTATCAAGGACAATTTATTTTTCTTTTGACAAGACAACATGAAAGTCCAATCCACATGACACACTCACGGCTAGGGCAAGCCACAGTAAGAAATGGTTAGGGTTTATTTATTTTGGTAAGACACCCTTTAGCTCATGACTTAAGTTTTCAGAAGGAATCAATATATGGTTTGCACAAATTCATCTCACCAACTGAGTTAATTTCTTATACACTGAAGAGTAGTTCACTTAAAGTCTTCTCCTACTTACTAAATCTTAATATCTTCCAGAAACTAACCATTGTTTTCCTTTAAGCTTGTTTAAGAGTTCACCCCAAAGGGATAGTGTTCGCTAGTTTAGCTAGGGGTATCAATTTATAAATGTTTACTTCACAAAGGATGTTTTCATTTTGATCACTCATGGAAGTATTTGATTTCAAATAGATCACCTTTACATTTATTTGTTGAATATAAAATTATTATTTTTGTTTAGCTTCTTTAAGGGTTAACCGACTCATTTTACTTTACTTATAAAATATTGTCGCTAAGTCTTAGAAAGATTTAACTTAATAATTTATTCTCGAGATCAAAGTTTTACAATACTCATATCAATGTAAAGATTGAATGCCATTTCTCACAAGGATAATTTCAAGCTTAACTACACAAGAACAAGACACTTTATTTCACCATTACCAAACAATACAAGGCAAGAGGTCATACCAACTCTCTTTACAAGCAATGTTACACAATTTACAACACATTGGACATTTTTACAAGGAACTTCATAATGGTACAGATGAAACTTTTACACTCTTTTCTTCTAGTCTACTCGCATAATCCATCTGCACAAATATTAACTAAAGTCAGTTCGCAAGAACTGAGCATGTTAAGGCTACACAATGCAATAGTAAGCTAACAATTAACAATATCAAGAAAGGAATATTCTAAATTCAGAAATGGATTAAAACACAACTCACAACTCCAATATTAATCTCATGAGAGAGAAAACTAAATCATCCAACAAGGAGAAAGTCCAAATACTAGTAAGAACAAAATTACATAAATCAAGGCAAGACCTTATGGGTTGGGAACAAGAAAGTCAAGAGTGTTGATATCTCCTTCATGTAATCCTATGGGTTACGTGATTGGAATCCAAAATTTACTCCATCCAACTAAAGGGTCCAAGAGAAGACAAAGCGTACTAATTATGATCGTAGGCGCGAAGCAAAAATGACGTTATCCAATTCTTCCAGGGGGGCTTCAAAGTAATATGGGTTCGATGCCCTTAAAAGAACACAACTATAGTTTTGGTTTTAACCAAGGAGTTTACCACTACCTCCTTATCGGATTTCTTAAAACGTAGTACTAGTTAACCAAAACAAATCCACTTTTCCAAAAGCGTACGAAAGAGACACAGAAAGGGCCATTATTCTACCAACAAACCCTATCCTAATCGTCAACTTCTCTACATAATATAAGGGAAGACTAAACCCAAAAGTCGTTAATAATTTTTATATAATTCAGACAATGTCAATAAACATTAAAATAAAAATTGATTTCCCTAACAAGGCCACAAAATGGGACCTTTTAGTAACCAAGTTTGAAGTATAAGGTATTCGAGTTCGAAAACAAAGGGATTCGATACGCAGAGGGCAAAACACCAACGATGCCCCAGACTCAAAAGACCTTACCACGAGTACAAGCACAAACCAAGAACCAACGCACATAGCTATCAGGAAGGTTACGCAGTGCGGTCAGGGCTAGAAGTTCTATGAACTCCTTGCCAAAGGTATAGAAGATGGAAAATTTTACCCGATCCATGTGGGCTTATCGAGGAAAAGTCTTAGCAAATATCAAACAGATAAATATAACAGCCACCTATGATATTATCACTGAAATCAGCTGTCATCTAACAGGAAACGAGTTCACGAGTCCAGTACCATGGATTCACCTACAACTTTTGTTTCAGTCTAGCTAGTAATAGCTTGCTTGCGACCCTTAATAAAAATTGTAGAGATTTCATTCAGTTAAACTTACAATGTTTCCCCTTGCTTTAATCATACAAGAGTTTACATCAAGAATTAGGTATAGTAATACTCTCAACACGTGGAGGCCAAAATAGATGCCAGGTTATCCCTCATCTAGACTAGGTACAACAGTCAACCATATACAGTTCTAAAACAAACCCCAAATGCCATTTTCTAATCAAACATAAAGTAAGGAATGCCCATAGGCTTAAACAAGTTTCAGACACAACGTCACTATTAATGTACCTTTTAGCAAAACAAGAGAGCCCTAAATAGGAAATGCGTATTTATTCAACCAAAAGAGGTATGTAGGCTTAACCTTCTATTTAGTAACCTTCAATTATAATTACCATCACAGAATTCTTTTTAAAAGAAAGTCATATAAGCAAACAAAACTCAATAATGTTTCCTTCCCTACGAACTAGACTGCATCACTCAATATTGCAGTAACCCATTTAGACAAATATGAAATAGAGTAAGCTATAAGAGAGGAAGGAACATTCCAAGCAAAATCAGCGAAATTGGAATAAGATTTAAAGGAACAACCACACAATCAGGCAGTGATATAAACAACCACGAAAACATCTAGTCTAGGCGCCATTCAAGAGGATAGAAAATTCATTTCAAGATACTGAAAGAAGGTAGAAAACTATTACAAGGAGTAGATTTAACATGCCTGGTTTAAAACGCCATCTCCATATGCATATGATTGTTTCAATGCCGTTGCTTGCCTTTAACCCAAAGTGCTTTGCGAGCTCGAGCTAGCGCCACAACCACGCAGTGAAAAACAGCTACAAACCAACCCCATGATTTGAAGCTCGGACACGAGACATATTGATTACACCACGCTCCTGGCTCGGGTAGGCATCTACCATAATGATACACAACCTTTTCCTTCATCAAATTTGGGGACAACATCAAAATCTCAGTGCAAACATTTCAGCTATAGCCTAAAAGGTGTGATTATTCCAACAGAAAAATTTATGCTTGCCAGCTTGGTGAAATGCTGAAGAAGCTCATATAATAGTAGTGTAAATTGTGTTTCATGAATATTATGATATGAAACAGGCCCGCCTTTATGAGGTTCTCTTCCATGAGTTACATCAAATAACAAGAATATCTCTAAAGAGAATCTTTGTAAATAAATTTCATCAGGTCTCCTGGTAACAGCCACACTGTCACTTAATCGATTTTGATAAAAAAAAAATCTGGTAGGAGAATATCGAATTTGAGGGTGCATTCGACACTTAACAGAAAATAACATAGCAATAGATGTGCATTGAGGATGTCGAGGCCTGAAATGGCGAAGTAGGCGAGAGTGAGATGATTAGTGTCCTGCTTCATAACCGATCTGCTCCATTGTTCGGCTCCCACACTATTCTTCACCCTCTCGTCATCAGGAACAGGGACCATACCAGCCATTTGAGGCCAACAGTTTCCTCCAGAACCCAAAACCCCACAATTGCGAACAGTGCAAATTTCACCCGAGTTTGCATCCTCTCTGACACGTGCTTAAGGAGATAACTGTCTCGTTTTACGATAGGGGTATTCTCATAGGGAGAACACCTCTAGTGTAAAATATCATTATAAATTTTGCGTGTAACATTAAGAATATTCAGGACACAAAAGGGCGGTGGAGAACAAACTAGTCCACGGGCCAACCCATGACTCAGAAACGGCTCGGCTGACATTTAAACAGACAACTCGGAGGAGGAGTTGGAATGCCCAACGAACAAGCAAAAGGGTGTGGCCTTAGCCGCAAAACAAAATCACTGCCACATAGTCGATACTGAAAAAAAAATAACCTTGAAGGAGAAACTCGAGTTTAAGGATACATTCTATACTGAATAGACAACAATGTAAGTTAGACAACCCGTTGGTTGGAGCGCTCAACCAAAACTTCTACTACAGCTGCAAGATTTGGTCGAGCTCATTCCATGTTAAATTCACCACCTGGACAGAAGTGACTTTCCAAAATGAAAATGTAAGACAGTTCAACAAAAAACTTTATCTCGTTCTTTCTACTACAGCTACGAGGTTTTGCAACAGCCGATCATGGCTGTGTGGTCGCGTGTAACGTCCAAAACATCGGGATCGACACCCATGGATCCTTGGGTTCGCCCTGTGGCAGCAGTCGCAGGATTCACTCTCTCTGGAGGCCACTGATTTTCTGAGATAAGTCTTTACTTCTCTACCCTGTAGCGGCTGCAAAAAGTCAGATCCTTCCTCACGGCACTCTCATAGAAAGATTTCAGTTCTACGCTCCACGAGGTATAGGCATAGGCTAGAGGCGTGCTGGTATAGCATTGCGTGGTCTGGGAGAATTGTTTAATGCATTCGGTGAGACTATGATAGCTACTAAAACGCCCCCTGCCAATCTGAACCAACTCTCACCCACCTGCCTTCAATTTTCCTGAAAAACTGTCCCCTCTCTTTCATTTTGTCAAACGCTTGAAAGCATTCACCAAAATTTTGCGCCCTTGACAAGAAAACACGTGCTTCCCTACGCCCTCCACTCCGTTTCCATTTCTTTTTAAATTTACTTGTTTCAAAATCTCTCATTTTTTTTTATTAAAACTTTCATTATTTTTATTATTCCATTTTTTTTTTTCAACCACAACCCAAAACAAAAAAAAAAAAATTAGTTTACTCTAAAACTCATTCTATTTACAATTCGTTATTCTATTTTATTTGATTTTTTGGATTTCAGGTAATGCCCAGCCGTGGCAGTGAACAATTTGATTTAAGTAACCTTAGTCATTGAAGATTTTCTTCTCGATGGTTTGGAATTCCTACATGCTCCTTGAACATTGCCTTCTTGAAATCCACAGTTCCCTACCATTATTCATTGCAATTTGTATTTTTTTATTTGTTTTTTTTATAGTTATTTTGTCTGGCATATACCCATTCCGCTATAAATTACCCCAACCCGACTAGAAACTAATCACACAATCTTTCATTTCTTATCTTATTAAAGAAGCCTACATTAAGTAAAGTATCCACAAATACAGATTATTTAAGGTGTTATGATTTGAGTCCGTGGAAAAGGGTGGCATCCATGCAATATTTAATTCTCATTTTTTTTAATTTACTTTTCCATTGTTGTCCTTCGTCTTCTCTAACACATCAAATGTTTTCCAATCAAAACCTTTAGGTCATTCTTAGCTCGGGTCTGACCAGAGACTATTAATATCTTACTCATTTTTTTAAATTTTGACTCCGTAACTACAAATTACACTGCTGTGATAATGTGACCGATTAAGACCGTAAAGTGCAACAGAAATAAATGGATATTATTTGGGTTACAATTTATGTCATCTAAAAATGTTGTGATACTGCCGGCATTTACTTTTCACTATTTTCTTTCCATCTTTCCATGGATTTCTTCACCTCCTTCTAAAATCACACTTTTATCCAGTGGAAAACCTTGGGGTAAAAATTTAATAAAAAATTACAGAGCTCGATTGGGGATAAATTCTATTATGTCCCCTCCTATGACTAATCGTGTAGGGGCACTCAATTATCACGAATGTCTCATTCCTCACCTATTTTACTACAATTAATCCTGCATTTAATCGAGATTAAAACTTAAAATGATGCTACCAACATACACTGTTGGGTTAATTTGACCCGGAAAACCTATTAACTTTCGCCATTTTATATTTTGGCCACTGTAACTCAATTGCCCGCATGATATTGGAGGCCTCAATTTAAAACATTTAACTCACAAACATGTTTCACATCCCCTTCGGAAACTTTATATCGATGGATACAATGTAGATATAGTCCTTATATCTACTTCTTGAATAACATTCGACAAACTCTTTACAAAATTTATGAACACACCCATACACATGGGCCTCTCTTGTCTTATTTAACCATTACCTCATTTTAAGAGCCACACAACATCCAAACTCCAAAAATAACACAAGTACCCTAAACTTAATAATGAGTCTTAACAACCTCAAATGTGGAGGAGGCAATGATAAATAAAATTTTAAAAAATAAGTTTCTTTCTATTTTTTATTAGGAAAGCGCAGAAATTGCGGAAACAATAATTATAATCACAGAGCGTGCTCAAAATACTTTGGTCTTCTTCAGTGCATGTGGAGAAAATGAAAGAGAACATCAAATTTTTATACATGCAATCGAAAAAGAGAGAGATCGCTCGCTACATGATGAGTGCCCTTTTTTCCGAATTCATCCCCTCTCCTTGGGAAGGACGAAATAAATAAAACACTGTATCCGCGTTGGAGTATCTCTCTCCGCACAAAAAGATGTAATCACGCCAGGGTGTAGCAAATGTAGCGCAGTTAAGTGGATATGAACTGTATCTTATTATCGTCCCCTCCATTTCCATGAATTGGGATGTCTCGATGAACATGCTTTTGTATCAAAAACTATATAACCGCCCAAATGCAGGTACATTAGGAGAGGCCGTATCGATATCTCCCCACGTCGTATCTCACCTGAA
The DNA here is from genome assembly GCA_019776745.2 of Taxus chinensis. Classification (NCBI taxonomy): domain Eukaryota; kingdom Viridiplantae; phylum Streptophyta; class Pinopsida; order Cupressales; family Taxaceae; genus Taxus; species Taxus chinensis. The sequence continues at coordinate 484,383,944 of CM034155.1, read as the reverse complement.
ATCATTGATGGCCATCCATGCTCGTGTCTGCAGGTCACAAAATTGTGCATTCGGCTCGTATTCAATTCTAATTTTTATTAATTTTAAATACACACAACTAAATTGTTACAATAATTTAACATAAGTGCTTGTGAGAGGCCGATAAACATATTAAATTGGGAGGAAAAAGTTCAACATGGAGAGACAAAGAAAAGAAGATAATTGCAACAATAAAAAATATTTATTTGAAACAACAAAAATAGTTATTTCAAATAACATGGTTTCTTAGCTTTTTATAAAATAAAAGACTACTAAAAAAAATCAGTTACAAAGAAAATTGTCTCTAAAAGACCTATAGGCAAAAATATTTTTAAAACAATATAAATTCATGAATTATAAAAATACAATTTTACAATTATTGATATAATTGTGTTTTAATTTCAATTTTAAATTATTTTTCAATTTAATTATTATAAATAATTATAAACAGAATAAACAACACAATACATAACTAAAAAATACAAATCAACATTACATTTAAAATATATATTAATAAATAATCTACACTAATTATAAATCAAAACCATACCTATTTTATTATTTAACTAAAATAATCTATATATTAGTTTAATGCATTATAAAACACAACACAATATACACAACTAAAATTCGATTCAACAATAAAAAATATTGAGATTACATTCCACATGTAAAATATATATTATTACAAGTCCATAATAATATATAAACATACATTATTATTTATATATATTAATTTTTTTTTAATTATTTAAAATAAATACAAAATATATTAATTTAATAATTATAAAACAAGACACAATACACAACTAAAATACAATTCAACAATCAAAAAGATTAAATTGCAGTACTCCACATTTAAAAATCCAGAATAATATTAAACATTCATCAAGATTGACTAACAAATATATATCTTAATACTTTTTAATTATTTAGAATAAATACAAAAATCCAATTAAGATTATAAATAATTAAAAAAATACAAATCTACAATTATTAACATAAATTCTCATTTATATTTGTAATTATTTATTAACAAGTACAAATCTACAACAACACTTAAGTACAAATTAACAACGAGGAATATTACAATACATACCACATTTGAAAAAATATTATTAAGAAATATTTAAAAATATATATTAATTAATAATCTATAATAATAGATAAAATATTAGTAAATAAATCTATAGATAAATATTATACCTATTTTCTTATAATACCACATTCAAAAATAAATAAATACTAAAGAAATAAATAAATTTAATAATAAAATTTTACTAAAATAATCATATTTTTTAATTACTTAAAACAAATAAATGGACATATTAATAAATAAATCTATAGATAAATATTCTACCTATTTTCTTATAATAAGCACATTCAAAAATAAATATTAAAGAAACAAATGAATTTAATAATAAAACTTACTAAAATAATCATACATTTCAATTACTCTTAAAACAAATAAATGAACATATTAATTATACATTACAGTACAATATCAACAATTAAATAAATGAACATATTAATTATATGTTAGAATACAATATCAACAATGCAACATACTAAATTATTTTAAAACCAACATACAATATACATCAATAAAAATACAATTCTACAATCATATTAATATTTCAATTATAAATTAGTCTTTTATTTATATATTATAAATAATTAAAAAAACCAATAAATAAATATAAACACACACCTAAAATAAATTCCACATTTAAAAATAGATTATTAATTAAAATATCCGTAATAATATATTTTATATATATTTCGAGTACCATATTAATTATCCAAATATATAATTACACATTTTACTTAATAATAAAGCCATGTTAAAAATGAAATGCGTGATTATAAAAATTGTACAATCTAAACTTAAGTTATACATTAAATTGCATGATAACGTCCAAATTTTGTTTGCTATATTTCAAGTTCTAACATCCATAACATACATATTAATATCAGATGTTCATCTAAAGATTAATTATAGGAAAACAAAAAAAAAATTGTGTTTCTAAAATTAATTTAATTGATAGGCGGACAAATATATAACATCATTAACTAAGATACAGATTTGATATGATAAAAAATATTATTATTAATATGATATTTTTAAAAATTATAACTGACAATAAATTCTAATTATGCTATTTTGTAAATTATTAATTTATCGATTTATTTTAAAAAAAAAAATTAGACTTTAAACTTTTATTTAAAAATAATAAATTTTTAAAAGAATAGAATAATAACATACTTAAAAATAAAACAAAAACACACTACTATTATTAAAAAAAACTCTCCTTTGTACATCATTAAAAAATAATTCAAAAATAAATTATTTCACCCTCCAAAAGTGGAAGAAAGTTGATGCACAAAAATTACAAAATGTCACAAATTACAGGACGGTTCTTGGGAAACACCATCATTATGAGCAAAGCAATTTTTTTATATATATTTAAAAGAAGAAATAAGTACCCTCGAGCTCTCCCCATTGAATTCCCGAAGAAGCGAATTATTAGATATCAAAATAATATAAAAATAAAAATAAAAACAATCATCCGAATCTTTCTTATGGTACAATTATGCCGTTAATAAAAAAACACGGTTAATAGGTACATTAAAATTTAACCAGCCTACATACAAAAGGAATTATCCGACTGACAACTTGATCCGCTGGCTGATTTGTTCATACCATACTGTGCGTGCTGCCTTATCTATCATCATTACACTTTACACAAAAATGATATATTAATACCGAAAAAAAAATTGGATTTGAAATAACATTTTAAGTTACTAAGAATATGCGACAGTAATTTTCTGTGTTACTACTTGGCCGTATTGACGTTTTGAACCCAATTTTTGAAGCTTCTCCGAAAGTTTAAACAATCCTCTCTAAAAACATTTAGATGTAAATGCTAAAATAAACTAAATATTATCATTAGGAAAATAAGGTAATAAAAAATAGATAAGTCAGGATTTTACTAACAATGTAAAAAGACACGCCTAGGCTACATAACATGGCCTGTTTATAAAATTCCCTAAAGCCTAAACAATATAAAATTACATTTAAGAATATAAAATTTTCGAATATTCTTAATGGATACACCCAAATTTAAATTTCATATAGGCACATGTTGACGTAGACCCCAAAAGCATATCATACCTGTATCAAATGGAAGGAAAACTCGATGAATAAAAAAATCACTGCTTGTACGAAAATAACTGCTATTGATTATATTGATAATGTTGATCTAAAATCAACTGTGAAATGTTTATTAATAAGCTTCGACTATAATGTTTAAAAAGGCAAATTCAGTCGCAAGGAGATGGAACTGACTCTGATATGTAAGAAACTGTCAAAATAAATTCAATGAGAGGTCCAAAAAAAAAACTTTTAATGTGTTTTGCAAAATTAATAAACACATTAGATCTCACCTGATAAAAAAAATACTTTTTTCTCAAGAACAGCGAATGATGTGTCCTAAAATCTGATGATATCACAGCTGTGTACAAGCATTACATTTACGCATAGTTTAGTTCTCATTCGAATGTCTTTACATTCGATAGCTACACAGGACAGAAACTAGGAAACAAGCACACGCTAAGAATGAAATATTTTGCAATGTCTTTACATTCGATATCTGAGGTTATTGAAATATTTTGTTCCATGTAGCTTTTACAACACAGTTATATTAGGAATGAAATGAATCTTTCACACCCTTATTCCTGCTTAAACCATTACAATTTGGGCAGGTTAATAGGCACCCTTGTTGAAAACTATGCATATTACATCATGGATAAACAAATCAGAAATGCCAGTAATTATTACCAAAAAGGGTGTATCAAATTTAGTAAGGCGTAACTAAAATATTTTTTAGAAAAACTTAAATAAAAACACATGCGTGACGCAGAGTGACAAGGGTCTGAGATTTGGAATTGAAAACTAGAAAGGCATCCTGTTCGCTTATATACTATTTAACCTCAATCCGATTCACACATTTGCTTATGCCATCAATACAACAATAATGCTGCCTTGACATACCAAATTAAAATACCATTAAACTATAAATACTTCTGTAAACTTCTAAATTTCAGTGAGACTAATTTTTGAAGCTTCCAGGTTAATGATTCTGTGTACACATTAATCTTCCAGGCATTTCTGTTTCTGTGGCAATGGTATTGTTCCTTCATTGCCCAAAATCCAGTCCATTGACCTACTAAAAAGTCTTTAGATCCCTAAACTACACCTAGAAAACAACCAAAAAAGCAGGGATTTTGGTAAATAGCACAAATAAATTAAGGTGTGGTTTTAAATAAATGTCATGAATGATAATGTCATGGTACTAGACAGGGTACTCCAATGACAACAGAATAAATTGCATCTTCTATATCAAATTAAAGCATGCTTTTACTGCTGAAGGAAATTTGTTGCTTATCTTCTACAACAGAACAGCTTATACTAGCATGGCCAGTTCAACCACAACTCACTTTAAGTTAGAATGGCCAAGAAAATTAGGGCTCTAGAGCCACCACAACCTAAGCTAGCATCGCCAGTGTATACCCCACTTACACAAAATCAACTTCCAAAATTTTAAAATCTAACAGAACATCTAAACAGTGTAATTCCCTGTAAAAATAATCATTAAACCTTAAGTTGCAGCAAAGTTTATCCATGAGACAAAATAACATTCAGGAAAATAAGATAGTATTACTAACCCTAAGCAAGTAAAGCAAAAAAAAAACAAAAAGAAAGAAATAATAAAAACTTAGAGAATCTGAACAACCAAAAACACTGTGTAAGATTAAATAGGTTATAAAATTAAAATATAAGATTAATCCATGATTTACTCACGAAGAAAATCCTAAACTCGCATAGCCAGAAAAACAGGGTTCTACAGCACCCCATTTTAAGCTAGTGTGGCCAGTTTAACCCCACCTACACAAGATCAACTTTCAAATTTTAAAACCTATCAGTACACCTACATAGTTTAATTACCTCTTTAGAAATCAGGAAAATAACAATTGTAACTAATGCAAAACCAAGTAAAGCCAAATTAAAAACTACACAGCATTCAAACTACAACAATAAGCACTGCATAACATTAAATAGATAATAAATCCAAAAATATTTCACTAATTCCTATAATAATAAACTGCTTAGCTTCAGAAAGCATCTTTAAATCACAATCTACAACAGCATCTGTCTAATTTCAAAAATCATTTATAAAGCCTACCCTAGAGCGATGATTAAATAGGAAAACCTCAGATCTAAACTGTGTTAGAGAAACCTAACAAAGATATAATGCTTCGGATCTGAACCCTGATATGAAGCGTTTGAGTTATATACAAATGCATTTATCTAAACTAATTTCAAACAGGAAAACCACAGATCTAAACTGTGTTAGAGAAACCTACCAAAGATAGAATGCTTCGGATCTGAACCCTGATATGAAGCGTTTGAGTTACATACAAATGCATTTATCTAAACTAATTTCAAAACCAGTCAGTTAGTTAGAAAACTAGGTAACGTTCTGTTTCTAAAAATTTTAAACCAATTTGGATCTGAACCTTGAGTAACACATTAAAGAGCATTAATCTTAACGAAATTTCTATACCCTAACCAATAATCTAAACACAGGGGAACATTAATATTAAAAAGCCCTAAACGCACAGGAGAGAAAGAACTAAAAAATTATCAAGAACCTAAAGAATAAGAAAAGGAATCAAATTATAACAGTAGAAGTTTAGAGAACTTACCATCCTTTAGGGGTGTGGCTGGTCTGATACGTCGCTGTTCTTCTCCTGCACTGCTCTCCTCAAACAGAGCACGAGTATTCAGACATGAAAGAACCCAAATAGAAAAAATACAAGACTATAACCACAAAAAGAAAGAGAAAAGAACCAAAAAATCACACAGACCAAATGACTCAAAACATACTTAACTAACAAAAACTACTACAAATACGAACAGCAGGGCCCTGCATACAGACTCCGCAGAAAAACAAAAATGCATATCCATACAAAAACGGTACAAACAAGAGCCTCAGACGGCGTTAAATAAAACTTTCGTAACGGCTCTTACATCTGTCTTCCAGCTTTACAGCTGTCTTCCAAACAGTCACAATATCAACCTTTACAGCTGTCTTCTAGCTGTTGAGCAGTCGTATATATGGTACTTACAAGATATTGTTGAGTCGAATCTTCTAGATGTTAAGAGTATTTTTAGGTGAGTCGAATTTATTTACCTAGTACGATTTACTAGAGATTAATAAAATCAAATTTTTACGGTGGGAGAATTTGATTTATGAGCCGTAAATGAATTATAAAAAAAAACATTATTTACTTGTGTCCTTCATAGAAGGCATTTTTAAACACTTTAACCATTGTGTAACCATTGTTTCAGGGTAGGGAACCTCGAATGGCTGTTGATAAGCACCATTGAACTTATTCTATTCTTATAAAATAGAGGTACATATTTTGTGGACATTTAATTTTAGGGGTCTTCATCATATAAAATTCTATTATGTTAATTAATTACATAGTTTTATTTGAAGTTTATTATTTCTCTATGTTAATGATGTGTTGAGGTTTAGGTACTTATTGTTGTGTGGATGATTCGTGTTGATGTTGTTTTTCATCATTACTTTGAGCATTATCATTTCCAATTCCCTTTATATTACAATGGCAACACTTTTTTTGAGTGGTTGTGTCTAGGAATAAACATGGTAAAACTCATTTGATCTTTGACATAGTGGCTTGGTTTCAAGTCTTTATTCTGTCTTCGTGATTTCAATAAAGTGGTTGCAGTTATGATATGCTATCATATCTTGTGGTATCTTGTTGATATCATGTTAACTATATCTAAGGACTTCAATTTTTCCTAAGGTAAGACTTGACGTTTCTAAACAGTATAACCTAGACCTCGACTTTGACATAAACCACAACCTAGGCATTATATTAATCAAGACCCATGGAGTCAAGATCATTGTGAGATTTGACATGAAACTATATTTTTGGAAAATAGCGACTTCAATGTTAAAAGGAGATTTTTAAAAAGGGTCACAGATCCGACTGGAAACATAATTTAAATTGGAATGTTAATGTCTTTTGATTTTGTTTCCTTGGTTGGCTGGAGGTGGGTGGCTTTAATAGCCACCTGCCATTGCATTAAAAAAACCCCCATCCTTCTTGGCGTGTTCAACTCTTTCTTGCTAGTGGCCGCACTTCCTCCTTCATTTATTATTTCTGATTTGCAAATCTTCTTGGTTTCTTGTTTGACTGCCTGCATATCCTTCTCTAACCGCGTGAGATTTTCTTGGATGGACTGCGTGTGGGTGGTTGAAACGCCTTTTCTCCCTGGTTGGTGGCGGACAGCATTAAGTTGGTATACAGTTGTGTGAGAGTTATTGAGTGCACTGTCTTGAAGATTCAAAATGTGGTTAGGGCTCTCTCCTCCAAACTACGATTGTCCTCGATGTGAATAGCTGAGGTGAATGTATCAATCCACTTCATTAAGTCTGTGGCAACTTCTGGTTGAAGGTCTTTATCTCCTTGGCATCAAATCTGAACAGAGCATGAAGGAGTCTTCAACTGTGACAACTAAGAATGATTGTTCAAGGTAAAACAGTGGTGATTATGTGATCTCAAATGGGTAAGAACACCCATGGAAGGTGTTGAAGCCGTTCTAAGAAGTCCACAAGCTTCAAAAGGTGAAAAAACAAGTCTCAAATACCTCCTCAACCTTGATCAGTGGTCTTTTACCAGTCTGTACACTGTAGATTGTAATCACAGGGAGCAAATAGATGATTTTCATGGTGTCTCTTGATTTGAAAAGGTGGAGAGTCCTTAAACAAAGCTTCGAAAATTTTCCTTGTTTGGTTTCACTCAGGTTTGATTAAGCAAAAAAAAATTTTGCTGTCCTTCGTGGTCTGCCTGCTGTCTTCTGCCCTACGCGCGTGGTTTTTGATGAAGCTTCAAGCTAGTGAAGCAGGCATGTTACCTCCACTTTCATTGGGTGCTGCGAGATGTGTTCTGGTCGGAGAGCCTCAGCAACAGCCTGCAACAGTGATTAGCCAGGCGGCGGGCATGTTGGAGTATGACAGAAGCCTTTTTGAGCGCTTCCAACAAGCAGGTTGTCCAACTATGTTGTTATCTGTTCAGTATCGGCTGCATCCTCAAATTCGGGATTCTCCTTCATGATATTTTATCAAAATCGACTATGTGACAGTGAGAGTGTTACCAGGAGAGCCGAAAGCTCAGAAACCTGAGGCTCAAAAGATGCAGTTGAGCGAGAGCGAAGGAATCAAAGGCAATACCTCCGTGGTTACAGGAGGCGCGGGGTTTGTTGGAACCGCGCTATGCCTGGAATTAATGCGACGCGGAGCCGACGAGGTTCGATCACTCGACCTCCGCAGGGACTCTCCCTGGATCACCACACTCCGCTGTAACAGCGTTGTTTGCATTGCAGGTGATATAAGCCGAAATGAGGACGTCAAGAAAGCTCTACGAGGAGTAGACTGTGTTTTCCACCTTGCTTCGTATGGCATGTTGGGTAAAGAAATGCTTCAAGCGGGACGGATTGATGAAGTAAATATAAATGGGACTTGCCTTATATTGGATGCCTGCGTTAAGTATGGTGTGAGGAGACTTATATATACAAGCACATATAATGTTGTATATGGAGGAAAGGAGATTGTTAATGACAATGAAGCATTGCGATATTTTTCACTGGAGGATCAGGTTAACCCTTATGGGCGTAGTAAAGCTTTGGCTAAACAGTTAGTCCTCAAAAGTAATGGTAGATCGTTGAAGTATGTTTACCAGCAGCATCAATGCAATTGTTTGGTGATTTAGTTGTCTTTCTTTGCAGTTGACAATAATATGAAAATAATTATTAGTAAAGTCAATATCGAAATATTTCGAGACATATATGCAGCCCAAGTGACATGAAGACTAATTCATGCTTTCACAATGTTTAAGGAGAAAAGAGAACCTGTTTATAAAGATGGAAATATTTACAATGACCTTAATATAGCTTTCTATAAGTCAACACAGATACATGAAGTTACAAAAACATACAAAAAATTCAGGAACAAGAACCTTTGATCAAATAATTCAAAGTTTTTTGTAAAGGGTGCATCAATTTCTATACATAGAAGGTACGATGATCAAATGAAGAGGAGATTTAATTTAGATCCATCAATAAAGGATAGAGTATATTTTTTAGATTCATAACAGAGCAGGAGAAACATTTCAGTTCTAAGGTTAAGAATTCTAGGATTAAGAAGAACATAGATACAAACTTCCAAGCAGAAATACAGGAGTATTAAAGCCACTAAGAAATCTAATGTAAATAGTTATGGAAATGTTCTTCTTCAGGCTTACACTGCAAACTGTTTAAGTATTCAAAATTCTATCAAAATAACGATAGAAAAAACATATTTCCATCAAGGATATGAGATTTTTAGAAGTTTAAAACAGTAGATGTGATACTCATAACACATTTTTCTATATTCAAAAGGATTTCACAAATAAATTCAGTATTCAAATGATTGTTTCATACAGATTTAAAGATACAATGGAATCAATAATCATCATGCAATTTATGAATACAACCTTCAGAATAGAAGTAACTCATCAGATTTACTAAAAAAGAAAAAATGAAGTAGCTATGGATTGGGAGAAATTTCTAGTTATGATGCATCGATAATTGCTTCTAGAATAAAAAACTCAGACTTCATATTATTCAAATAATGAGGATATAAAATATTGAATAAATGCTACCATTTGCAGGGTAAAAATCAAAGCTCAAAATGAATGCATGGTTCTCTAAAATGGAAAGTGATATTCTTATCTTTCAAGGACAGAGTTACAAAATAGAAGATTATGCCAAGTGTTCAGGAAGGGTAAATTGACAATTTGTAAGTGCAACTTCAATATCAAAACTATGGATAATTAAGAACAAGATCTAAAGAACATCATAGATTCTCCAAATTTTTTTTTACAGATATCAAGTCCTTTTTTACATGTGGTAGAGCTAAGGTCAAAGTTACAGGTTGTTCTACAAGCTACTTTTTTTGTACCATTACAAAAATGAGATTCATAAATGAATTTATATTTCCACTAAAAAATTAAGTTACATTCCTGAAATGTGGAGTTCCTGAGTACACTAAATCAATTTCCAGAAATAAGAAGAGGTCTAATTTGAAGAAGGGAAATAAATGATAAAACAATACTGCAAATACATGTTATGAATATAAAAAATGGTCCACTCAGAAACGTCAAGTCATGAACATAATACGAGATGAGTGAAGATTTTAGAAACAATGGTGGAATGAAGTCCAGAAAGCTCAAATAATCCATTTAAAGGACAAGGGTTTCAATGCTGCAATGAGGGTAGTCAAAAAAGAAAATACCAAGAACTATAGTTCGATCCCTTTTGAGGGACATATGGAGCCATATTTATATTAAAATTGAGATATAAGATGAGATTGAGATGAGTTAATACCACAAGTAAAATTTAATAATAAACTCGGGAAAGCTCAACAAAAATAGAGCCAAACATTTTACAAAAGATTACCTGTTTTTCACAAAACAATGAGTATGGCCTCATAGAGAAGAAAATATAGAACCATGAGCTATCAAAAGTCGACCATAGGTGGAAAAAGGAATAGCAGAAAGCACCATTTCAAATTTCAACGCACAAAAAACCCTCAAGGGAACCAAGGGAAAAATGAAGACCTAGAATCATAAATTACCCATAAATAAAAACATTTAGATCTTAAGTTATGAAGCAAAACATACAAAAAATAGAGAAAAATCACCATTTTAAAGGTGTATTCAAAGCCCTGATAGAGTTAACAAAAACTAGAAACATATGAGAGAGCTTTGATCTAAAGTTTCACAGTGAACCCGAGATCTCAACAGTGGTAGTCCAATATGTCCAAAAAAACATCAAAAAGAGCACCCAGAGCCCAAAATTCATAATAGTTGTAATGCCCTATTCTATGTTACACCTGTTCATCCTGTGGCGATCGAGTGCTAAGCATGGAGTGTCGTTGTGCCTTCATCGACCTCGATTGCTGACCATTATGACTATAATTGATAATTATTTTACAAGCTGTAAAATGGTAATAATGATAATAATGACATTATGATTGTATTATCGATCAACAATTGTATTTTATTATTACCTTCTTTATATCGATTGTTATCGATATCATCCTCTGTTATCGTTAAACTATCCTTTTGATTTGTTTGTCGCTCCCGCTGATCGAGCCTCGTTGCGCAAATGAGGAAGAGTATGTTTTGTGGTGGTGCCACGGTTTGGGAGTGGCGTTCGCGTAAATATTTCATTTAATTACTCAACCCCGTTCTCCTCCTGGGTCGACCGATCCCGCAATCTTAGAATTGTTTTAAATTACTAATTTTAAATATAGATTTTTATGTCCCCAACCTACCTTGTCTCTCCCTTTTGATCTCCTTGTGTACCACGTTTGGCATGGGGAAGGAAAGGTTAATGATTTTTTTTGACCTTGTTTCCTTGGTCGGCTGGAGGTGGGTGGCTTTAATGGCCACCTGCCATTGCATTAAAAACCCCCTGCACCTTCTTGGCATGTTCAACTTCCTGGTTGGTGGCCGCACATGCCCATTTATTAAAATGTTGACTTGCAATCTGCTGTCTCATGTGGTCTACCTGTTGTTTTCTGCCCTAAACCACGAATGCTTGTTTGCACTCCATCAAATGCTGCAACAGATGAATTGCTACAGCGTGTTCTAGATAGTGGATTCATTGATGGTGAAATGAAGGTCTATCACCCTGATGTTGCGAGGGTGGGTGTGGGTTCTCAAAATCGTGCTGCACAGGCAGTATCAGTGGAGCGTAGAACTAAACTTTTCCTAGGAAAGTGCCGTGAGGAAGTAATTGGCTATATGCAGCAGCTACAGGGTAGAGAAGTAAACTTATCTCAGAAAATCAGTGGCCTCCAGAGAGAGTTAAGTGCGACAGCTGCCGCAGGGCGATCCCAAGGAACCGTTGGTGTTGATCCTGATGTTCTTATTGCACGCGACCATAGTTGTGATCAGTTGTTGTAAAATCTTGCAGCTGTAGTAGAAGAACAAGATAAAGTTTTAGTTGAGCTGTCTTGCCTTTTCATTTTGGAAAGTCGCTTCCATCCAGGTGGTGAATTTAACATGGAAGAAGCTCGACATCAAATCTTGAGGCAAGTTTTGCAAGTGAAGGTGAGATTGCGTTCACTATCTGTTTCTAGTACTGACCGGAAGTTAGATCCAGCGCCTAGCCCATGGGTTTGATATGGTGGTTATAGATGAAACTACAAGCTAGGGAAGTAGGCGTGTTACCTCCACCTTCTTAAGTGCTGCGTAGATTGTTGATGAATTTGGAAGACTAATGAGGGAAGGGGCCATTGACAGTGAATCAGATGGTGTTCTATATGGTGGGAAAGCACATAAAACATCTCGAAGTCAGAGCATCAGTCGGTCTCCTGTTGGCAGGAGTCGAAGGAGGAGCAGATCTCACAGTTGGTCACCGAGGAGAAAAAGGAGCAGAAGCAGGACACCAACACCTGATTTCAGGATGGCGATGAACATGTGGAGGGAAGAAAGAGGATAAGGCACTGTTCCAGAATGCATTTATTTTATGGAGAGATGGTAGGTGTTTCTGAGGAGCATCGTGTAGGTTTATCCATCATGACACGTCTTCATCTCAGGTCCCTTCTGAAAATATTAGCAGGTCGACTGGTGGTGAAAAGAATGGAGAATACAGAGAGTCTGGGTGGACTTTCAAGGCTCCCATACTGCCATAGAAATATTTGCTAACATAGAGGAAGGTAATGTGAAGAGCGTATCTCAAGATGGACTTTCTAGTCACCAAGGTGGATTCATTTTAGAAGAAAATCCAACCGAAAAGGAAAAACAGTTAAATGAGGCTTCATTGAGTGAAAAAGTAATGTCAGGATGGAGTGAAAATCATGATTTACAGCCACCAATACTAAAGGTGAGTACTGATTCCCAGATACATGAAGAGAATGCAAATCCTGATTCTGATTCACATCCAATACCTTCAGAAAATGAAGCATTTCTGAGCGCTTCCAACAAGCAGGTTGTCCAACTATGTTGTTATCTGTTCAGTATTGAATGCATCCTCAAATTCAGGATTCTCCTTCAAGGTATTTTATTTATCAAAATCGATTATGTGACAGTGAGGGTGTTACCAGCAGACCTGATTAAATTTATTTACAAAGATTCTCTATTGAGATCTTACTTGTTGTACGATGTAACTCATGGAAGAGAACCTCATAGAGGCCGATCTGTTTCATATCAGAATATTCATGAAACACAATTTGCTTTGCTATTATATGAGCTTCTTCAATGAGTCACCAAGTTGGCAGGCATAAAGTTTTCTGTTGGAATTATCACACCTTACAAGCTACAGCTGAAATGTTTGCACCGAGAGTTTGATGCTGTCCTCAACCTGATGGAGGAAAAGGTTATTTATCATTACGGTAGATGCCTTTCAGAGCTAGGAGCGTGATGTAATCATTTATGTCTTGTGTCTGAGCTTCAAATCATGGGGTTGGCTTTGTAGCTGTTTTTCACCGCATGAATGTGGCGCTAGCACAAGCTCGCATGGCACTTTGGGTTAAGGGAAAGCAGCTGCATTGAAACAATCATATGCATATGGAGATGGCGTTTTAAACCAGGCATGTTAAACCTGCCCTTGCAATCTTCTGCTACCCTTTTATTATGTCATGAATTGAATGTCCTTCTTTTTGTTTTTTTATCTGTTATGGCATTTAGAATGGGCTTCTGCTTTTCCTTGTGAATCGACCCAGATTGAAGGAAAGGAAGGACTGTTGGGAGTTGTTTGTTTTTCATACCCTGATAGCAACTGTGATAGCATGTATACATTTCTTTTCTGCCTCGTTTTTTTTTCCTTTTCGAAATAAAATAGTAACTGCTATGTGATAGCAAAATAATGGTTGAAGTTTTATACCGTGGGTGTTAGATCTTTAACCGGGGTGTTGTCCTGCTTAATTCTTAAAATTCGGGTGACTTTTAGAGACGATAGTGAACAATGGCCGTTGAGTTCGATTTCTAAACCAGCAGTAGCAGATATAAACTTGAGCCATGAATAACATTAGTGGATATTTGTAGATTTGTCTACCCATGGCCAGTTTTAGGCTAAATGTTTGTTTTTGTCTTGGTAAAAGCTTTTCTTGGGCTGAATCTGTGTGTAGACCTCGCATAGTGAGCATGATGTTTTCTTAGAGGCCTACGTGAGTGAAATATTGACTGCTCAATACAGATCCTGTGACGTGAGTCACTGTATCATAAGATAAAAGAGTTCAATCGAACTCTGTAGTAGCAGATGTTTTCTTTGGAGCGACTATGAGGATAGGTTGAGTAGACTGTCGTGAAATAGATGGGTATGCCCAAACTATTCATATGTTGTTTTAGAGACGGAAGAGAAGGCATAGTTCGTAGGAAGAGTATTTTGCTTTGTATTCCTCCTTCGCTGACTGTTAACCTTGTGATTGGTGACTCGAGTTGGGTCACGGTAGAGGATCTTGTGTCGATTCACTTATATTTTCAACAGACTATCCCTTTCTTGTTTAAATTCAAGTATCAAATGAAATGGGTTTCTATTAAATCCATTTTGTAGCTTAGCAAACCTTCAATAATTCAGGTAGGGACTTTCTGAGTAAGTGTTGACTGAGGCATGTATGAAAATAGAATGGTTACCTTGCTTCGAATTGGGTTAGACTTGTATGAAAATGGAAAAGGTAGGAATCGACTCAGTTACATATTTTAGTGAGCTAAGTCCTTAACTCTTACAATGATCATACGAGTGGTGGATTACGGGTTTATTACTGATTATGTGATGTAAGATAATAACAACCTTTGGTGAAAAGACTTCTTCTTGATCCTTGCTTGTGTAATCCAACTATAGTTGTTGAATGTAATTTAGTTGGATAGAATCTAATTTATTTAACTTCTTGAAGAAAAATAATTAGGTTCGGTGAGAATTACTTGGTATTTTGAATCTTCAGATTCAGTTTTTGTGTTGTGAGTATTATATGTATGTTGGTTTATTCAGTCGAGTGAAGTTAACTTTAATCTTTGACTGATTTGTGTTCATATATGGTTGGGGCCTATATTCTTCCTAAAACAAGGATGTGTGTTAATGCAGTCTTGTTACCAAGCAATTTTGAATATGTTAAGTCATTTGACTGATCTTTATCCTTTTGGTTAATAATAATAGAATGATGTTTGGGTGTTAGATTTCAATCACGTAATCCATAGGATTACATGACTGAAATCTCAATACTCTCAGCCTTGTTGTCTTCACCAATAAGGTCTCACCTTGATTATCTTTGGAATATCTCTCTCACTTGAATATTGGGATTCCTCCTTGTTGGCTGGTATAAATCTCTTCATCTTGTGAAACATATTGATTAGTGGTTTGTGATTTGATCCATTCTTGAGTTTAGAATTTTACTTTCATGATATTATAAAATGTTAGCTTACTGTTGCAATGGGTAGTCTTAACATGCTCAGTTCTAGCGAACTGACTCTAGTTAATATTTGTGCAGATGGATTATGCGAGTAGACTAGAGGAAAAGAGTGTTAAAGGTTCATCTGTACAATTTATGAAGTTCCTTGTAAAAATGTCCAATGTGTTGTAAATTGTGTAACATTGCTTGTAAAGAGAGTTTATATGACCTCTTGCCTGGAATTGTTCGGAGAATTACGTGAAGTAGTAGTTTTGTCCTTTTTTGTATTTTGGCTGGTAACTCTTCTTAGTGAGAAATAATATTCAATCTCTTCACTGGCATAAGCATTGTAAAACTTTGATCTTGAGAATTAAGTGTTAATTTAAATCTTTCTAAGACTTTGTATTGATGGGTTATATGTAAGCTTTAATGGGGTGGCTTTTCCTTACAGAAGTTACCTAAAAGTTTTATTCAAAGAAATATGTTGTGGTTTAGATCCCCTTGTAAACAAACAATACCTTAAGTAATCAAGAGTGAGACCATCCTTGCAAAGTGATTTTATATAACGTGTTATCCCTAACTGAACTAGTAAACACTACTCTTTTGGTGAACGCTAAAGACAAGCTTAAAGGAAAACTATGGTTAGTTTCTAATAAGATTTAACAAGTAAGAGAAGAAAATTTAGAAACCACTCAATTTATCTCTCAGCCTATTTAAAAGTAAGTAGCTTCCTCTTGATAAGCTCTTTCGGTGAAGCCTAAGTAAGAGCGCTAATTAACTACGTATAAAACCTCAAGCTTCAATTAAACCTTAGTAAGATCTAATGACGTCTTAAGGGTGAACTCATTTGACCTTCTTCCTTTAACTTTATCCAGGGTACCTTGTAATTTTCTCTTAAGTTTGTTGAACGTGAACCGATGTTGTCATAAGGGCATGAACGAGTTCTAGTAACGTAAGTGTGAATAGATGGCCTTATGGAATTAAATTACCATCTTTATCAAATAAATATATGAAACAAATAATGGTTATAAAGGAGAAGACTTTAAGCGAACTACTCTACAGTGTATAAGAACATAACTCAGTTGGTAAGATGAATTTGTGCGAATCATATATTGAATCCTTCTGAAAACTTAAGTCATGAGTTAAAGGGTGTCTTATCAAAATAAATAACCTCCAATCATTTCTTACTGTGGCTTGCCCTAGCTGTGAGAGTGTCATGTGGTTGGGCTTCTATGTTGTTCTGTAAAAAAAAAAAAGTATATTGTCCTTGATAGGTGTGAACGTTTCCGTGCTGCTTTTATGGCCATCCTTGTATCGAGTTGTTCATAGAGTTAGTTGTATCCTTGGTGACGACATGTTGCGTCATGTTATGTGTCAAGCAAGTCAAAAAAAATAAATTTATCCTGTATTTCACTGTGTTGTTCGTGTGTGGATTTTTGGGTTGTTACACTTGGTATCAGAGCATAGGTTCATGCTCTCGAACCTATGGGCCAGATTGGTGTTGTATGATGATGTTACATGGTGGTGGTGGTGTTACATGATGATACTGCATGATGATGATGATGTTGCATGATGGTGGTAGATATTGGAAGAGTAATGTGCTTCAAGCGTGATGTGATTATTGTCGTAATTGTGATATTGTGAACGCACGTGATGTGTGTGTCACTCAGTGCGTATTTGTCATCATGTTGATGTGTTGGGGATGGGAGTATTCTCTCTCCTTCTTGTAGATTCTATGAAGAATTCACGTGTGAATTATTGTTTGTGATGTGTGAAAAGAATTGTAATGTGGATGACATAGTGTTGGAGCATTGTGACATATGGTGATATGTAGGTGTATCAATGTGTTGTATGACTAGATTGATGTTAAAAGAGATGAGTTGTATCATGATGTTTTTACCATGTTTTGAAGAAATGTGTGTACCACCTTGTTATGTAGCAATGGATGTTATGTTGTGATGTACTATGTTCATCGTATGTATGATTTGTGCAAATATGTAATGCTTCATGTTGTGATTTGGGGTCATACGGTGAGTGTATGAACCCTATCGTATGGTGATTGCACTTTGGGTGCAGAATGTGGTAAAGTGATGTGTTACACTCAGTGAATGTATGATCGTGATCTACCCTGTATATGTACCATATGTAAGACGTTATGGTAGTTATGTGTGTGCCACCGTTATGTTAGTGATGTTGTTGTATGTTATGTTGTGAACCTTACGCTAACCGACCCTGAGGGTAATCGGTAGAAGTGTATGTTGTGAGTGAGGAATGGTATACCATGGGTCAATAACTCGAGCCGAAACTCGGTTTAGTAGATAACATGTGAATCCTTCCTCTCTCCCTATGTGGTTGTATGTATGCAACCTAAGTGCAACTATGACTATGTTTAGCCTTGTCGAAGTGGTGGCGGGATGATTCAGATGGAGGTGATGACAGTTGTATTATTGATATGTATTTACGAGCTGAGGCTCGATGTTCCGAGTGCTAGCAACTCGTTGAGTACCCCTTTGGTGGCTAGATAAGGCCACACAGTTATCGTAATGTGACATTATTATAAGTTGACTTTATTCGTAAATTGAGCTTTTTGCTTTATTTTGTAAGGACCAGCAGCTTTTCTTGATTGCCATGCTTTACAATTTTGGGCATTTCCTTGGTTTGTGGCACTAACATGGGGATTTTGATACTAACTATGGCTATTTGGCCATTTATTTTGCTTGAATTTGGGTCTTCTTTTAAATTTGGAATTTTTACCGCCTTGCCCAAGGCTTGTACTTTGCCACTTGGCACTTTGATTGGATTGTTGTGCTGGTTCTATTGTCGTGATGTGTGGAATAGGGTCATGGGATGCACCATGGAATGGTTGGACCTATGGACCCGCTTTGTTGTATAGGGGTACGCCCCAAGGAGTACAGATAACTAGCGGGTTGTTGAGCCACGCGTTATTGTGTCACTTGGGTTAGGAGTGTTCGAACTCTATGTGTCTTGGACCATAGGGTCAACCGGCCTCCTTGAGGGAGGCATAAGAGTTTGAGGGAGGCATAAGAGACTTGAGGGAGGCATAAGAGTTTGAGGGAGGCATAAGAGACTTGAGGGAGGCATAAGAGTTTGAGGGAGGCTTATGATATTTGTCTGTATGGTTGATGTTTCAGGATATATGTTGAGTTATTGTGATGTTTGGTAGTGGTCTTTTGATGTATGTGTTACTCATGTCAGATGGATATGTGTTGTGATGTAGTGGATATGTCATTGATGCCCTTGTGGGCCCTATGTACATGTAGTTTTTATGAGTCATGGAAAATCTTCATACGTGGAATTGAGGAAATGTCTGGTGGATTGTAGTACTCTTTTGTTTGAGTATTTTGTATGTCAGTCATTGATGTGTGACGAGTACTATGTTATGTGGAGTGTGCCTATTCTATTCCGTATTTGTGTAACCTTTTGTGGTGTAATACAATCTTGAAGTATATACTTGTGTACTTGTGAATCCGTAGGGTCTTGTGAACCGGATAGGGTGTTGTGTTAGCAGCTCATGTTGGGCACCCACAATAAGGAATAAATCAAAACTCTTCAATGATGATATTTTTTTTTTAAAAAGAAACTAAAACTAGAAATAATGATAATGGAAAGAGACTAATGAAATGATGAACAAGAAAGAACTGCCAATCTTCACAGAACATTGAAAGTTAAAAATTCTACCAAATGTTCCTAAGGCTACCTTGTGACCGTGCTTTAATCAACTAAAATTTTAAACCATAGGGTGTACTTTCTCCTTTACCTGTTCTTGGTTGCGAACCATTTACTTTCCTCCATGTAATGTCGCATCGAGGACGATGCTTTCTTAAGGGGAGGAGAATGTAATGCCCTGTTCTACGTTACACCTGTTCATCCTGTGGCGATCGAGTGCTAAGCATGGAGTGTCGTTGTGCCTTCATTGACCTCGATTGCTAACCATTATGACTATAATTGCTAATTATTTTACAAGCTATAAAATGGTAATAATGATAACAATAATAATAATGACATTATGATTGTATTATCGCATCAACGATTGTATTTTATTATTACCTTCTTTATATCGATTGTTATCGATATCATCCTCTGTTATCGTTAAACTATCCTTTTGATTTGTTTGTCGCTCCCGCTGATCGAGCCTCGTTGCGCAAATGAAGGAAGAGTATGTTTTGTGGTGGCGCCACGGTTTGGGAGTGGCGTTCACGTAAATATTTCATTTAATTACTCAACCCCGTTCTCCTCCTGGGTCGACCGATCCCGCAATCTTAGAATTGTTTTAAATTACTAATTTTAAATATAGATTTTTATGTCCCCAACCTACCTTGTCTCTCCCTTTTGATCTCCTTGTGTACCACATTTGGCGTGGGGAAGGAAAGGTTAATGATTTTTTTTGACCTTGTTTCCTTGGTCGGCTGGAGGTGGGTGGCTTTAATGGCCACCTGCCATTGCATTAAAAACCCCCTGCACCTTCTTGGCGTGTTCAACTTCCTGGTTGGTGGCCGCACATGCCCATTTATTAAAATGTTGACTTGCAATCTGCTGTCTCACGTGGTCTACCTGTTGTTTTCTGCCCTAAACCACGAATGCTTGTTTGCACTCCAACAAATGCTGCAACAGATGAATTGCTACAGCGTGTTCTGGATAGTGGATTCATTGATGGTGAAATGAAGGTCTATCGCCCTGATGTTGCGAGGGTGGGTGTGGGTTCTCAAAATCGTGCTGCACAGGCAGTATCAGTGGAGCGTAGAACTGAACTTTTCCTAGGAAAGTGCCGTGAGGAAGTAATTGGCTATATGCAGCAGCTACAGGGTAGAGAAGTAAACTTATCTCAGAAAATCAGTGGCCTCCAGAGAGAGTTAAGTGCGACAGCTGCCGCAGGGCGATCCCAAGGAACCGTTGGTGTTGATCCTGATGTTCTGGTTGCACACGACCATAGTCGTGATCAGTTGTTGCAAAATCTTGCAGCTGTAGTAGAAGAACGAGATAAAGTTTTAGTTGAGCTATCTTGCCTTTTCATTTTGGAAAGTCGCTTCCATCCAGGTGGTGAATTTAACATGGAAGAAGCTCGATCAAATCTTGAGGCAAGTTTTGCAAGTGAGGCTGAGATTGCGTTCACTATCTGTTTCTAGTACTGACCGGAAGTTATTCCAGCGCCTAGCCCATGGGTTTGATATGGTGGTTATAGATGAAACTACAAGCTAGGGAAGTAGGCGTGTTACCTCCACCTTCTTGAGTGCTGCGTAGATTGTTGATGAATTTGGAAGACTAATGAGGGAAGGGGCCAGTGACAGTGAATCAGATGGTGTTCTATATGGTGGGAAAGCACATAAAACATCTCGAAGTCAGAGCATCAGTCGGTCTCCTGTTGGCAGGAGTCGAAGGAGGAGCAGATCTCACAGTTGGTCACCGAGGAGAAAAAGGAGCAGAAGCAGGACACCTCCACCTGATTTCAGGCGTGGCGATGAACATGTGGAGGGAAGAAAGAGGAGGGGCATGTTCCAGAATGAATTTTAAGAGAGATGGTAGGTGTTTGTGAGGAGCTCGTGTATGTTTATCCATCATGAGGTCCCTTCTGAAAATCTTAGCAAGTTGACTGGTGGTGAAAAGACATGGAGAATACAGAGAGTCTGGGCAGGACTTTCAAGGCTCCCATACTGCCATAGAAATGATTTGCTAACATAGAGGAAGGTAATGTGAAGAGCGTATCTCAAGATGGACTTTCTAGTCACCAAGGTGGATTCATTTTAGAAGAAAATCCAACAGAAAAGGAAAAACAATTAAATGAGGCTTCATTGAGGAAAAAGTAATGTCAGGATGGAGTGAAAATCATGATTTACAGCCACCAGTACTAAAGGTGAGTACTGATTCCCAGATACCTGAAGAGAATGCAAATCCTGAATTCTGATTCACATCCAATACCTTCAGGTGAAGCATTTCTGAGCACTTCCAACAAGCAGGTTGTCTAACTATGTTGTTATCTGTTCAGTATTGAATGCATCCTCAAATTCAGGATTCTCCTTCAAGGTATTTTTTTCTTCAAAATCGATTATGTGACAGTGAGGGTGTTACCAGCAGACCTGATGAAATTTATTTTCAAAGATTCTCTATTGAGATCTTACTTGTTGTACGATGTAACCCATGGAAGAGAACCTCATAGAGGCCGATCTGTTTCATATCAGAATATTCATGAAACACAATTTGCTTTGCTATTATATGAGCTTCTTCAACGAGTCACCAAGTTGGCAGGCATAAAGTTTTCTATTGGAATTATCACACCTTACAAGCTACAGCTGTAATGTTTGCACCGAGAGTTTGATGCTGTCCTCAAACCTGATGGAGGAAAAGGTTATTTATCATTACGGTAGATGCCTTTCAGAGCCAGGAGCGTGATGTAATCTTTATGTCTTGTGTCCGAGCTTCAAATCATGGGGTTGGGTTTGTAGTTGTTTTTCACCGCGTGAATGTGGCGCTAGCACGAGCTCGCAGAGCACTTTGGGTTAAGGGCAAGCAGCGGCATTGAAACAATCATATGCATATGGAGATGGCGTTTTAAACCAGGCATGTTAAACCTGCCCTTGCAATCTTCTGCTACCCTTTTATTATGTCATGAATTGAATGTCCTTCTTTTTTTTTTTATCTGTTATGGCATTTAGAATGGGCTTCTGCTTTTCCTTGTGAATCGACCCAGATTGAAGGAAAGGAAGGACTGTTGGGAGTTGTTTGTTTTTCATACCCTGATAGCAACTGTGATAGCATGTATACATTTCTTTTCTGCCTCGTTTTTTTTCTTTTCGAAATAAAAGAGTAACTGCTATGTGATAGCAAAATAATGGTTGAAGTTTTATACCGTGGGTGTTAGATCTTTAACCTGGGGTGCTTCCTGCTTAATTCTTAAAATTCGGGTGACATTTAGAGACGATAGTGAACAATGGCCGTTGAGTTCGATTTCTAAACCAGCAGTAGCAGATATAAACTTGAGCCATGAATAACATTAGTGGATATTTGTAGATTTGTCGACTCATGGCCAGTTTTAGGCTAAATGTTTGTTTTTGTCTTGGTAAAAGCTTTTCTTGGGCTGAATCTATGTGTAGACCTCGCATAGTGAGCATGATGTTTTCTTAGAGGCCTACGTGAGTGAAATATTGACTGCTCAATACAGATCCTGTGACGTGAGTCACTGTATCATAAGATAAAAGAGTTCAATCGAACTCTGTAGTAGCAGATGTTTTCTTTGGAGCGACTATGAGGATAGGTCGAGTAGACTGTCGTGAAATAGATGGGTATGCCCAAACTATTCATATGTTGTTTTAGAGACGGAAGAGAAGGCATAGTTCGTAGGAAGAGTATTTTGCTTTGTATTCCTCCTTCGCTGACTGTTAACCTTGTGATTGGTGACTCGAGTTGGGTCACGGTAGAGGATCTTGTGTCGATTCACTTATATTTTCAACAGACTATCCCTTGCTTGTTTAAATTCAAGTATCAAATGAAATGGGTTTCTATTAAATCCATTTTGTAGCTTAGCAAACCTTCAATAATTCAGGTAGGGACTTTCTGAGTAAGTGTTGACTGAGGCATGTATGAAAATAGAATGGTTACCTTGCTTCGAATTGGGTTAGACTTGTATGAAAATGGAAAAGGTAGGAATCGACTCAGTTACATATTTTAGTGAGCTAAGTCCTTAACTCTTACAATGATCATACGAGTGGTGGATTACGGGTTTATTACTGATTATGTGATGTAAGATAATAACAACCTTTGGTGAAAAGACTTCTTCTTGATCCTTGCTTGTGTAATCCAACTATAGTTGTTGAATGTAATTTAGTTGGATAGAATCTAATTTATTTAACTTCTTGAAGAAAAATAATTAGGTTCGGTGAGAATTACTTGGTATTTTGAATCTTCAGATTCAGTTTTTGTGTTGTGAGTATTATATGTATGTTGGTTTATTCAGTCGAGTGAAGTTAACTTTAATCTTTGACTGATTTGTGTTCATATATGGTTGGGGCCTATATTCTTCCTAAAACAAGGATGTGTGTTAATGCAGTCTTGTTACCAAGCAATTTTGAATATGTTAAGTCATTTGACTGATCTTTATCCTTTTGGTTAATAATAATAGAATGATGTTTGGGTGTTAGATTTCAATCACGTAATCCATAGGATTACATGACTGAAATCTCAATACTCTCAGCCTTGTTGTCTTCACCAATAAGGTCTCACCTTGATTATCTTTGGAATATCTCTCTCACTTGAATATTGGGATTCCTCCTTGTTGGCTGGTATAAATCTCTTCATCTTGTGAAACATATTGATTAGTGGTTTGTGATTTGATCCATTCTTGAGTTTAGAATTTTACTTTCATGATATTATAAAATGTTAGCTTACTGTTGCAATGGGTAGTCTTAACATGCTCAGTTCTAGCGAACTGACTCTAGTTAATATTTGTGCAGATGGATTATGCGAGTAGACTAGAGGAAAAGAGTGTTAAAGGTTCATCTGTACAATTTATGAAGTTCCTTGTAAAAATGTCCAATGTGTTGTAAATTGTGTAACATTGCTTGTAAAGAGAGTTTATATGACCTCTTGCCTGGAATTGTTCGGAGAATTACGTGAAGTAGTAGTTTTGTCCTTTTTTGTATTTTGGCTGGTAACTCTTCTTAGTGAGAAATAATATTCAATCTCTTCACTGGCATAAGCATTGTAAAACTTTGATCTTGAGAATTAAGTGTTAATTTAAATCTTTCTAAGACTTTGTATTGATGGGTTATATGTAAGCTTTAATGGGGTGGCTTTTCCTTACAGAAGTTACCTAAAAGTTTTATTCAAAGAAATATGTTGTGGTTTAGATCCCCTTGTAAACAAACAATACCTTAAGTAATCAAGAGTGAGACCATCCTTGCAAAGTGATTTTATATAACGTGTTATCCCTAACTGAACTAGTAAACACTACTCTTTTGGTGAACGCTAAAGACAAGCTTAAAGGAAAACTATGGTTAGTTTCTAATAAGATTTAACAAGTAAGAGAAGAAAATTTAGAAACCACTCAATTTATCTCTCAGTCTATTTAAAAGTAAGTAGCTTCCTCTTGATAAGCTCTCTCGGTGAAGACTAAGTAAGAGCGCTAATTAACTACGTATAAAACCTCAAGCTTCAATTAAACCTTAGTAAGATCTAATGACGTCTTAAGGGTGAACTCATTTGACCTTCTTCCTTTAACTTTATCCAGGGTACCTTGTAATTTTCTCTTAAGTTTGTTGAACGTGAACCGATGTTGTCATAAGGGCATGAACGAGTTCTAGTAACGTAAGTGTGAATAGATGGCCTTATGGAATTAAATTACCATCTTTATCAAATAAATATATGAAACAAATAATGGTTATAAAGGAGAAGACTTTAAGCGAACTACTCTACAGTGTATAAGAACATAACTCAGTTGGTAAGATGAATTTGTGCGAATCATATATTGAATCCTTCTGAAAACTTAAGTCATGAGTTAAAGGGTGTCTTATCAAAATAAATAACCTCCAATCATTTCTTACTGTGGCTTGCCCTAGCTGTGAGAGTGTCATGTGGTTAGGCTTCTATGTTGTTCTGTCAAAAAAAAAAGTATATTGTCCTTGATAGGTGTGAACGTTTCCGTGCTGCTTTTATGGCCATCCTTGTATCGAGTTGTTCACAGAGTTAGTTGTATCCTTGGTGACGACATGTTGCGTCATGTTATGTGTCAAGCAAGTCAAAAAAAAAAATCTTGTCTTTTACTATGTTGTTCGTGTTTGTGAATTTTTGGGCCGTTACAAGTAGAGCTCAAAATTTTGGTAGGGAGACATGGCACTCACAAAGGAGAAAAACAATAGAAAGACCAAATGTTCATGCACAAAGTCAAGTTTACAGAGTTTCCAGAGGTCAAAGGTCACAAAAATTGTGGTCATCCTCATAAAAACTTAATAAAGTTCCTGAAAAGAGAAAAATGACAGTAGGAATCCAGATCTTTTACTCACAAAACCTCATAGACGGAAATATAAATGTAATCACAAAGTCTTCGCTATCAAAAATTGTGCTCAAAAGATCAAATAATGGCCTCCAATAAATTTGTAGTAGAGCTTCGGCCATTCGTGCTGGAGTGATAAATTATGAAGGTTAGGGTTCAAAATGTTTATTATCCCCTCAATTAACCCATTGGGTTGAGTTTGATTTTTCAAATTACATAGTAATAATATCAACGACAAAAAATGCTAACTCAGCTCAACCACCCAGTTAGGGATATTTCAAATCGATGATCTAGATCAAAGAAGGAAAAGTATCAATGGTGAAGGATCAAAGTTACCATTTCCAAAAAAATAACTCAATGCCAACTTGAGTATGCGCATCGATGGCTTATATTTCCAAATTACATAATCAAAAGGTTCAAATAAAAATGGAACCTAGCTCATCAGATAAAGTTCAAATGGAAGAGATACAAGAGTACACAAATAAATGGCTCGGATTGGATATCCATTTCCAACGCAAACTCTTAACTAACCTCAACTCAACTAGGGTGGGTTCATATGCCACCAATCAAAAGAAGGGTCAAGTAATCATTGAAAGGGTCTCCTCTAATAATTATGTTTGATGACTATAGTATGTGGCCATAAAACAAAATGTCAAATGATTACATTTATAAAAAATAGAACATTTCTTGACCTTGACTAAGGTCCTTTCCAAAAGGTATATACCAACCAACGATATATACCATAGTAAACCAAAAGGTGAGAAAATAAACAAAAGGAATTATTACTAAACAGTGTTTGATATATATGCCTCATGATAATAATCAAAAGGTTGTCATTATTAATTCAAAGGCTCGTGTATGCCAAATGAAAACAATTTCAAACCATGTATGCCTAATTCAAGACCACATCATGATGGAGGAATATACCACAATAG
Source organism: Taxus chinensis (assembly GCA_019776745.2). Taxonomy (NCBI): domain Eukaryota; kingdom Viridiplantae; phylum Streptophyta; class Pinopsida; order Cupressales; family Taxaceae; genus Taxus; species Taxus chinensis. The sequence continues at coordinate 484,357,464 of CM034155.1, read as the reverse complement.
GGTAGTGATTACCTTAACCTTTGAAAAATGTCCTTTTGCCAAGTATTTGCATATCATGATGAGAGTAGGAAAAAAGAAGAATGCATACACACGGGGTCAACATCATAGTCATCACATGGATAAGGAAAGATCATAATTGAATATTTTTCAATTACCTTAATTTTTACAAAAAGAAGATATTATTGCTACATGCTCACAGGTGGTCCACACAATGGAGCAATAATTTTGATAAGTATGAATACAACGGAAATTGTTTTGCTTTCACAGAAGTATTATTTTGCATGTGATCACTACATGACATAATAGAGAAGAAGAAAAAATTTCCTTTGAAAGTGGGTGAAATTTCAAGTGTTACATCAATGATTTAAATTAATTATTTAAATCATCACCTACAGGATAAGGAAAATAATTTCATGCACATTGGAGAAAACTTACAGACGAAGAAAGAGCTATTGTAGCTAAAAGTATTCACCCAAATTTATTGATTGTATTAAAATAGAGCATTCAACTACACTTTGACTAGAGTGTATTTTTATAACTAAGGCTATTAATGCCTCATTGTAATCAGCATGTCTAGTTTTATTCCTTTATTTATTCATGATAAAGGGATAAAATTAGCATGCTTGGGTGAGTACAAATCGTATCCTATTTTTAGGAGGGGTTGGGTGCTATTTTTTTGCTACATATTGTTTACATTAGCAAGGCACAAGGAGGAATTTCTACACACAGGAGTGTTGAAGCATTTTTTTTACCAGTTTTTTACCTTGAATGAGAAATAAATATTGGCTTTCCAATTATTTGCAGTGGTGTGTTTCTTTCAGTAAATTATTTTGAATGTTAAATCCTTGATTAATTATCTTAGCTTGCTAAAAACTTGGTGTTTTCTATATAGTATTAGTGTTCATGTTATTTTGTGTGTTGTTGTGATTTATTCCCTCAACACATAAGGTTTTCCTTAGGATCAAGATGAAAACCCATTAGTTCATGCATCTTGAATTTATTCTTAATTTTATTATGCATGTACTCAGTAAAATCCCCAAAAAATGGTGTATCGCCCCATTTCAATTTATTTACAACAATATTTTTATCCTCAAAATCCCAATTTTTTTTCTTAGGATACATAAATATGGAATTGGCATTGACACCGAAGACTCACCTCAACAATAGGTATAACCAAAGTCCTAAGTAATTTCGATTATATTTACAGAAGTGAGACATAAATCAATATTATAACCCCTACTATAATCTCTTAACAAAGGTGCACTTATGAGAGATAACACTACCCATTGGTTTAGGGGATTTTGAATCTCGGATAGGAAGAGACCTACAAGACCAACAAAAAAGGCAAGAGATAATTTTTTTTATGAGAGTAATCTCGACTCTAAAGATCCTGATATTCAAGAGCATTATGAAAGTAGCATCAGTACAGGGCATGTAGTGTTAAAATGTGAATGAATTTGTGGAAACCATATTAAATATTTTCATGCTACATATATCTTCAGTGGTGGCAAGAAAGATAACGTGGATGACCTCGGTGATTGTTATTCTAGTACAACAAATAATTTAGGAATCTTGGTTGATAGTGCTTCATGTATTTGTAATTCAATTGATGATTAGGAATGGTGATAATTTAGTGGGAAAAAAAAAGGAGAATTTAGATGACCTTGGTAGGTTCCCATATTACTAAAGCATTAAAGAAACCACAATCACTGGGACATGTCTAGGGGATGTCGAGAGGAAGAAGAGAGTCCTAAAAAATGTTGTGCAATATCATACAACACCCACGCTCATTTTTTGAGCCACTAAAGTGCCTATAACCTACATGAGAAATATGGAGCGAGAACGGATATTCATTTAATTCCCCAACTTGAAGTATGCCAAGAATGCCACTTCTTGGTTCATACTCATGTACCCATAAACCTTTAAGAAAACATTTGCTATGGGATTTCCAGAAAGGATATATCCCATTATGTATTACGTGATGATGTTCAACCCTAGTCTTTGTACCAAAAAACAAAAAAAAATTACTTAGGATCTTCTTTCATAAGAATACAATAGAAAATTAATGTTTACATGATTAGTAGTGGTCATTATAATGTTGATGGGTAAAGTGAAAAGTGAAAACAAAGAATATGTCAGTAGTAAATCCCATTGTGGAAGCCATACCTATTCCTTGTAATACTCACACAATAAAAATGAAACAACTAAAGTAGCAATTAAGAGCATGTAGAACAACCACTGTGGAATGTATTCATACTTGTGCATCAGTTTCACATCGATATCAGGGGGAATGCTTCTAGATATTATGGTTCATTTTCTATTTCTCTAAACAATGTAGATTGTAATGAATGAAGAATCCGTATGATGCAAAAATAATAATTTGAAGAATTCGTAGATACTGAAATAAGTACCTAGTAGCTACCTTCAATAGAATAGGAAAAAAAATGTGAGTGTAGAGGCTATGATTGAAAGCCAAAGCCATAGCTCAAAGAAAAAACAATCTCATATATACCTGACCATTTTTCTCGTAGGCTATGGAATCCAACTCAAATTTATTGTTAACAATGCATGTAATATTGGAATTGTTGCCTTGAGCATCGAATAAATGTAAAATAAAAAAAGAAATCCATTCATCGCAATTTTTGTTTGATAAATCTCAAAATAAATTGCACAACCAATCAAATAATTTCTATCAAATTAATTTATAAACTTTAGGGTACAATTTTTTTTTCCACGTGGCATGTTATTATTGATTACGAGAAAAAATATCTTTCAAACTAATAGAGAATAATTGTGCCCATATAGAATAAATCTTTCAACCAATAGAATTAAATTAAAAGGTTTATTTTTTTTACAAACAAACTGAATTTGGAAAATCAAATTTTACTCCAAAAAAATGAAAATACAAGTGTCACCATGTAATTGATTCATGATAAAATGAGTATTTGTTTTGGTGTGGACAATATACCTTCCTTTGAAAGGATAATAAATGAAAGAAAAAATTAAAAATTATCAAAAAAAATTATATAAATAAATATTAATAATTAAAAATTAATCTTGATAAAAATATTTAAAAATTTAAAAAAATTAAACATTTATTAAAAATAAATTAAAATTTTAATTCAATTAATGTTAAAATTTTAAATTAAAAAAGACGAAAAATAGAAAAAATAGTATATTAATAAAAATAAATCATTAATAAAATTACTAAAAATTTAAAATAAATAGAAATTAAAAAGTAACCAAATCTAATTAATATAAATAAAAATAAAAATTAGTACAAATAAAACAAAACAAATAAATAATCACTTAAAATTTAAAAGTAAGAAATAATATATATATATATATATAAATTAAAAGCTAATGAAAATAAAATTACTAAAAATGAAAAGGTAATAAAATTTTAATGAAAGTTGATAATTTATAATTATTAATTCTGTATTAAATTTAATTTTATTAATTTTTTTTGAAAAAAATCTATTGTTAATAGAAAGAACAATAATACTAATAATTTAATCATAAAAACATCAAAAAAACATTTGAAATATTGACTTATTATTTATACCATTATTAATATTTGTAAAAGTTACAGTTAACATTAATAATAATTATAGTAATTTTATATTTGTAAAAAAATAAATTAATAAATAATTTTTTGTATATTTTATTAATAATGTATAAATAATATTATTTTATAATTTTAAAAGAATAATATTAAAAAATTATTCTACATATATATATACAAAATATGAAAAAACTATAAGTAAAAAATCTCATGATCAATTTAAATTCATAATAATTAATTTTCCAAACACACACACACACACACACAATATTACATATACATATACATATATACATGTACATGTATATATGTATATGTATATGTATATGTATATATATGTATATTATGTAGATGTAGATGTACATATATATTATATGTATATTACGTATATGTACATGTACATAAACATACACATACACATGTATATGTATATGTATATGTATATGTATGTATATGTATATGTATATACATACATATATACATATATATGCATATGTACATACATATACATATACATATAATACATATACATACATACATACATACATATATATGTATGTACATATACATACATACATATACAATATGTATATGTATATGTACATACATATGTATGTAATGTATGTATGTATATGTACATATACATATATATACATATACATTACGTATACGTATACGGTATAATGTATTACATATACATATACATATTATATATGTATATGTATATGTATATGACTTTCGGAATCCGAATTAGCATATATTATATGCTAATTCGGATTCCGAAAGTATCCGAAAGTCATGCATACTTTCGGAATCCGTATGTTAATTCGGATTCTAAAAAAAATTCTGAAAGTCATATACTTTCGAAATCCGTATACTAATTCGGATTTTGAAAGTATTCCGAAAGTCATATACTTTCGGAATCCAAATTAGCATATATATATGCCAATTCGGATTCCGAAAGTCAAGTAAGTGTTTAAAATTGAAGGCACTCATAATTTGTGAGTTTGTTTTTTAATCTTTTAAATGATTTTCCCTGCACATTAAATAATATTAGAGTTAAGTATTTTCTAAGTTTTTGTGTAGGTTAAACTTTTGTTGTGCATGAAATTTTGGAAAATATATGAGTTCTTCGTAAATCTTGAAACAAAAATATAGACTTCTATATCTGTTGAATCTAGAAATGAGCCCCACAAAACCTCAAGTAAAGTTAAAACAATTATTTGCAAGAAAATATTTTTTTGCTTTAAATAAAGAATTATGCAATTACCTAAAATCTTACACAAAATTGAGAAATTATGATGAAAAGTAAAGAATTTTAAAAATTACATAAAAAATCATTGTTGTAGGAGGTGTGCTCCACAATGTATAACTTTCTTCACTAGCAGTAAGCTCCTCATTATAAGTTTGACGGAGTTCCTTATTATGGAAACTCCACAAGTTGTTAAGCAAGCTATTCTAAGCGCAACTCATTCTTGCATTTTATTTGGGCTCAACATTATATTGGCTCGAGCGGTAATGCAAAATCCTCTCTAACTCAAACGAACTACCTAAATCTTCTTGGTGAGCTAAGCTAGCTCGGTCCCGATAACCAATCATTCAGTAATTTGCTTCAATCTAAGCTCCTATGACTGTTAGGCTCCGAACACCAATTCCCTCCGAGTTCTCAACTCTTGAATTACTCTGCCTCAAACTCTAATCTACCCCTCTCGAGATCATTTTCCCTACAACTAAACCTTATATCGACATCCTTATATCTTCTCCTGGAGTATTACAACTCAAACCCTACTTAGCTTAAAAGATCACAAATAGCATCCACCAATATGGATCCAAAACCTTATGGCTTCAAATCACGAGATTCTCCTGTAGTACCCACCCCCTTTTTTGGATCATTACATTTACTGACTTATTTCATTTTGACTAGATTGTAGATATTAATTTAGTACCATTTCTTAAGGATAATATGTGGTTTCATTATGGATTATCGACATTGATATAATATTATTTAAGCATTATATGGTTTTGTGACATAGGTGGCGTTTGAGATCCACGTTGTGCCGATAAAGCATTGTTGTGATACATATTACTAGTTTCTTGTACCCATGCTATTATGGATACTAACATGATGTAACTTAGATAGATTTTACTAGATATATGATGGATGAATGAAGAATCTATTTCATATTGTGACCCTTAATTATGATGATTATGCTTTGAAAGTTATCATGGAATAAGTTGGATGAATTCTAAGTTTTGATCTAATATAGGAACATATGTAACATTTTGAATTTAGTTATCTCATTTGGATGCATTGGTTGCTTTATGAGATTTGGATTGTCAATCATAAATGAAATAATTATTGATTTTTGTATAGTTGGAATGAATATCCATGATCAGTTTGGTTGTCGTTATATTGTTATTATTTCTATCTGATTTATTATTTATCAAGTAGGTATGTTTAATGTGTTAATTGAGTGCGCAGATTACAGGTCACACAAGAGAACGTGAGCTTTCACAGTTGCACCTCAAAGTTGCACAAGCGGCTGACTGTAGCTGAGTCATTTAGCCATGCGTGATCTTTGTGTAACCTTGTGTGTATGTGGTGTATTTATGTTGTGGGACACCATTGGTGATTTCTTAATTTACCTATGTTATTTTTCTAATTTGTTAATCCTTGTACTAAACTATGTTCAAGGACCTAATGGTCCCCTCATATGTATTAGTGATGTTGTTCTGTTAGTAATTTTGTTTGTTAGTGGGTTGGGACCACCGAATCATCATTTGGGTGGGCCCTGCCACCTCTTCCTTTGAGCCACTTTACCCAATCTCGAATTTGGACTAAATGTGGCATTTGTAAGGGTCTCTATTTACATTGGAGATCTCCCTTAAACTAAATGGAACCGTTGGACCCTTCCTATGGGTAGGAGTGTCTCTTTTCAATGTAAAATGTGATTTCCCTCCTATTTGACCCCTGTCTTGTCACCATCTTGTAAGTATGCTTTATTTTAGTGTTATCTCAAAAGTTGAAGTAACATGGATTATTGGCATTTTTGGAAATTTGGGAGTTTTCTTCCTAATTGTGTTTTGTTTTATAATTAATGAGAATTTGGGAATCTTTTATTGGAGAATGAGATGCGTAAAACATGTCACCCTCTCATTGGTGAGGATTTTTGTTTGATTATCCTTCATATACCTCCTCTTGAATAGAGGTATCGACTTTGGCTTCTCATTTTTACTTTTGAAATTTGGAGGGATCTTTGAGCTAGGAGTTAGGAGCTTAGGAGAGCTTGGTTTGTTCTTGAATTTGGATAGATATTTTTGAGGTAGGCCTTCATACCAGCTATTTCTTTAATGATAGAATGTGCAAAACAAAAAATGATTGTTTGGATTATTGAATGTTTCCATGTTGTTGTGGGTGTCTTTGTAAATCTTTTTTTTTTCTCATTTTCTCCATCCATCTCACGTAAGGTGGATTTTAGAATTGTATGGGAAGAGGGGGGAAACCCCCTATTATACCACATGGCTTGATGGAAAATCTATGATGGTATTTCTATTATTTCTTCCCATCATATGGTTTGATGTGGAAGACAACTGTTAATATGGTTTGAACATCATCTTCCATCCTTGATAAGGAAACCATGTTTGGTTTGAAAATACTTATAAGTAGGAGTCTTTGTGTTTGGTATGGAGTGATAAGGAGTTTTTGGGTATGGAGATTATTTTGATGTTTTATATGGTTTGATAAAAATATGTTTTATAATTCTTTCCTTTCAACTCTTACCCATTGAGGAAACATGGATTAATCCTCTTATGTTTTCATGTTTCGTATGATTTATTTGTATTGGCTTATGAGGGTGTTATCACAAATTCTCTTCCCCATAATTGTGTAATTTTGAGGCATGCATTTTCTCCCTCCCATGGGCTTGGAGGGAGGATAGTATGTCCTCCATTTATGGAGGTGGAATATGATGATGCCATTTGGTTGGTTGGGTTGTTCGCCATTTTGACGAGGATTGCAAACTTGAATTTTAAAAGTATTGTTTTGTAATGGTTGTGTAATATCTTGTTATTTTATCTTCTCTCTTGACAAGAAGTCTTGTAATCTTTAAACCTAGTTCTCACATTTGGAGGAAGACTTCTAGACTTGTAGTTCATATTTTTGTATCCTTGTTTAGTGGAAGTTTTAAAATTTATATTATATCTTGTTGAAAAATTAAAAAGAAATGTCATGTAGTATACTGGATAAATTTTCAAAGTTACATGCTTTGTGAATCTCGTTTTATGAAGGAAAAGACTTATGTGAATGTGTGACATAGAAATATAAACTTCCATGTACCTAGAATATGTATGAAATGAGATATTTATTTCAAGTACCTTTGATTCAAGGGTATAGAGTTAAATTGAAATCTTGGAGACTTGCTGGAATGGTACTACTAACATAATTGAAATTAATATATATCTCATCTATTTATTGCAAAGGTTACATGTATTGAAACTATAGCTTTACTCAGTATATAAGAAGAATTGATACTTTTATGCTTTGGTTATGGATATAAAGTTTACTCAGTATTGAAACTTGTATTCTAAGGTTATGGATATAAATTTACTTGAGTTGATTTATTGTAAGGCTATTTGCTAATTTCCGACCAATTTATTTAGCCTGGTATTTCTTTATAAAACAAAGTAGGGCTCATGTAGGTTGGTTGTGGTTTGAAAGAAATGAATACACACACACACATATGTATGTGTGTGTTCATATTTCTTTCAATATATATATATATATATATATATATGTGTATGTATATATGTATGTATGTATGTATGTATGTATGTACATATATACATACATACATAGATACATACATACATACATATGTATGTATGTATATATATGTGTGTGTGTGTGTGTATATATATTATATATGTATATAAAGATATATGCATACATATACATATATAATATATATATAGAAAAACACAACGGTAAACCAATGTTCTATAGAATGGGTAATTGTGCTAAATAGAGAACTCACTAATAGTCACCAAAAAATTAGTACCATTATGGGTTAAATCAGCCCTCAACATAGTGATAAATCTATAATTCTCATATCTCATCATTTTATAATATAAAAACCAATTGATTTGAATCTATATCTATATCTATGTTGATTTTGAAATTTGATGTCTTTTAGGTATATGGGTTTGTTATAAACAACAAACAAAAAACCTGCATTGAACTGTATACGACCTTCCGAACGTAGCCTGCAAACACTATATCAACAAATAAGTGAAAGAGGGATTCTATATCAGCCACCAAATAAATCAAAAACACATTTTCAATCATGGTCACTTTAACTTGTAAAACCTCGCAAAAAAAAGAGAAAAAGTAAGTATCCGCTAAACAATCCAACTGGATATTATCATGGCCACCCCACCAAGAATACCTCGTAACAAATTTAAGCATCAAATAGACATAGTTATCAAATTTTATCCTCGGCTTCCCCTGTCAAGATTGTGACGCTCTCATGTATATATGCCAATCGATATAACCCTAGGGTTTACAACCATATATATATAAGACACCATGGATAAATTCTGTAAACCTCAATCTAAGTCTAATGATAAATTTTTTTGTTAAAATGCGCAAAGGAATAAAACGAATCCATTCCTTCCTTCCTTTGTGAATTCGTGCGACCACTGGTAGAAAAATCTGTAACTCTCATATCTCGTCATTTTATAATATAAAAACTGATAGATTTTAATGTATATCTATATCTATGTTGATTTTGAAATTTGATGTCTTTGGGTGATTTGGGTTTGTTATAAACAACAAACCAAAAATCTGCATTGAACTGTATATGACCTTCTGAACGTAGCCTGGAAACACTATATCAACAAATAAGTGAAAGAGGGATTCTATATCAGCCACCAAATAAATCAAAAACCCATTTTCAATCATGGCCACTTAACCTTGTAAACCCTCACCAAAAAAAGAAAAACAGTAAGTATCCAATAAACAATCCAACTTGATATTTTCACATCCACCCCACAAGGAATACCCCATAATAAATTTAAGCATCAAATAAACATAGTTATCAAATTTTATCCTTAGCTACCCCTCTCGAGATTGTGATGCTCTCATGTATATATATTCTAATGGATATAACCCTAGGTTTTGCAACTAGATAGCCGCCATGGATAAAGTATGTAAACCTCAATCTAAGTCTAAAGATAAAAATAATTGTGAAAATGCGGTAAGGAATAAACAGACTCCATTTGTTCCTTCCTCCATGAAGTCGTGCAACCACCAGTAGGAAATTTAGAACAAAACAAAATTGAATTGGTATAAGGCGGAAATATGTGACAAAGGAATTATTAGGTTTTTTTTTGTAATTTCGTTTAAATCGATAGTGGAAAATATTTTTTCCACCATCTAAGGGTCCATAATGAACTAAGCCTCCCTTTGGTATAGATTAGGTATTAATGGGTTTTACATTTTTGTCCCCTCCTTTTTACTTTTGTACTTAATTATTTATTTCCCCATTTTTTAAAGAAATGAATATGTTTTTTATTTAAAAGGTATAAGTATAATGGTTTTTTTTTGGTAAAGAGAAATTCAAATGAAAATGGGTTTTCTATTTTTTCTCCCCCTGCATTTTTTTATTGGCGTGATATCGATATGGAAATAATTGGATTATATATTTTACTTAGAGGCGGGAGAAAGTTATAAATTAATGTCATTCAATATCGTAATTGGTAGTTTAATTTAATAATATTGGTATTCTTTTCTAATGTCTTTTTATTAACAAACAAAAAAATAGTTGAAACATACCCTTTTTACCATATTGTTCCTAGGTAATATTGGGGAGTTTCTAATGTCTATCTGAGATCTTGGACATTTCATAACATTGGGGATTTTTTTTATTTCTTTATTTCCTCCCACGAAGTCATTAGAAACCCTTGTTGGAAAATAAAATAGTATTAATTAATTATTTTCTATTTTTTTACCATACTTAAATTATTAGAAAAATAATATGTTTTAAAAAAATCATGGAATTTTAATAGTTGTGTATGGTTTGGGTCGTGTAAAATATGGAACAGTACATTAGCTTCACGGTACAGGTACAAGTTGGTGACCATGTTTTAGGTGCTCATTTTAGATTTGGTATGGTTGTTAGAAGGCATGAGATTAAGTTGTCGAGATATATAATTTCATGGATGTAAGTTGGTAGTTTAATAATTATGTACCAAGTATGTTAAATCATTTTGTAGTGTTTCTATTGTGAGTTATATTGTAACGCACCAAAAATACCAACACAAGGACAACACAGTGAAATACAGGATAACTTTTTTTTTGACTTGCTTTGACTCAACACGACACAACATGTCGTCACAAGGTTACAATCAACACTAGGAACCACTTGTTACGGGGGAGACCACAAGGTCAGCACGGAACCGTTCACACCTATCAAGGACAATACATACTCTTTTTTTTTTATAGAACAACATTGAAGTCCAGCCACAAAACACACTTACAGTTAGGGCATCCCAGGAGGAATTTCTTGTTAAATTTTCTTGTTTACTAAAGTGTTTCTTAATTCTTAACTTACGTTCTTATAAAATTTCATGTAACGATTCACACAATTCTTTTCACAAGGGAGAACTTCTTTCTTTTCAACGGTTTGACTAAATAACTTAAGGCCAAGCTTTCTAAACTGGGATCATCAATTTGATGTCCAAATCTTTCTTATTCATTTGATTTTAGACATTTTCCATTTCTTACAAGGTTAATTTATCTTATTCAAGCCACTAACACATGTTCCACAACTCGATTGCACAGGTGAAGGCATAAGCTCCGATTGAGTGATAAGTACCGCTTAGGGTTCATAACAATAGCCTTCTTGTTTAAGGATTAAATATTGACCTTGCTTGAGAAATATCACCATGAATTAAGGCATGGCTTAATAGAACAGGACAACAGAAATTAGCTTCAGGGTCACATTGTTTACTATCAGTCTTTTATTGAGGTTAAGAGTTTATCAAGATTGGTTAAATGTACTATCTAGACTTTACTTCAATAAGTTTGACAAAGGAGAACATTTCAAACGATAGAGAGAGATTTAAGGATTCAATTAATCGATTTCCCTCCTACTGACTAAATCCTATCATCTTCTAAAATCCAACCATTGATTTCACCATGAGATCATTTAAGGTTTCACTGAAAAAGGATAGTGTTTATTGGTTTGGCTTGGGAAAGAAATAAGTAATCATATTTCGTTACAAAGATAGTTTCCTCTTGATTGTTCCAGGTCTCAAAGGTTTCAAGTGGATCACATCTACATTAATATGCTCATATACATAAATTTTCGTTTAACTTGTATAAGGAATATCCAGTCCACTTTATAGGGCTTACAAACTCATTGCTACTATGCCTTAGTAGGATTTACAACACAACATTTTAACTCTAGAACAAATTTTGACAGTTACAACATCAATATTTTACAATGCATTTACTAGGCACTAACCCTTCTTCTAAAATGTCCAAAGGCCCTTTTCAAAATTTATAACATAATACACATTCGTACAAAGGAACAGTCATAACCAAGATTGATGCAATAATCTACAAGTCTTTCCATCATCTAACCACGTAAGCCATCTGTAACAAATTTTCTACAAGAGTCAGTTCACGAGAACTGAGCAAGATAAGGCTACACAAAACCACCATAACTATTATCTAACAATATCACAAAAAGGAAGCACTTTATTACAAGAATTGGTTCAAATCTCTAAACACTACTAACACATCAAGTCATAATAAAGTCTTCATCATGCCAATCAAAGAAGGAGAAGACCTTGTACTTCAGTTAGGAGCAAAACAATGAAAGTAATAATCGTAGGAGAATGGCCCTTAGCCCTATAAGGAGATATAAACAATCTAGCAAAGAACAAAATTCCCATCAAGTAAGTAAATAACAATAATTACAAGATTGAGATTTGATATAAATAGACCAACCATCTAGAATTTTATCAAAGGTACCAACGCATAGGCTAAAATAATACATTTCTAAAAGAACAAAATTTGATCGGCCTAAGAAAGGGGAAATACGGGTTTCAAAATTTAACACAAAAAGTCATGAACAAATGAGTTTCAAACCAGAAATCAAATAGAGTTTACACACAATATAAGTTTCAAAGCGAAGGCATAGTATACTAGTTTTGACCGTTAACTACAAATAGATTTTTCCAATCATCCAAGAAGGGTCAGAGGTCTTACAGGCTAGTAGCTAGCATGTGAGAGGATAAGGGGGCTCCGTCACACAAGAGTAAACAATAATGTCATCAACAAATTTTTTTAATACACTAAAGGCTTTGCAAACTTCCACAACAATTCTAATGTCTAGATTCAGTTAAAATAAAATATCCATTTCCCAAAACAACCATATTTTACGGCAACCCTTGGTAACACAGTCAACCATCGCACAAATAGGTACAAGCATAATTTCTAAGTGACTTTATCAAAACAAAACCTTCCGCTATGAATTCATAAGATTATCACATGAAAGCTGAGGTTTTTTTTTCCCGAAGGTCAATCACATTTAAGGAAATCTCCATCACAACCTATTACAGTAATTACGTGCATAAAAACTGACCAATATTAATTAATAGCGTTAACATTACAAGGGGGAAAATAATGCCAAGTTAGGAAAGAACAGAAGAGCGCCATCAGAAATAAATTCTGAGAGGGGGATAGGGCCAAAACTATTCTAGTGTCGACGAGGTATTGGATTCACACAATGAAACCTCGAGCTTAGTTGATCCGAAAAGCTAGTTATGATTCAAGTTGATAGGGATGGTCAAGGAACTCCTTGAGAATGGCCTTGCAAGCCTAGCAACGCGATGAAAGGTAAGATAAGATTCTAAACACGCGATCAGGAAAACACATCGCACACAAATGTTTTCATTCTAAAAGTTTACTACCGAAACTCAAGCTGGCTAGCCCCAAGCATTGATCACACATTCTCACAACCTTTCCTTCTCGATGCCAAAAGGTTATCAAAGGGACTTGCGAAGGAGCTAAAAAAATGTCAAAAGACAACTTGGGTGCTAGGGAGGAGCTTCACAGTTATCATAACTTACTTCCATGATATCGAAAATACTGGATGATCAACATAACAACTTGCAACTCAATCGCAGAGAAGAATTAATACATAAACAAACAGATGAAGTTCTATGATTCGAGTAAGGGAACATAACATTCAGAGGAGAGGGCACACGCATCCTTTTCGACCCACATACTATCAATGATAAAAGCTAAAACAAGGAGAAACAAGCAGAAAGGGAAATCTCCCATCATGACATCCAACTGACAAAACAATGCAAGGAAAAGTGGTTTGATTTCACAATATTTTTAAATAAAAATAACAGTAGAAAAGTTTAGCAATATCTTTCCTGTTTCTCCAGCTTCAATAGGTCAATATGGAACACTGACTTTTGTCAAAACTGCAACAGGAGCAAGTGTCTCAGTTGATAAGGCCTTCACATCAATCTTGGTAGGTGCATCAAAACGAGAACGAAGAATCTCTTCATTATTTGCACTAATCCCATGGAATTCAACCTCCAAATCTACAAGCGTTGTAGCAAGACTTCCACTTCCACTAGACCGGAGCTGAGCTATAGTTATTTCCACTGTGCGTGAGAAGAATTTATTCAGGGACCTCCTAACCTTGGTGCTCTCATATTAGGAGCAGCCCTAGACTGAGATGAAGCAAAAGAGGATGGCTTTAAAACCAAAACAAAAGATCTCTCGGTATAGACTCCATACCCATAAAACAGTCCTTAGACTCGGCATCCTCAAATAAGGCTGACCAGAGGCTGCAACACCAACAATAGCAGATGTTCCCCAACCCTTAAGAAAGCACTCTAGAGCAGTTCACATCATACTAACATTTCCAAATTCAGATGGCAGAAAACTCTTGATGGTTCCAACCTCTTTGATTTCCTTGATAATGTTAAACTGACCCATTAACTTGTATGGAATGCATCTGAATTATAACATCAAAAACTATTCAATCAACAATAGTGATAACCTCAAATTCTATCAACGATAAATTACTATCTTCCTTTGCTTCAAATTTGGCATCTTCTGTTGGTTTCAACACATCCCCATCGATCAGCAGATAGTCGTCCATGACAACTTTGGCATTGTGAAATATTAATGTTGCTCCAGGCTCATTTGCAACCCTCACACTATTTGAAACAAGAAAACCAAGTGGTATAGCCATTTCCCACGAACTGATGTTTAAGCAGATAGAAAATGAATCAACTGCAACATCTGTGTCTTTTAACTTCACTGCCATTAGAACCACTATTTTCTGGTACCAAAGCTCCAAGCATAACATGACACCAGATGCAACAGATAGCTTGATAAAAGGCCCAAGATCTGCAAATGCATTCATTGAGTATCTTGTCCATGACTGTCGACACCACCCATAGGTAGCATAAATGTATTGAATAATCACAGGGGTCCAGCATGCTACATTTAAGGAAATAATTACACCGTCAAGTCCCATGCTCCATTTGCAGACAAGTAACCAGCATAAGAGAATGTTTAATACGGCCCCTAGTGCCGATGACCACGCGGTTACGAAATTCTTGGACCGGAAGGATCTTCAAGGAACGAACTGAGAGGACTGCACCAAACTCTCGGTGCAAACGTTTCAGCTGAAGCTTGAAGGTGTGGTAATTCCAACAGAAACCTTTACGCCTGCTAACTTCGTGACTCGTTGAAGAGGCGCATATTATTGCAAAGCAAATCGTGCTTCATGAATATACTGCAATGAAACAGATCCGCGTTTATGAGATTCTCTTCCATGAGTTACATCACAAAACAAGAAGAAAAGGTTTCAATAGAGACTCCTTGCGATAAACTTCATCTGGTCTCCTGGTAATACTCTCACTATGACTTAGTCGATTATGAGAAAACAGATCTTTAAGGAGAATACCGAAAATGAGGATGCATTGATACAGAACAGATAACAACAAAGTTTTACACCCTGCTTGGTGGAGGCGCTCACAAGGCTTCGGCTATACTGCAACATGCCTGCTGCCTGGCTAAAAGCTATTACAGGCTGTTGCTGTGGATCCCCGACAAGAGTACCCTTCGCAGCACCCAAAAAAACGTGGAGGCCACTGTTTTTCTGAGATAAGTTAACTTCTCTACCCTGTAGCTGCTGTATATGGTCAATCACTTCCTCACGGCACTCTCCTAGGAGAATTTCAATTCTACACTCCACTGGAACTTCCTGTACAGCAAGATTTTGAGAATCCACACCCACCGCAGGTTTAAATGGCATTTGACAATAAGGTCCAGAGTAACGTGTTGCAGGCTACACAGAAGCCAATGGCATACGACCAGCACTTAATTTGCACGTGAAGGGCCAGGGAGCAAGTCAAGGCGTGTTGGTGAAAGAAAAAAGGAGAGATGACAGGTGGTTGTTGATCATTAAGAAGTGACGTGGTATGTCACCCATCCGCTAGCTCAGAATAGTGCATTGCAACGAGGCACTACACAAAAATAATTGGCTGAGATATTTGATCTAGTGGAAACGAGCACCATGACCATGGAACTTGACTGTCAAAACAGTAGCTCTATTGATTCATCCTTGCTTTTGAGAAAGAGCTCAAAATCTAGTTACTACGGAAGTTTGATGCACGAGCATCCTAGAAGGACAGGTAATGTTGAAATGGGGAATACAGGAAACTAGTATTAAGTAGCAATAAGCATTTTTGTAGGTGGTGAGCCTCGTGGATAGGTACTACATATATTGTTATTTTAGTTGGCCCTAGCCTTTACAATGGCACACCCTAATCGCTAGCAAATCAAGTCTTAGTGGGTGGAATGATTAAGAGTTTTCTATGAAATTGTTATAAGTGGAGATATGACTAGGATGTTATACGGATCCATGGAAAACATTTTAGGTTTCCATGATGAGTATTTTTCATGTTATGTCAGTTTTTGTGAAACGAGGTCAAAAACAAGGTCATTTCCAGCATGAATTGCATATTCTGATGCTCACCCAGAATTTTTTTCTTTGCATGGGACCTTGGGGATTTAAGAAATTTTTTATAATTTTATTATAGAAGGATTCACAAAACTAATAAGATCATTTCATTGTTATGTTTTTATGAATGAATGTTAAGAAGGTAAACAACTTTTTATTGGTTTGAAAAAATAACTCAAAAGAAGTAGGAGATAAAATGATCCTAAGTTTCACTAATCACTTGATAATAAATATATTATGATTGGATAATTTATAGGACTCCTCCAGGTTTCCAGAAAGGTATTGTAGAGCTTTTGGTGATGAGTGGATCCCACTCAAAGATGTTTTTTTAAAGAGGTTTAGTTGGGAGTAGGTTTTCCAAAAGAGTTGAAAAATAAATGACCATTATGGTGATTATGTGAGTTTTTCTTGATCTAAATTATGTTTTTAGGTCATGGCCATGTAATTAAATGATAATTTATGATTCATTTATGTTGACTAGTCCAACGGTAGTTTTAGGGTAGTCTTAGGAAATTTGAATAGATCAACCTAGTTGAAATCCTTCCACTTGGCTTTGGAAAGAGTTCTAATATGTTATGGAAAGGTAATTAAGAGATATTTAAAATGGTATAATATTTTTGTCATGATGATTTTATTTGATGAAGTTTTCTTGTTAGATTTTGAGAAAGAGTGTTTCTTACTTTTATGGATAATAATGTTTTTGCTAATAGTTTGAGTTGTTTAGTGCATGAAATGGATTGAGTGATCCTTTATATCACATATAAAGTTAACAAGGATTAATTTTACATCCATGCAATCCATTAATAGGTCTTTAATTTTCATTAAGGGTGAAAACCAGTTGCATTTGTAAATCTACTTTTTAGGAAGCTTGTTTTTGTGAAAGTGAACATTGATGTGGTTTGAACATATGATTTTATCATGAGCTATAAATTTATAAGAAATGTTATAAAGGTTTTTTAATTTCAATTTTGTGGTAACATGTGATATTTTAGTTCATCTTTTGTGGTATTGATGCCCAAAGGTAAAGAAATGGTGTTGAAAACAAGTATTTTGTGAAGGTAATGAGCTAGTGGAGTGGGCCTATTAAATTAAATAATTTGATTGGTTTATTTAAATTGAGACAATTTATTATTGTTAAATGTCATATTACTCATGTGTGGTTATTTTTAGGTCTTTACCAAAAAAAAATTGCATGAGGGGTTTTTTTCATTCTAGTGATGGGATTTTGAGAATTGTTGATGCATGATAAGTCATTTTTGGCTAGGCCAATGTACTTGTGTCACTTGTGGATTTTATGATAAATTTTATGGGATATTTTTAAGATATAGAGGTCGAGATAAAGTATGGAAAACCAACCTTTATTAATATGAATGTAGGAGAAGCTTATAAAAGCATGGTTTTGGGTGATTTTGTGAGCTAGTTGAGTGAGTGCAAGAAGTGTGACATAGGTGTGAGAGTTTTGAAGGTGTCTGAGCATGAATTTAGATATGATAAAGTGTGTGATAGGTTGAGGAATTACACAATGTATCCAAATTCTAAACAAACTCGATACACTACAAATAATATGAACTCCAAAAGAAAATAGATCTCCTTTTTCGTTATTGAATCATGAATTATAATGTTTCCTAAATAGGAAAACAAATCCCAAATCAAGTTGCCAAGAAACCTATAACTAAATTTTATTAAATCTTCTCTAGGTGGCGGAAATTACTATTTTAGCATTTTACATGAACTTGCTATCTTAGCATGTTCACATGCTTATTCGTACGGGCACAAAAATTGCTACGAATCTTCTATATGCCTAAACTAGAGTAGATTATAAATAAAAAACAATAAAAATAAATAATCACTTAAAATTTAAGAGTAAGAAATTAAAAAAATAAAAAATAAAAATATATTAATAAAAATTAAAAGCTAATGAAAATAAAATTACTAAAAATTAAAAGGTGATAAAATTTTAATAAAAGTTGATAATTTCTAATTATTAATTCTATATTAAATTAAATTTTATTAATTTTAAAAAAAAAACTTATTGTTAATAGAAAGAACAATAATACTAATAATTTTATCTTAAAAACATCAAAAAAAAGTTTGAAAAATTGACCTATTGTTTATACTATTATTATTATTTGCAAAAATTAAAGTTAACATTAATAATAATTATAATAAATTTATATTTGTAAAAAATAAATTATTATTAGTAGTATTAGTATTATTATAAATTATACTATTCACTATGAATGTAAATACTGAGTAAAACAATGAAGAATTTAAATGAAAATTAGTATATTACTATTATAGTAAAAATAATGGACAACTTGAATCTTATTTGTTGCAAATATGTGCAAGTGAAAATGAAACATAAAAATATATATTTTAATACAAGTATCATACTCACTGGAAAGTTTAATCACTATTAAAATATGTTAGCCGAACAATTTATTACATTATTCGACTATGAATTTGAAGTCTCTAATTAATATTGAAACCGTATAAAATGGTAACGCTAAAAGTTTACATTTTAAAACAAATGCGTGTCATAACTGATAATTAAATTTGTTTGATCTAAATGATTAGAATCTGGATAAATGACCATGATCTTGTTGCATCTATCAATGCAATCGATTCCAACTATTCTAAATGATTTTTATATGGATTCATGAAACACGATCCGTCACTATCCTCTTTACACGTAATTTTGACCTTACAAAATACCTTGCGGTTGACGTTCAAAGTCATAAATGTTTGACTGCAATGAAATAATAGAAACTTTAATAAAATGAGACGTATTTCTTACGCTCAGAAATCACGGTCTACAACTTTTTCTTTCAAATACCTCAGTTAAACACACATTGCCGACTATTCTACTTTTGTATCGTTTAAGTCTTTCAAAACTGAATAAATGTGAAAGACCTAATCTAATTGTATAAGAAAAATGTCATAATTTAATAAATGGATTTTTTTAAACACATACATTAATAATGTTATTATACTACTGTTTAATCATATTTAGAGGAATCAACCACGAAGTCCCCCTGTAACAAAAAATAATATATATTAACCCTTCTAAATAATGGAAAAAATATATTTCAACAATCAATTATCATTCACTAATAATGTAAAACCTGATTTCTGTTCACATATTAATAAACGAGATTTCTCTTTCTTCGTAAGAGATACATACACACTATCATTCATCGTAAAATAATGCTAAAAATAGAATGAAGGATATAGATGTAATACGTTAAGAGATTTAACTCTTGATATTTCTGTGAATGTCAACCATGCTACTCTTTTCCATCTATGTCACTTTTTTCTCTGTGGAGAGTCATTCCTTACGACATGTGAATTTTTAAATCCCATGACATCTTGAAAGTTACTTTTCTTTGACATCCCCTTAATACCAGAGGAACATGTACATACTTTGGCTGAATAGCATCCCATGGGATGATGATGTAATTCTTAAACTCTAATACCACATTAAAGATACGAAAATTAAGAGGCTTTTTTCCTAGAGAATACACTATGTTCTTCATTTTTCCAAGGGACCCGTTAACTAATCCTACATCTACCCATAAGTTACACACCAACATGACATGTTGATCAATGCAAAGTTGTTTGCATGTTGTGGATTAGGTGTTGTCATTGATGAAAAACCTCATTAATGAAAAATTGGTTAATGAAGTAGGGTAACAAAATACTAATGATGATGACATGACAATTAGAGGTAATCATGGTGATATTAGTTGATTTAGTGGTAATTTATTGCTCTAGTAATCCTAATCAAGTGACCTACCTAGCCTAGGTGAAGGTGCATGGAGGTTGCAGTTTATTTGTGACTAAATAATTATTTGGGCATGGTGTAGAGCATGTTTAGAGAGTTCTTGGGAACCCACGTTAGCTTCAAGGTGAAGATACAAGGTTCTGTCCATGTTTCATGTGCTCATTTTGGACCATGTATGGCTAGTACAAGGCATGAGATTCATTTTTTGAGTTATATAATCTCATGGATGTGTTGTGCCCATATCTTTCTTACATAGTTTCATTTGTTCACTAATTTCATTTCCTAGATTTATAGGCATTGATCTAACACTATATTGATACTATCTAGTCTGATTTTGGATTATTTGTTGACAAATGTGTTGTTTAGGGCATGTAGTGCCAATCTAGAATTATGAATTTCATCTTAGTTTCTAACACTTTTATGATTATGGATACCAATAGGATGTGATATAATTAGTATTATCTAATATATGATGGATGGATGTTAACGGTTTTGTGTACTTTCATATCATTGGTTTATAATGTTAAATTGGATGTTATCATTCAATACCCTAGATGAATCATATGTATTGACATACTGTGGATGCATGTTATTAGAGTATAGTTATCTCATTTTGATATCGATTTTTTTATATTAAGAATTAATATTCATGATTAGTTTAGTTATTGATATATTGTTATTATTTCTATTATTTATTGTATCGAGCATGTGTTTAATACGTGAATTAAATGTGCATATTTTATGTCACACATAAGAACGTGAGTTTCAGAGTTGCACATCAAATTGAACAAGTGGCTGACTGGGCCAACTCCTTTAGCCATGCACGACCCTTATTTTACCTTCGGCATGTGGCATATTCATGTTTAGACATCATTAGCGATTTCCTAATTTACCTATTTTATTTTAATTTGTTAAGCCTTCTACTAAACGTTTTTAAGGGCCTACTGGTCCCCACATACATTAATTATGTTATAATCTTGTTTTTACCTATTTGCGACGACTGAATCATAATTTGGGTGGGCCCCACCACGTCTTCCTTTGAGCCACTTTACCCATTCTCGAATTTGGACTAAATGTGGCATTTATAAGGGTCTTTGTTTACATTGGGGATCTCCCTTACACTGAAATGGAACCGTTGGACCCTACGTATGGGTAGGAGTGTCTCTTTTCAATTCAAAATGGTATTTCCCTCCCATTTGACCCCTCTCTTGTCACCATCTTGTAAGTATGTTTTATTTGAGTGCTATCTCAAAAGTTGAAGTAACATGGATTATTGGCATTTTAGGAAATTTGGGATTTTTCTTCCTAAATCTGTTTTGTTTTATGTTTAATGAGATTTTGGTAATCTTGTATTGGAGATTTATATGTGTGAAACATGTCACCCTCTCATTGGTGAGGATTTTTGTTTGATTATCCTTCATATACCTCCTCTTGGAGAGGAGTATGGACTTTGGCTTCTCATTTTTACTTTCAGAAGTTGGAGGGAGCTTTGAGCTAGGAGTTAGGAGCTTAGGAGAGCTTGGTTTGTTCTTGAATTTGGATAGATATTTTTGAGGTATGCCTTCTTACCTCTTGTTCTTGTTTTTATGATATAATGTGCAAAAAAAATGATTTCTTGGACTCTAAAATGATTCCATGTTATTTTGGGTGTCTTTGTAAATCTTGTTTGTTTTTCATTTTTTCCATCCATCTCACATAAGGTGGATTTTGGAATTGTAGGGGAAGAGGGAGGAAAACCCCTATTACACCACATGGCTTGATAGAAAATCTATGATGGTATTTCTATTATTTCTTCCCCTCATATGGTTTGATGTGGAAGATGACTGTTAATATGGTTTGAACCTCATCTTCCATCCTTGATAAGGAAACCATGTTTGGTTTGAAAATCATTACAAGTAGGAGGATTGGTGTTTGGTATGGAGTGATAAGGATTTTTTTGATATGGAGAATATTTTGGTGTTCATATGGTTTGATCACAATATGGTTTATAATGGTCTTCTTGACACTCTTCCCCATTGACGAAATATGGGGTTATCCTCTTATGCTTTCGTGTTTCTTATGGTTGATTTGTATTAGATTATGAGTGTGTTATAACACTTTTTTCCCCATACTTTTTTAATTTTGAGGCATGCATTCTCTCTCTCCCATGGGCTTGGAGGGAGGCTAGTATGTCCTCCATTTATGGAGTTGGAATATAATGATGCCAGTTATTTGGTAGGGTTGTTCGCCATTTTGAGCAGACTTGTAAAATTACATTTTAAAAGTATTGATTTGTGGTAGTTGTATAATATCTTGTTATTTTATCTTCTCTCTTTAGAAGAAGTCTTGTACTTTTCAAAACTAGTTCTCACGTTTGAAGGA
The DNA here is from genome assembly GCA_019776745.2 of Taxus chinensis. NCBI lineage: Eukaryota > Viridiplantae > Streptophyta > Pinopsida > Cupressales > Taxaceae > Taxus > Taxus chinensis. The sequence goes on along the minus strand of CM034155.1, from coordinate 484,334,693 downwards.
AGACTTCTATACTTATAGTTGAAAGTTTTGTATCCTTTTTTAGTGGAAGTTTTAAAATTTATATTTATCTTTTTGAAAAACTAAAAAGAAATAAAAAGAAATGTCATGAAGTATACTAGATAAATTTTCAAAGTTAAATGCTTCGTAAATCTCCTTTTCTAAAGGAAAAGACATATGTGAATGTGTAACATACAAATCTCAACTTCCATGTACCAAGAATATGTATGAAAGGAGATATTTCTTTCAAGTACCTTTGATTCAAGGGTATAGAGTTAAATTGAATTTTTGGGGACTCCTTGGAATGGTACTACTAAAAAATGGAAATTAATATATATTTGATTCAATTATTGCAAAGGTTAACTGTAATGGTGTAATAGCTTTACTCAGTATATAAGAAGTATTGAAACTTTTATGCTTCGGTTATGGATATAAATTTATTTGAGTTGATTTATACTAAGCCTCTTTGCTGATTTCTGACCATTTTATTTAGCCTGGTATTTCTTTATAAATAAAATTAGGGCTCATGTAGGTTGGTTTTGGTTTGAAAGAAATGAAAGAATATATATATACACAACAATAAGTAGGGTTCTACAGAATGGGGAATTGTGCTAAATAGAGAACTCAATAATAACAGCCCAAAAATTAGTACCATTATGGGTTAAATCATCCCTCAACATAGACATAAATATGTAACTCTGATATCTCCTCATTTTACTATTTAAAAAATGATTTATTTGAATTTGTTTCTATGTCTAAGTTGATTATGAAATTTGATGTCTTTTAGGTATATGGGTTTGTTACAAACACCAAACAAAAAACCTTCATTGAACTGTATATGACCTTCTAAATGTGGCCTAGAAATAGTTTATCAACAAATAAGCAAAAGATGGCTTCTATATCAGCCACCAAATAAATAAAAAAACCTAGTTTCAATCATGGTCACTTTACCTTGTAAAACCTCACAAATAAAAGAGAAAAAGTAAGTATCTGATAAACAATCCAACTGGATATTGTCACGGCCACCCCACCAAGAATACCCCGTAACAAATTTAAGCATCCAATAGACATAGTTATCAAATTTTATCCTCGGCTGCCCCTATCAAGATTGTGACACTCTCATGTATATATGTCAGTGGATATAACCCTAGGGTTTACAACCATATATATATATATATATATATATATATATATATATATATATATATATATAAGCCGCCATGGATAAAGTCTGTAAACCTCAATCTAAGTCTAATGATAAATTTTTTTGTTAAAATGTGCAAAGGAACAAAACGAATCCATTCCTTCCTTCCTCTGTGATGGTAGGAAAAGTAGAACAAAACAAAATGGAATTGGTATAAGGCAGAAATATGTTACAAAGGAATTATTAGTTTTTTATTTGCAATTTCCTTTAAATCTATGGTGGAAAACGTTTTTGCACCATCTAAGGGTCCATAGAGAACTAAGCCTCCCTTTGGTATGGATTACGTATTAATGGGTTTTACATTTTTGTCTCCTCCTTTTTACTTTTGTAGTTAAATATTTATTTCCCCATTTTTTAAAGAAATGAATATGTTTTTTAATTTAAAGGTATAAGTATAATGTGTTTTTTTTGTAAATAGGAATTCGAATGAGAATGGGTTTTCTATTTGTTCTCCCCCTGCAACTTTTTAATGGCATGATATTTATATGGAAATAATTGGATAATATAGTTTAGGTAAAGGTGAGATAAAATTATAAATTAACATCATTTAATATCGTAAGTGGTTGTTTAATTTAATAATATTGGTATTCTTGGCTAAAGTCTTTTTATTAACAAACGAAAAAATTAGTTGAAACATACCACTTATACCATATTGTTCCAAGGTATCATTGGGGAATTTCTAATGTCTATACGAGATCTTTGACATTTCATAACATTAAATAAACTTGTAAAATTTTTTCCTTATTTCCTCCCAAGAAGTCATTAGAAACCCTTGTTGGAAAATAAAATAGTATTAATTAATTGTTGGCTATATTCTGACCATAATTAAATTATTAACAAAATAATATGTTTTAAAAAAACTATGGGAATTTTAATATTTGTGTATGGTTTGGGTCGTGTAAAATATAGGGCAGTATATTAGCTTCACGATGCAGGTACAAGTTGGTGACCATGATTTAGGTGCTCATTTTGGACCAGGTATGGTTAGAAGGCATGAGATTGAGTTGTGGAGCTATTGAATTTCATGGATGCATGTTGGTAGTTTAATAATTATGTACCAAGTATGTTAAATCCTTTTGTAGTGTTTCTACTGTGAGTTATATTACTATTTTAGTTGACCCTAGCCTTTACAATGAAAAACCCTAAGGGTTAGCAAATCAAGTCTCAGTGGGTGGAATGATTAAGAGTTTTATATGAAATATTTATAAGTATATATATTAGTAGGATGTTTTATGGATCCATGGAAAACATTTCAGGTTTCCATGCTGAGTATTTTTCATGTTATGTCATTTTTTGTGAAATGAAGTCAAGAACAAGGTCATTTACAGCTTGAATTGCATATTCTAATGCTCACCTTGAATTTTTTACTTTGCATGTGACCTTGGGGATTTAAGATTTTTGTAATAAATTTATTATAGAAGGATTCAAAAAACTAATTAGGTCATTTATTTTTTATGTTTTTATGAATGAATGTTAAGAAGCTAAACAACTCTTTATTTGTTTGAAAAAATAGCTCAAAAGAGGTAGGAAAGAAAATGCTCCTAAGTTTCCATAATTACTTAATAATAAATGGAATATGATTAGATACTTTATAGGACTCCTCCAGGTTTCCAGAAAGGTATGGTAGAGCTTGTGGTGATGAGTGGATCCCACTCAAATAGTTTCTTTTTTGAAGAAGTTTAGTTTGGAAATAGGTTTTCCAAAAGAGTTGAAAAATGAATGACCATTATGGTGTTTATGTGAGTTTTTATTGATCTAAATTATGTTTTTAGGTCATGGCCATGTAATTAAATGATAATTTATGATTCATTTATGTTGACTAGTCAAACGGTTGTTTTGGGGCAGTCTGAGGAAATTTGAATAGATCAACCTAGTTGAAATCCTTCCACTTGGATTTGGAAAGAGTTCCAATATGTTATGGAAAGGTAATTAAGAGAATTTTAAAATGGTATAATATTTTTGTCATGATAATTTTATTTGATGAAGTTTTCTTGTCATGTTTTGAGAAAGAGTGTTTCTTACTTTTATGGATAATAATGTTTTTGCTAAAAGTTTGAGTTGGTTAGTGCATGAAATGGACTGAGTGATGCTCTATATCACATAGAAAGTTAACAAGGATTAATTTTACATCCATTTAATCCATTAATAGGTATTTTAATTTTCATTAAGGGTGAAAACAAGTTGCATTTGTAAATCTACTTTTTAGGAAGCTTATTTTTGTGAAAGTGAACATTGATGTGGTTTGAACATATGATTTTTTCATGTGCTATAATTTTATAAGAAATGTTATAAAGGTTTTTTAATTTCCATTTTTTGGTAACATGTGATATTTTAGTTCATCTTGTGTGGTATTGATGCCCAAAGGTAAAGAAATGGTGTTGGAAACAAGTGTTTCGTGAAGGTAATGAGCTAGTGTGCGTATTAACTTAAATAATTTGATTGTTTTAATTAAATTGAGAAAATATATGATTTTTAAATGTCATATTACTCATGTGGTGGTATATTTAGATCTTTACTAAAAAAAAATTGCATGAGGGTTTTTTTTTTCATTCTTGTGATGGGGTTTTGAGAATTGTTGGTGCATGATAAGTTGTTTTTGGCTAGTCCGATGTAGTTGGGTCACTAGTGGATGTTACAATAAATTGTATGGAATATTTTTAATATATAGAGGTTGAGATTAAGGATGTAAAACCAACCTTTATTAATATGAATGTAGGAGAAGCTTATAAAAGCATGGTTTTGGGTGATTTTGTGAGCTAGTTGAGTGAGTGCAAGAAGTGTGACCTAGGTGTAAGAGATCTGAAGGTGTCTGAGCATGAATTTAGATCTGAGAAAGTGTGTGATAGGTTGTGGAATTACATAATGTATCCAAATTCTAAACAAATTTAATATACTATAAATAAAATGAAATCCAAAAGAAAATAGATCTCCTTCTTCGTTATTAAATCATGAATTAAAATTTTTCCTGATTAGGAAAACAACTCTCAACTCAAGTTTCCAAGAAAAATCTAACTAACTTTTACTAAATCTACTCTAGGTGGCAGAAATTACTATTTTTAGCATTTTACTAGAACTTGTTATTCTTATTAAGTTTGCATGCTTATTCGTACGGGAACAAAAATTGCCATGCATATTATACATGCATAAACTAGAGGAATTTATAGATTTCCAACTCATAATGCAACTAAGAGAGTAAAATGAACTAATGCCCTAAAATATGAAAAAACTGAACTACAACTTAAATCCTAATTTTTTGCCTCAAGATGGTAGATGTTTTACCTGAAAATGTGCCGAAACGTGCTCCAATAGGAAAGGATGGTTGATTGGTTCATTTGTCTCAATGAAATAGATGTTTTAAAGAAAATGGACTCAAATGGACACTCGGAGCACAAGTTATGACCTTTTCAAGTTCCTTATAATTTTGGCGCATCATTCTCCCCTACTTGAAAAAAATGCAGCTCCTGCATGTTGTCTTCTTCAAACTACTTCCATTTATCTTCATCTTGCTTCTTAATCTCCCACTCTATGACCCAATTATTTTTTTCTTGTTTCTTTCCTTTTTAATGTACCAAATATTTGTTATATTTCCCATGTTGTGTGTCCACTATTTTCTTATCTATAATTTGATCCACTTCTTCTTTCTTCTTCACCGGAACCTGTTGCCTCCGATCTACTACTTCATCAATAACATCCCATTCAGCACCATCCCCATGAAAAAAATACAAGTTTGAAACATTAAACACTTGAGAAACTTTTAAATTCCTTGGAAATTATACCTCATAAGCATTATAAAAAATTTTAACGATTTTGCAGGGACCAATATTCTTGTACTTCAACTTGTTATAGTATCCTTTTTGAAACCTTTTCTTCCACATGTATACCATTAAAAACTCACCAATTGTAAATATGTTTTTCCGTCTATGCACAGCTGTTATTTCCTTATACTTGTAATTATAATTCTACAGCTTCTTCCGCACTTCTTCCTGTAACTGTTGTATATGCTCGGAAAATGCTTTTGCATCATCACTGACTCTGCCAGATCTACTGGTAGCTTTACCAAATCTTACACCCCATTTGGATTACTCACATACACAATTGAAAATGGATACTTCCCTCTGGATCCATTTATGGAACTTTTATATGCAAAATCAACTTGTGGTAATGCTAAGTCCCATTATTTAGCATTTCCCCAACTATGCACCTTAACAGGTTTCCCAAACTCCTATTTACCACCTTTGTTTTCCAATAGGTCTGAGGATGATAGGCACTACTAAACTATAGTTGAGTTCCAAACTTATTTCATAAATTCCTCCAGAAGTGACTTAATAACCTTGTGTCCCTATCTAAAGTAATTGTTTTTATAATACAATGTAATTGAACAACTTCTATCAAAGACAAAATCTTCTATGCCTGTCACATCACTTATTTTCTTAGAGGAAATAAAATGAACCATCTAAGAAAACCTATCAAAAACCATAGAAATTGACTCATTACCCCTTTGTGTTTTTGGTAATCCCAAAACAAAATCCATACTTAGATTTGTCCATGACCTTTTAGGAACAGGAAACGACATATACAACCCTATATTTTACGTATCACCTTTCAAGACTTGGAAAATTTGACACCTCTCCCCATATCTTACCACATCTCTTTTCATATTTGGCGTATAGAATTTCTCTGCTACCAAGGCTATCATCTTATATTTATGAAAATGCCAAGCCAATCCACCACTATGTAGCTCTTTCATTATATTCTCTCTCATAGACCAAGTAGGAATACATAGTTGGCATCCCGTGAATAGAAAGCCATCTTGTAAAATGTACTCATCCTAGACATATCTTGCATCATCTAAAAATGGATGAATTAACCTTTCAACAATATTATTGAAATCAGAATAGAAATAATACAAACCCTTTATTGCTTCAAAACCCACCACCTCATCTTCCATAGTGGTAAAAAGAGTCACATGCCTACTCAATACATTTACAACTTGATTTTGTTTTCTTGATTTATGTTTTAGAGAAAAAGTATAACCCTGCAAAAATGAAACCCATTCTACATGTCTATTATTCAAATTCTTTTTCGTATTCACATACTTCAGGGATATCTGGTTTGTAAATAACACAAACTCCTTTGGCACTAAGTAACGCCTCCAATTCCTCAATGCTTGTAAAATTGCATAAAATTTCACATCATAAGTAGAGTAGTTATTTATTACGTCATTCAATTTATCACTAAATAAAGCTATTGGCTTTGCACCTTGACTTACGACAGCACCAAAACCCATATGTGTGGCATCACAATCAACCTCGAACACTTTATAAAAATATGGTTTTTCTAAAATGGGTGCATCTTTCACCTTCTTCTCCAAGAACTAAAAAATATCCTCAACTATCTTTTTCCACATAAACTCCCTTCCTTTTGTGTAATCTGTTATAGGTGCTACATCACTGCTGAAATTTTTAATAAACTTATGTAAAATTTTGCTAAACCATGAAAGATTCTTACCTATATTATACTCCATGGAGTAGGCCATTCAATAGTTACCTTTATCTTCTCTGAGTCCATCTGTTCGCCATCTTCTAAAATAATAAAGCCCAAGAATACCAAACTATCTTGTACAAATGTGCACTTCTTCATATTTGCATAGAGTTTCTCTTTCCTTAACACTTCAAATATCACCCTCAGATTCCTCAGAGTTCTTCTCTAGTTTTACTAAAGATAAAGATATCTTTAAAATACACCACATCAAACTTACCATTATACTCCCATAGCATATTGTTCAATAGTCTCATAAAAGTACTAGGTGCATTGGATATCCCAAATGGCATCACCAACCACTCATATAATCTATTTTTTGTCATGAATGTTAGTTTCCACTTGTGTCCTTCTCTCATCTGAATCTAATGGTAACCACTTCAAAGATGAATCTTCATGAAATACCTAGATCTAGCAAGCAAATCCATCATATCATCAAGGCAAGGTATTGGGAACCTATACTTGATTGTAATTTTATTTATTGCTCTATTATCCATGCACATTCTCCATGTTCCATCCTTATTTGGTGTTAGTAAATTTGGGGTTGCTCATGGAATTGTGCTCTCCCTTACCACCCATTTTCTCACGAGCTCTGCCACTTTCCTATTCAACTATACATGCAATCTTAGGCTCATCCTATAAACCACTTGATTTGGGAGTGAAGACCCTGGAATCAAATGAATATGGTGTTGAATATCTCTTTTGGGCTGTAATTCGTCTTGTATCTCATCACGAATAACATCATAAAATTCTTCTGTTAATTATTTTATTTCTATTGGTATTTGTGCACTTGTAGGTTCATCTTTAGTTATGACTAGTGCATAACAAAAACCAGTTTCCTTTGTCTCCTTCACAAATTCCTTTCTAGAAAGCATATTTTCAGCCTTACCCTCTTCCTTAAGGGGTAGAAATTTTTTTTTGTTCCATCGTTCTTGAAAGTATAACTATTATTTCCCCCATCATGAATATTTTTTATATCAAATTTCCATGGTCTTCCTAGTTGCATATGACATGCGTTCATAGGAATAACATCACACCAAATCTCATTCTTGTAACTTTTCCTAATATAAGAACTTATTAAACATATCTTATCAATAGTAACTTCATTACAGTTCATAAACCATGCAATATAGTAAGGCATAGGATTCTTCTCACAATGCAGACCCAAATTCTCAACCATCTCATTTGAAACCATGTTCTCACAACTACCATCATCAATAATAACATTACAGATCTTTTCTTCTGAAGTTTATATTATTATGAAAATATTTGTATGCAACCATGCATCCCTCTTGATATCCTTTCTTGGAGAAATCATCGTCTTTTTATCCTCATATTTTCTCCAATATCTGGTGGAATTTTCTAGGTCCTTTTAATCTTCTACTTGTTTAGATTCAACAAAATTTAATCTTGGAGCATATACTTTCCTCTTTACATGTGTATAATAATTCAGGGATTCAAAATCTTGATGCCCCTCTTCACCACATCTATAACAAAAAAATGGTCTTCGTGAATCCTCCCATCCTCTATCGCAAGCATATCCTTTTCCCCTATAAACTCCTCTACCTCTTTGTTTATTCTAGTAATCTTCTCTCGTATATTCTTTATTTTCCACTCAACGAGGTGATTCTCGCCTACCATGGATGAAACCAACTCATCCTTAAAAGTAACATTAGGCCCCCTATTCATAATAGGTGATCTCCTAAAAATTTGACGACTTTGTTTTTCCTCAACCTTTAAGGCTAATTGATAGACATCCTCTATGCTCTTAATCATGTGCATACCTATCTCATCTTGAATAGAGAATTTTAATCCATTGAAATACCTTGCAACCATTAGTTCCTCAGTATTTTCATGCTCTACACGAATGGACAACTTGTAGAAATCATATGTGTATTATTACATGGTTTGTAAGTTCTGTCTGAGATTTTAAAACCTCCTATAAAGGGTTTATGCATAATCCAAAGGGAAAAAATTATCTTTCAGCTTCTTCTCCATCTTAATTCACGTCCTAATTATTTTTTTCCCCTTTCTTGACCGCTCTTTCTATAGGTGATCCTTTCATAACATAGCATGACCTTTAAATTTTGTGCATGAAAAATTATCCTTCTTTTCTTTTGACATATCCTTCCACTAAAACAATTTCCCCATACTAGTCAGGGAGTCTATCAGCTCATTTTGTTTTAGAATACGTCCGTACTCTAAAACATCAACTCTTATCCCATCACTCTTTCCTTCTAATTATTGAAGCATCATTTATTGAAAAGCTAAGGGTTGCACTTGTGTTTCCTCTTCAAAAATTTCTTCTTCATCTGTTTCATCTCCACCTTGATTTCCTCTATGGGTTATCATTGCATCAAGTGCAACAACTTTCCTCTATAGATATTGCATATTTTTATTCATCTGGGAAATACCTTCTCCTCTTCCTCTTCCTCGTCATGCTCTTATACCAGATTAGGTAGAAAAATTCTAATAAAATCAATATAGTTGTAAATAAGATGAACTTGAAAAGAAAATAGATCTCCTTATTCATTATTGAATCATGAATTACAATGTTTCATAAATAGGAAAACATCTCCCAACTTGAGTTACCAAGAAAACTCTAACTAACTTTGACTAAATCTACTCTAGGCGATGGAAATTACTATTTTTAGCAGTTTACTAAAACATGCTATTCTTAGTAAGTTTGCATTCTTATTCATATCGGAACACAAATTTCCATGCATATTTTACATGCCTAAACTAGAGGAATTGCTAAATTTCTAACTCATAATGCAACTAAGAGAATAAAATTAAATAATGCCCTAAAATAGGAAAAAATTGAACTATATAATAAATCCTATTTTTCAGCCTCAAGATGAAGGATTTCGGGACCGAACATGTGCTAAAACATGCTCCAACCGGCAGGGCTGGTTGACTGGTGCGTTCATCTCATCAAAATGGGTGGTTTAAAATAAAAAAACGGACTCAAACGGGCACCTGGAGCACAAGTTATTGTAGATTGAGACAAAGGGGCGGAATCCTAATAAAATATATTAAAATCAATCAACCAAAATTAAAATGAAGTGCTGCAATTCTTATAGGAATTTAATAGACATGTGTAGACAAATAAATGGGTTATAAAGATATAACCATAATCATAACATCTTCCAAAATACATCCAGGAAGAAACAATAATTAAATATAAACAAATAATAATTTTTGTAACAATATAACCTATGCAATAATAAAAAAAATATTGTTATAAAACTATATAACAATATATCAAATAATTACCTTATTAAATAATTAAATAATTTAAGGTAATATGATGCATAAATAAACCTAACATTCCCCCCCTTAATTTTTCATTTCCTCAAGGGATGAGGGGAGGAACTGTCTGAACAACTTGAACTTGTCACATGCAAGTGACTTCATGAAAATATCTACTTTTTATTCAGTTATTGGAAAAAATTGAAGCTGGATGTTGTTCTTCAACACATGCTCACGTATGAAATGAACATGTACCTCGATGTGCTTTGTTCTTTCATGAAAAATTGGATTGCAATAAAGTTTGAGAACACCTTCATTGTCAACATACACGGTGGTCAGTTTTTCTTGTGGTATTCCAAGTCCTTTTAGTATGCGACATAGCCAAATCGCTTCAAAGATAACTTCTCTTGTAAAATGATACTCGGATTCTATAGAAGAAGGAGAAACAAATTGATGTTTCTTGCTTCCCCATGATATTTATCCAGATCCCATAAAAAATATAAATCCTAAAGTGGATTTTCTTTCATCAATATTTCTTGTATGATCTCAATCTGAATATCCTGACAAGAAGAAGTTGTCATTCTTCTTGTATTCTAGACCAAGATCCATTGATCCTTTGAGATATCTCAAGATGAGCCTAGTTTCTTTCTAATGACAAACTTTGGGTTCATGCATGAACCTGGATAGATAACTTACTACAAAGCTGATATCTTGTCTAGTGTAGGTCAGGTAAATGAGACTCCCAATCAACTTCGGATAGAGAGTGGAACTTACCTAAGGGGATGGATCTGAACGAGATAATTGTAATCTATTCTCTGTAGGTATAGAAATTGGTGTGCAATCCATCATCTTGAATTTCTCAAGTGTTGTCTTGGTATATTTCATCTGAGAAAAAAAAAATCATTCTCTTTCTACCATACTTCCAATCCAATACAATAATGCATCAGCCCGAGATCGGTCATGTCAAATGAGTGATTAAGATATTTCTTCGTTGCATCGATCATCCTCATTGAACTTCCAGTGATGACTACATCTTCGATGTAGACAACGACAATAACAATCTCCCCCCCTTTATTTTTGAGCTAGAGATTGGGGAAGTATGGATTTCTAAGAAATCTATGTTGTACGAGATGCTCATCAAATTTTGATGTACCATGCTTGGGGTGCCTGTTTGAGGCCATACAAAGATTTCCTGAGTCTACATACCTTTTGTTCTTAACCAGGTACAACATATCCCTTAAGTTGAGTCATATAGACTTCATCTTGCAAATATCCATTCAGGAAGGAACTTTTAACGTCCATATGATGGAATTTCCATCCAAACTGTGCAGCTAAAACAAAGATCATCCTAATCATTTTGATCTTATCTGTGGGAGAAAATGTCTCCTCATAGTCAATGCCTTCTTTTTGTGCATATCCCTTTACTACTAGTCTCACTTTATACTTGTCCACTGTCCCATCTACTTTGTACTTCTTTATTAATATCCATCTGCATCCAATGGGTTTCTTTCCTGGTGGAAGATCGATAAGTTGCCAAGTGTTATTTTTCATCACCGATTGATATTTAGAGTCCATGGCATCTTTCCAAGCTTTGGAATGTATGGCTTCCTAGACTGTAGAGGGATTATAGGAATCAATAACTCTACTCATCAAAGAAGAGTTAACTTCTTCTCTTGATTTACTGCGAGTCCGTGGTCCATGGGTGGATTTATTCAGTGGAGCATCCATTCTTGCATCTCATAATTTTCTAGTACACCACTTGGGCATACGTTGAACTGTTCCCGTGGGTCGTGGTTCTATCAGATCAACACCATCATCCCCATCATCACTTTCCTCATCTATGGGAACATCAAATTCAATTTTTACAACTGGTGAATAATCTACATCAGGTGAGTCTGGAGGAGGAGACTCTACTTCCTTCTAAAAACAATCAACATCTCTGCTGGTGTAGAATTGTTTGGTCTTTGGATCCATCAATCTATACCCAAGAGTCTCTTTGTTGTACCCAATGAAGATGAGTTTTTGTTACTTCATGTCCAATTTCTTTCTGTTCTGCTTGGGTATGTGCATACTCACTTTGCACCTGAATACTATAATGTGTGCAATAGATGGTTTCCACTTTTACTAAGCTTCTTATGGTGTTAGTCCTTTAAGAGCAACTGTGGGCACTTTGTTCAAAAAATACACTGTTGTCTTTGTTGCTTCTTCCTAGAATGTATTTGCAAGTCCAGAGTCATCGATCATGCATCACACCATTCCCATGATAGTACGATTTCTTCTCTCAACAACACCATTCTGCTGCGGTGTGTGTGGAGGAGGCATTTTTCTACGAATCCCATGAGTTTGTAGATAGTATTTGAACTCATTACTGGTGAATTACCCCCCTCGATCTGAGTGGAGAGTTTTGATTTAATGACCAGTTTCATTCTTAACTGCTAATTTGAACTTCTTGAAAGTTTTAAAAGTTTCACTTTTCTTGCGAAGACAAAAAAATCTACATTTTTCTTGAATAGTCATGAACACATAGCATGAATTACTAAAACCTAGAATGACTCTGTTGCATTGGACCACAAAGATGGGTATGAACCAAATCAAGTTTACCATGAGCTCAATATGTACTCTTTCTAGAATGAAGCTTTGTGTTGTTTTCCTACTAGGCAGTGAGGAAACTTGTCTGTATCCTTCTGAAGAGATGGCAGCCCATATACCATATTGCGTTGGCATAATGTCTCAAGATAGTTTAAACTAGCATGACTAAGTCTCTGATGCCACAAATAAGTTGAGGTAGATTTCTTAGCCAAAATTTCCTGATCATATCTATGGACAAAGTCAAGATGGACCATGCGTCCCAAATTTGAGGCTTTTGCAACTATTTTAAAGCCTCGTGATTTTTCCCGAATCAAACATGTTTTCTTGCCAGAATGACTATTAAAGTCAATTTTTAGGTTGTGATCAAGGAGTTGACTGACTGAAAGAAAATTATTTGTCAACCCAGGGACATATAAGAGATCTGATAGTCTGCAGTTGCATGAACCAAGGGGTAGAGAAATGTTTGCAATACCCTAAACTGTATAGGAAAAATCATCTCCCAATGAAACATGATTTTTTGATGGTGTGTCCCTCATTGAAGTAAACCATTCTTTTTGGCCATTCATGTGTCGAGTGGCTCCTGAATAAACATACCAGACATCACTAAATGACATGGATGGTTCACTTAACCAATCAGTTTATAAAAAGTCTTCATTATCTGAATGTTCTTCTTTCTTAGCAATATTTCCTTACTGATGGGATCTTCTTTTCCAGTTCCCCTTTTTCTACTCTTGATTGTAGTTAGAATGTCCCTTGTGAGATTGTTGTGGAGGTCCAACTTTTCTTAATGAACCTTTCTTGTAAGTATTATACCAATAATATTTTAAGTCATGTCCTCTTCTACAAATTGGACATTGTTTATTTTGTTGTTTTTCCCCGTGATACTGATTATTATGTTGGGAATTTTGATAGGAATTAGGTTTTCCTTTAAATTTTACTTTCAATTTTTGATGTGAAGAAATTTCCTTCTACTCTTGATCATCCTTATTGTGCATGGATTCCTCTTGTTGCAGCTAGTTTACAGTCCTGTCAAAACTAATTGTTGAATCTAGAAAGTTTAGTGTTGTGACAAAAATGCAGTAGGAAGAAGGGACTGCTCTTAGAAAAATGGGAACAAGAGCATCATATTTTATGGCTTATCCTAGGGATAAAAGTTAAGACCTCAATTCTGCAACTCTTCTTAAGAAAGATTCAATTTTCTAATTTTTTTTTAACTTTAGTGTGTGTAACTGACTATGCAAATTCAGAATGACATTCTTGTTTTTTTCCTCATACACCATGCTCAACTTATCCCATGCTTCTTTTGCTATTGTGGTATCACGAATGTGGGATTACACATCATCAGATACTCGAAACAAGATACTGAGTTTGGCTTTCGGATCTTCCCTATAAAACTAGCACTATTGTGTTGTATTAGTAGCTGATCTGGTCATAGTACCAGTCACAAAAGGTGATATATTTTCAAACTCAAGATGTGTTTTGATTTTTTTCTTCCATGTAGCATAGTTGTTTCCTTTGAGTAGTTGTGAATCTGGAAGAAAAAAATTGGGGGCATTGGTGCCCATTTTTCAAAAAACACTGATAGGGTTTTTCTCTTATCACTCCAGGTATAAGGTCTCCCAATCTATATACTGTCAGTCTGATATACCGAAGCATTCTATATACGCACCCTTCCGATATACTTGGAGGTAAGTGGAAGAAGCTCTCCCTTTCTATATACCCAGCGGTACTTGAAAGAGGCATTAATGTACATGAAAGAATTCAATATTTGGTACCAAGATAGTACTGATGTTTTTGGATAGTCTTCCTTTCGAAAAAATGATAGGAATGAAAAAACATGCCTTTTAGGATATTTTTTTACCCTAAATTAGGGTTTTTCTCACTAAACATTTAGTAGGTTGTTTAGTAATGACTAAATTGTTTAGTCAAGGTTTTCCCACTAAATCCTCCTCTAACTGTGGCAGTTTTTCTAATTTAGCCTCCAATTTCAAAATTGTTTAAAAATCAAATTGGGGTTGGGGGTTGAACCATGTACCTCACAACATAAGGATTTTACTCTATCCACATAGGCCACTTGTGCACTTGTGCTGTAAAATTCACAAATTTGTATTTAAATAAAGTTAAAATCAACTCACCTTTGTAAAATGTAACCTAGAAGGTAGAAGGGAATATGTGGCTTTTATTGGAGATATTTCAAGATTTTGGGTTTCCACATAAACTAGATCAAGATCTTTAATTATAGAAAACTTCCTCTTTATCAAATTCTTTCCCTTTGTATGAATTCGATCCACCTTTGTGATCCGTCGCTTTGTATTTTCCTTTGATTTTGTTGATGCTTAATTATTTTTTAAGGTAGTTCGCAATGAATTGACTCCACGTTCTGATTGACTGTGTTGTCTTTTGTGTTGTTTTCTCGTAGGTTGCAGGTCCACAAGAGCTTCGTTGTTTGTTGTAGATCTGTGTGGAGGTTTCTAATCTGATGCGAGGGTGTAGTGTCGAGAGGAGTTCACTAGTTAGGGATTTAGCTATGTAGGAACAGGGACGGATAATAATTATTTAACCTTGTATTTTTATGGAGGTTCGGTGCATAGGAGGCTTGATATGCCAATGTAGGGTGGGGCTTGACTCCATAACAAAGGGGTCTTCTACATGATTGTTTAAACGAATAGAAGCCTCAATTTTGGCTCGAAATTGTTGACCAAGACCCGTCCAAAGTTTGAAAATCCATTCACATGCAACTCAGCCGATCGAAAATGATAATGTGTGGCTCAGTACATTACCATAGATCAACACGTCTTTGTAAAATGGCCAATACAAGCCAATATTCAACCAGTTCAGTTCAGCAATGAAGCAACTCAGCTTAGCCCTCCTAAAAAATAATCTCCAATTTTTAGCACAATCCTCCAAATGTAGAGGTTTGATAAAAATAAATCAGAGACTAAAATGTGCCTCTAAATTGGAGGTAAAACCCCTATTGGGGAAAAATATTTTTTGTTTAAAAATTACATCCAAGGAGCAAATTTTTCCTGGTGCAAGAGGCACCAAGGAAAAAAAAAATTCCTTAAAAATTCCTGGAGAATGACAGGAGGTTGTGGAGATGCAGAACATTTTGGGAAGTTAATGGAGGCAACACAGACTCTCCTGGAGAGCAGAATCTCTTCCAAAATTGTATGCTTCCTCTCTCCAACGTTCACTGCTTCATAGGTCTAGATTCTTGCTCTGGAACCAAATGTAGATTGAGCAATAGGGGTGGAATCCTGATAAAATATATTAAAATCAATCAACCAAAATTATAATGAAGTGTTGCAATTCTTATAGGAATTGAACAGCCATGTGCATACAAATAAATGGGCTACACAAGTACAACCATAATCACAACAACTTCAAAAACACATCCGGGAAGAAACAATAATTAAATACAAACAAATAATAATTGTTGTAACAATATAACCTATGCAATAATAAAACAAATATTGTTATAAAACTATATAAAAATATATCAAACTAATTACCTTATTAAATAATTAAATCATTTAAGGTATTATGATGCATAATTTAAGCTAACAGTTATGACATTTTCAAGTTTGTGTTAATTTTAGCACATCATTACAGCAAGAAAATGTGTAAAGATTTGATGATTCGAAGAGTGAAAAAAGTGAGGAAGTATGGAAGTTTGTAGCCTAGGGTTTGAGAAAGGGTTTGAAGGTGTTTGGAGATGAACTTTTCAATCACTATGAGTTGTGGTATTAGCATATTTTCAACGATCATACTTCATCAAAATCCTTTTTTATGATTCATATTCATGTAAGTCTCTTGTTGTGAGTAATATTAATAAGGGTTTAGGGGTTAGTGCTCCTTGTAGGGTCGGAGCCTCACTAAAGAAATCTTTTGTTATGTGTAATATTCACTTGAATGTTATTTGTTGGTAATATCATCAAAGTTTTCAGTGGGTTTTATTTCCCTTGAGGGTATCCCACTTATATATTTTGTCATGGTATTTTTTATCCTACTCATTTTTATTTGAATTAATGTTGTATGTTGTTGTTCACACACTAATGGATGGATAATTGATAAATTGTTTATGTGAGTGATATGAAATTGTAATTTAATTTTAAGGACTAATATACCCCCTCCCTCTTAGTCCATTTTTCTTCCAACAATTTGAATTATATCATATCCTTGAGAAGCAAGTCTAACACCTTGAAGGATATCCTTAAAGAAAAAGTAATGGGTAAGTCTTCACATATTTGGACTCTATCAAGAAGAAGGAATGAAATATCATAGTAATGTATTAATGCATACCAAATTCATGGCATGAACATGAAGATAGAACATGATCAAGCCATCAACTATTTTAAATTTCAAGTTGAATTTTTTTCTAATACGCTTAAAGAGAAAGAGGATGCTTGCTCCATGGGTGAGGAAAAATTGAAATCTGTAGAATCATATTTGGAGAGTCCATCAAGTAGGTTGAGATTAAATAAAAATATTGAGAAGATATCTGATTATATTGATGGTATTTTAGAAGGCCAAAGGGTTTCTAATGACAAAACATGCCTAGGGTTTGAAGGAAAGCATGTGAAGAGTGATGATGAACCGGGTCCAAGTTGAAAATTAGATGTGATGGTGACAAAGAAGGCTGATTTGAGAAGGTCTGAATAAGTTAGATAACCTAATCTAATGAGGTATGGTTCTCCATTAAATAGTTTTTGCTATATATGTGATGATTTTGTTCACAGAGCTAGAGATTGCAAGAGGATATCTCTTAGGGATTATGTAGGTTTTTTCAAAGGTGAATTATTTTCATGTTGTGAGTATGGTCATAGGTAAAAGGATTGTGGATGGAATCCTAGTGTGTTTGATCCTAAAATAAAGATAAGTGGTGATTTCTTCAATTTTCAATGATTAGGTCATATAGAAATTTTTTGTCAAACCAAGGAAAAGTTCATTATGAGGTCTTCTCATATGGTTAAGAAGGATGTTGTTAAAACTAAAGATGTCAAGAGATCAGATTCTCAATCTAAAATGCAACCTAATATAATGATTTTTGTCAAATAGGTAGCTAAAGGAATCAAGATTGGAGGTATGTTCAATCATGGAAGTATGTTTTTATAGTTACAGGGCTTAGATATGAAGAATAATACATGTTATTGAATGAAATCCATTCCTAAATGCATGAGATTCTTAGAAAGATAGGAATATGGGACACCAAAAAAGTTGTAAGGTATTATAAGTGATCCCTTAATGTTCCTTTGATGTTCTTATCATTGTAAGGTGTTTGAGTTTATAAGTGCATGTCAATCATCATTTTCCTAAGGTCTGTTCATCATGGTAGGTGGTCTAATTTGTCTATATTTTCACCATGTCTTTTTCTCAATAGGTATAGTTAAATGAAAAGGATTTAAATGTGTGTTTGATGATTATTCAAAATGTTTCAAGGTGTCTATGTGATAACAAGAAAATATGTATGTGACCATGTCAGGGTTTAGTAAGTATTGAAAGTTTAATAATATTTCTAGGAGTTATCATATTGAATATTATTTGGTTATGATAATTATTAGTGATATTTTAGTCTTATTTGGTTATGATAATTATTAGTGATATTTTAGTAAGAAGGGGTTAAGTTTGTATGGGATTGGATGTTTCATCAAGTCATAGTAATATTGTCATATCTTTTCATGATGATTGTCTTGTATTAGGGATAAATAGTGTCATCTCAGTCAAGGTCTGCATCAAATTTTTAAAAAATTCCATAGGTTGAAGTTATTATGTAACATAATGGTGTGTTGTGGTATGGTCATGATTTGACTTATGAGTTTTCTAGACTCAAAATTATTCTATTCCTCCATGTCAAATAGTGAAATTTTGTTTCCTTACAAAGTCTTGTGATGTATTCTATGTAATGATAAGTCATCTTAAGAGGATTTGTTGAAAGCAACAATACATCTGGTCTAAGCATTTTGTACACTGTATGTGGCATATTCAAATTGGCATCAAGAAGCATGTCAGTCTCTGTGTGAGTTAATACAAGGAACTAAGTCAAAAGGGCCTGTGTTTTTTGATATGTCTTGTGGATATGGTTTTTTCATGTAGTCAATACAAACATTCCTATAAGCTATTAGTGAATATGTTTTCTCATTAGATCGTTCATGACAAGATATGAAAAGTATCTGTATTTTTGTCATAATCCTATGAAATCATTTATGTCATGAAGGAGATTGTTCTTAGAGTCTTGGACATGTTGTTATTAGTTCATGAAAAGGTATTTGTGTAAAGATTATGAGTATGGTTCATAGTGTGGTTCAAAATTATTCAATGTTGTTTAATGGTCTATATGGTTGTAAGGTCATAAGTCTATCCATCAGTGAGTATCTATTCTTATGTGTATTCATTTTCCTTGAAATGTGTAAAGGATATCTTAAGCCGAGTCATGAAGCATTATCCGATGTCTAAGATGTCTAGGTATGGGTATAAGTTCAAAGTGTTGTTTCTCTATCATCAGTTGGATTAAATGTCACTGTGAAATGTGTCAAATGTTTGAAAGGATGTGTAGGATTCATAGAGGTTGTTTGAAGGTGAGATGAATCATCAAACATGATGAATTGAAGGATTGTCAAAAAAATTATGATGAATGATTGAAAAAAAGACAAGATAATTTCATGAGATATCAAGAACAGGTGTGAAGGAATATCAAAATTTGAAGGAGAAAATGATTGAATTTAAAGCCAATATTTTGAAAAAAAATCTAGACAACAAGTACTTTGAGGTTCAAGTGGTTTTAGACTCTGAAAAAGTCAAAATTCCTTGGGATTCTTAACATTCATGAGTGTTAACATTATAGAATGATATAGACCTAATTTTCAAGAGGTAATGTTGCATTATTTGGAAGAATTGCATAGCTTATATAGAGGCATCATGGGTCAAAAATATGTGCTTTGGTCAATGAAAGCACTATATCAGCCTTTTGATAGTGAGAAAAGTATAAATGGTGTAAATATCATGACTAAAAGGAAGTTGTTTGAGACCAATGGGTGTTTTCTCTTATCTTCTCAATTTGTGCTGACATTATGCTCCAATTTTTCTATTTTTTAGCAGGTTACAGAAATTTTGGGTTTCAAAGTTGATGTTCAATCTATCTATCCTGCATATTATTGCTTAGAGGTTTGATAAGAACTTCTACATGTATGAAGGTGTGGTAAAGCTAATTTATTGTATTGAGAATCTATTAAATAGTATAAAGGTGTGAGGTTCATTAGAGGGGGTTAAAAATATCATCTAGAAAGGTGAAAATTATGTGTAGTCTACTTGTTGCTTCATGAGATAAGAATACATGTTACATGCATGTACAATATACAAGAGACAAAGTATGATCTTTCTAAAGTATGTAGTTGATGATCAAGTATTAAGCAAGTCATCCTTGAAGATTTCAAGTTGTTTTTTGTTGATCAAGATAATGGTGAAGTACTTGTCTTGTCTCATTTGTGTATATTGGGCCAAATTTATATGTCTCATACTTGAGGAGGTCTAATATGTTGCTACAGTCCTATGTGAAGAACAAAATGATGGTCATAGTTGTAAGGGATTCTTCATGATAGGGGGAGTACATGTTTTCAGTCTTTCAAGGTTCTCTAGGTGAACTCATGTGCTAGAAAGGTTAGTCTCTTCATAAATTTGAAGCTAGATATGAGGTAAGGTTTATGTTTTAACGATATTCATTGTATAAATGATGTGAAAATTTTATTCTACAATTGTAAGTTGATATGTATGACTCAGATCAGTTAGGGGGAGCATGTGTGTGTGCTTTTAGAAGATGCTATGAAGGTATTCAATACATAGAAGGTATGATTTTATGGTTAATTACAAGTTCAAGTAAGCTATGAATGAAATAAACACATTTTATCTCAAATAAAGTTGAAATTTATGAGAAAAAGGTTATGGATAGTGTCAATATGGGTGAGTTACTTACATGACAACTAAGCAAGGAAAGAAGCCATGTTTTGTGTCTTTCTTCTAGACTGAGATTGTATAAATCTAGGGAAGTGATGAGAAGTTTTTTCAGAGAGTGTATATGGTGTTCTAGAGCTTGGCATATATGGTCTATAATTCACTAAAGGTTTGTATTAGGGATATCAATCCTCAAGAGTGTCAAAAGTCAAGGTATGAAAGATGATAGTCTAGTTTGGGAAAGGACAAGATAAGAAAGATCAAAAAAGAGTTATAGATGATGATTTTAATTTTATTTGTATCATTGTTGGCATATTTGGGTGTTATATATTGCTTTTCCTAGGGGAGTATAATGCTTCAATGTTTGGAAAGGAGGCAAATCAAATTTTTGTGATAAATGACTAAATTGTGAGCTATAATGAGACCTCTGTTTAATATTTACAACCAAAATATGATCATCTGAAACTAAGGAATATAAATAATATGTTAGTACAGGTATTAATTTATCATTAATATAAAAGGAGGGAGAAGTTTAGGTGGTTTACCATCAATGAAAAACTAAGACATTGTTGTCATGTTGTGGATTAGGTGTTTTCATTGATGTTAAACCTCATTAGTGACAAAATGGATCATTAAGTAGGGTTATATAATGATGAGAATGATTAAATGATGACTTAGAGGTATTCATGGTGATATTAGTTGATTCGGTGAACTTTCTTGTTCTAACAAGCCTGATCAGGTGACCTAGCAAGCCTATCTGATGGCGCATTGAGGTTCAATATTATTGGTGACTTTAAAAGCATTTTGGAATGATTTAGAACATGATTAAAGAGTTATTGTGCACTCACATGAACATAGGGTTCATTTACATGCTTGTTACCATGTTTCAGGTGTTTATTTGGACCAGGTATGGTTGCTATAAGGCATGATATTGAGTTTTGGAGTTATATAAGCTCGTGGATGCAAGTAGGTACTTGAGTAATGATGTACACAATATTTTAGGGTCTTATTTGTGAGTTATAGTGTTATTTAAGTTTAACATATCCTTTACAATGTAAAACCCTAAGGGATAGCTATGCAAGTCACAATCGATGGAAAGATTGACGGTTTTTAATGAACTTAAGATGATTGGAGATTTTTATATGATGTATCATGGTGATGTGTGAAAAATTTCAGGTTTCCATTATGATTATTTTTCATGTTATGTCTATTTTGGTGAAACATGGTCAAGAACAAGGTCATTTCCACCTCAAATCGGATCTTTACATATTCACCTTGAATTTTGTGGTTTGCACGGGACCCTATGGATTTAAGATATGTTTCTAAATTGATTGTATAAGGACTCAAAAAAATAATGAGAAAATTTCATTCTCATGTCTTTATGAACGAATGTTAAGAAGGTAAATATTTCTTTGTGTTTGAAACCCTAGTTCAAAAGTTGTAGGATATAAAATGATCATAAATGGCAAGAATTGATTTACAGTGCATGAATGACGATTGTATCATGTATAGGACTCTTCTAGGTTTCCAGAAGGGTATTGTAGCGCTTGTGGTGATGAGTGGACCCCACCCAAATAGGTCAGTTGGGACAAGGTTATCCAAAGGAATTACAAAGTAAATTACCATTATGGTGATAATGTGAATTGCTAATTTTTTTCATGATGTTTTTTAGGTCATGGTGATGTAGTTAAATTTTCAAGTATCCTTCATTTATGTTGACTTGTCAAAGGGAAGTTTAACGTAGTTAGCAGAGATCAGCTTGGTTGAAGTCCTTCCACTTAGAGTTGGAAGGAGTTAAAATATGTTATGAAAATTTAATTCAGATATATGTCCAACGGTATAATTTTTTGTCGATGATGATTTAATTTGATGATATTTCCAAGGTAGTTTGTGAGTAAGATGGTTTCTTTCTTTTCAAGATAGAATTATTTGGCTGACAGTTTGAGTTTGTTAGGGCATGAAATGCATTGGGTGATACTTGATATAACTTAGAAAGTAGAGAGGGATTACTTCGGAATAAATTTAATCCATTTGGAGGTCTTGAAATTTTTAGGAAGGGTGTTAACCAGTTACATTTTTATAACTCGTTTTTAAGCATCTTCATTTGGT
The DNA here is from genome assembly GCA_019776745.2 of Taxus chinensis. NCBI lineage: Eukaryota > Viridiplantae > Streptophyta > Pinopsida > Cupressales > Taxaceae > Taxus > Taxus chinensis. The sequence continues at coordinate 484,312,060 of CM034155.1, read as the reverse complement.
GAAGACTAAACATGATGTGATTCGAACATATAATTGTTTCAAGAGCCATAAATTTCTTAGAAGTGTTTAAAAAGGTTTTGGGATTTTTATTTAGTGTTAAAATTCCATAGTTGAGTTCATATTAAGTTGTATTGGTACCCAAATGTAATGAAAAGGTGGTGGAAATAAGTGTTTTGTGAAGGTAATGAGCCAATGGGCCCATTAAATGAAATAATTTGAGTAGTTAAAGTAAATTGAAACCATTTATGATGTTTAAATGTCATATTAATCATGTTTGCATATTTTTAGAGCTTGAACAATTTTTATTTTTTTTTCATGAGGGGATTATGATCACTCTAGTGATGGGATTTTGAGGATTGTTCATGCATGATAAGTAGTTTTTGGATGGGACGAAATATTTTGGTCAATTCTAATTGTTGTGATAAATTTTATTGCATTTTTCAAAGATAATGATGTCAATATAAATGAGGGAAAACTGATTTCTTTTAATTTGAATGAAGGATAAGCTTATAAAAGCATGGTTTTGGGTGCTTTTGTGAGGTGGTGGAGTGACTGCAAGAAGTGTGTCCTAGGTGTGTGAGAATTATTTGAGATTTTATCAAGTGTGTCGTAGGTTGAGGAATGACAGAAACCATTCGTGAAAAGGTTTTATGCTTTGACGAGTGAAGAAGGTTAAGAATTATGCAAGTTTGATGACCTAGGGTTTGAACAAGGGTTTGAAGGTGTTTGGAGCTGAACTTTGGGATCACTATCAACTGTGGTATTAGAATATTTTTAGTGGTTATAATTCATCAAAATATTTTTTCACGAGTCATAATCATTTAAGTTTCTTTTTGTTAGGAACATTATCAAGGGTTTAGGGGTTAGAGCTCCATGTAGGTTTAATGTCTCACTAAAGAAATCTCTTGTGATGTGTAATATTAACTTAAGTTTTTTTTGTGTAATATTATCAAATTTTTCAGTGGGTTTTCTTCCCCTTCAGGTTTTACCATTTATATATTGTGTAATGATGTTGCCTCTTTTTTTCATGGTTATTTTAGAATATCGTGTGTTTTGTGCATACAATAATGGATGGATCATTGATAAATGATTTATGTGAGGGATATAAAATTACAATTTAATTCGAAGGACTTATTCACCCCTTGGACCAATCCATTGTTCTTAAAAACAAGATTAATTCCTCACTCTGCAATTATTAATCATTATTGTCTCCATAAGTTGTGTTTCTCACAAGCAACGAAATGACTTGTGTCACTGGTTGAAAATCCACGTTTTCGTGTCAAAATGATAACATGTCATAGTTGTGAAGTTGGAGTTTCACATCGTTGTGACAAGGTTCAAAATTATTATCGGTGTACATATCAATGCACAACTTAGACACATCCCATAGATCCCACATAACATTGTAATGAAAAACCATAGAAGATCCTTTCTTCCACAATCAAGACATCTCAGTACATTTTATGTGTCTCGAAACATGGTTGAAAATTTCTTCGTATTCACGAATTAGGTTTCGTTGCAGCACCTAGGACGACTTTATCGAGCATGTATCATCATATCTAGACCAGAAAACATCACATTTATTTAATGGCTATCAATTACAATTTTTTATAACACTTGTAAAATATAATTAATAAGAATGATAATGGAGCCATATGATTTACACCATGTGATATTTACAAAATTGATATTAAAAATATTATAATGTCTAAATGTCACATGTATTTTTTTGTTCTCTTTTATAGACCACGACACATTCCCAATATTTTTACTGATCTATAAATTGTGATAGGATATCACCATATATGTCATGAATAGAGTATATATGGCATGAGGAGAGTATGCTTAATTTAGTTGTAAATATCATTTTTATAGGATTTTTCAATGATTAGTTGGATTATGCCTTTATCATACAACTTCTTGAGCATTTTTATTAATGATTGAAAAGGATCGTTAACGTAATTTGTAATGTGATGGTTTAATAATAATAATTTTTTCCTAGTTTCTTTCCAAGTTTTCTAGTTGTGTGCATGCATGTAAAAGGTAAAACTAGTAAATATTGGCCAAGTAGTATTGGTGATAGTAGTTGTGGCATGTTTTTTATTTCTAGATATTTGAATAGGAATAGGTGCATCAAAATATTTTATATTATTATAATATTAGCGAAGTATAATTTTCCTCAAACAAGAAATTAATATTATCTTTCACATTCTCTCACTTATTTGTAATACTCTGATATAAAAGTCATACTATATAAGAGTGTTTTATAACCATGGTACTAAACACATTTTCTTAACATTTCCCTGGGATATTAGAGGTATATAAATAGGGAAACAATGCATAATATTCATTAAGGAGGTACAATTTTAATATGTGAAATATCATTTGCTGTGACACGTATCTCATTACTACTATAATACAAATTTATGACTAAATTTTCATTGTATTCTAAATTTGTTAGTAATGGTAAATTTAGAATAATCTCATAAGCCTTGTCCATACATCTTCTTATGGTTTTTTGTGGAATGGTTAATTTGGTTGTTTCCTCATATTCTGATGATTCTTGTTTGCGTGTTTCGATTTGAAAATTATATATTGTCAGTTATTGTTATGCTAATTACAACCGCATGTTCTCTAATTTATGTTTAACCTAATATAATTTATAAACATTATTACTTGATATTATAGATATTTTTTTGTTGTGGTCATCTTATGATAATTTTGTTGTCATTTCCTCTCTTTATTAGCATACATCATAAATTTTTTGTTTACAAAATTGGAATGGAATACATTTTAATTATTATATAGGTATCTTGAGATGATTATTATTCAATTGTATAGTACCCTAAAGTATCATCATAGATTGCGATAGTGTGCTCATGTAAATGACTTATTATATTGATACATCAATGAAGTGTCTAATATAATGTCACCAAATCAAGAAATAGAATATCTAGCATAATCCGACAAACTTTAGGATGTGCAACATTCTCAAACTAGATTTAATAACATTTGAGGAATTGTTAGTACATTTTTTGTTAATGCCAAATTTTTGTAACTATAAGTCAGTGAAGATATGAAGAGTTGATTCATTAATATTAAAACCTTCTTAATTAGAAATCTCTAATTTTTAACCATATTGTATACTAGTTTATATTGGTCTTATGTGTACTTAGGAGGTAAATATATAAAATTAAAAGTAAATTACTTATTTATATTAGAAAAAATCAACATGTGGTATCTCATTTGGATGAGTAGTTTTACATGGTGCCTCATATACCATTTTTTTTCTATGTTGTTGATCTCTTTAATAGCTTGATAATTGAAATCCCATCATGAAGCATGGGTCTTATTTATGTGCTCTAATATATCATATGTTTTTGGTTAATATTTTTATGAGATAATAGATAAATATGTGGTGGAGGAATGGTTTTTTCCTTAAATGGATAAAAATTCTAATTTTGTAATAACAAGATGGACCAATTGCCTGAATTTAAGTCAAGGGGGAATAATAGGGGTGGGATGGTTACTAATATAATTTTAAAATGAAGGATATGAAAATATATAAGTTTGAATACAATATATTTCATGTTGAGTGGTGTTGGGGTAAGGTTGAAATCGACATTTTTGCAATAGGAATCAAGTAGAAGAAGATTTTGAAAAATTTATTGAAAGGTGTTTTAACTAATAACGAAAATTAGAAAGAGTCCCTAATGGAAGTGAAAAACATGAAACACTAGGGAAAACTTGAAAAATGAGATTTTGGTATCGAAACCAAAATAAAAAGAACCATATAAGATGAAATTGAAAATCCTTTTTATGAGGGAAGGATGTCTAATATCAATAAGTGAATTCACAATATGATTTAATCCTAAAAATCATAATGGTGAGATGAATCTTAATTTACGATTAAAATTAAATATGTTTGTACTTTTAAATCATTAAATTAATATTTTTAAAATAGATCTAATAATATGGAAAATGATTTAGTGCATCAAATATACATCCTAAGTGTTTACATTTATAATAATATAACCACACAATGTTTTTATGTGTTAATGAACTAATTTATGTATCAATATGAGAGAATAAATTTACAATGATCTATGTTACCTTTTAATCTAGAATTTGCACTATATTGTACTCCTGCGTAATAGATCTTAACAAGATAATATCTAAAATAAGGACTTTTCTAATGTTGGAAAATTCCTTCTAAACTATTTCATCACTTCTATATGAGTTCTTACATCTTTATGTTTATTTGTAATGATGTTTTTTTATTTCAATCACAATGGATGTGAAAGTGTTTCACGGTAATCAATGATATTTTATTGTATTAGGTAGTTTTTCAGTAAATTCTAGTAAGTGTAAAAAATACCTAAAACTTAAAAAGAATATGTTTTAATGATACACGCACTGATAGTTGAAATGTCTGGATGATGACATATGAAAAATGAACAAGGGTTACTTATTTCACTGAGTGAAGAGACCTACAAATAAAGATAGTTAGGAAAGATATATTAGATAAATATGATGACAAGATGCTATGAAAATGACAATTCGAGGAATCCAAACGGACTTCTATCAAGGATGCCAACTCATTTTGATAAAATTAAGTGAGTTTGACTATTCTAATGAGATATATAATGATAATATAAAAAGATAGAATTTAAGATGAAAGGGAAGATCCTAAACCGATTCAAAGGTGGCCTAGGCTAGAGTGGAAGCAATCTAAAGGTATTCAAAGTAATCATTCAAAAAATATTCAGTTTCTTGTCATATATCGTCAAGGATCTCACATTGTTCTTTGATTTTTTTGAGGATAAGTGCAAATCTGATAGCACACGTAGTGAGATATTGGATGAAGTTGAATAACTCACACATGAATGAATTTTTAATGATCAGGGGATCGTATATGCTTCTGATTATGGGATTGACCTTGAACATTAATATACAACACAAACATGGTTACAAGTATACATATTAATTATAGATATAGAGATAGTAATTGATAAAATGCAATGATTTGGTAAAATAGACTAAATTAATATAAATCACAAGTAATTATGAATAATCATTGGTGATTGGGTGAATTTTTGGTGATTCCTATAGAAAACATTAATTTTTTTATAAATTTAAAACTTATTGAAAACAAATACCTAAATGATATCTTTGTTTTTTATTTGATATATATATGTGTGTGTGTGTGTGTGTAATGAAAATAAGTGTAGAAAAATATTGGATTACCTTAGCTGTGCATCAGCCTACAAAGTGGTCCAATAAACTGAACAAGTATGTGATGCTGATCTTTTATATGTATGATGATGTAGGAAGGATATGTTGACAATTTTTGCACTTGTGTAAAATTGAGCAGATCGAAATTTTTTTTCAGACAAAAGGTATTTATGTGATGGACCTAACTAAGGGGAATCCATACAGTTTCTTAAAGGTTTTAAGTTGGAGTAAGTGAATCAACAAAACAAATGTAGCTATGTGTGTTTTAGCGGAATTCAACACATCAAGTATGTTTCCATTCCATGTTCACCTTCATAAAAGTTTTACAGAACCTCTGAATAACTAATGTATAACCTTGATAATGGAGGGAATAGGTACATACCCGAGGAGTTGGATTCTAGAGAAGTAAACAAAGTTACAGTTTGCATTGTTGAAGGTACATTATTAGTTACAGGAACATTAATTCTTGTTATTTATTTATGTTTGAATGAGATTAATTATGTTTTGAGTTGATTAGTTCATTCCACAATTATCATTTATAGTAATCAAATGCAAAAGAAAATAGAAAACTCAATTATAGAATTTAATTTTAGTTATTCATGAAGAGATACAATTTAAGTTTTCCCACACAAGCCATGGGATGTAACTTATGACTATTGAAGTAAAATATACGTGTACACAAAGCTAATTTAGAAAAGGAATATAGAAGAAACCCATCATTTTATTTGTGTTTTCTCTTGGTCTTCAATACTCTAGTTCCATCTCCTTCATCTTCATTTGCATCATCCATTTCCATCAATGTACCTAAAAAGAAACAGAAAATTTGATCACTCATTGAGCTCATGGTTTAATTTGTATACTTGTGCTAACAGTTTCACATAAATGAATCAATTAAATTCAACAAGCATAAGGTACATCAAGATCTACTATAAAAGTGAGAAAGTACTATCTTGCAGAAGCACATGTGATTCTCAAAATCATGATTGAAAAAGAAGAAACAAAATAATTACATGGATATAAGAGAGGCTGCATACCTTTATTTTCCTTTAAAAAATTGTTTAAGATGATTGCAGGTACAAATGAATAATTTTATCAAAAGTACTCACAACAATCAAGAAGCATTCAAGAGTTCAATTTCTCAAGGTACATAAAGGACTACAACAAATGCAAAGATGAACATAGATGATGAAAATAATAGAGTCACGATTTTTTTTGTTTCCACAATACCAAGGATTGTATTAATGCACCCATGAATATCAAAAATTGTAACCACTAAGGGGTAAGCTAACCAAGTTGATTCTATATAATCCAAAAATAAATTTGAAGAGAATGGAAAAAAGAGGATGCAAAGCCACATTTCAGGATGAAGAGATAACTCAAGTTCTAGGCATCAAAATATCACAAAAGAAGTAAGTTCCATAAATTCCAAAGTTGGCATCAATTCTTAGAGATGTGAAGAAATTAAAAGAAAGTAACAGTCATACTTCCTGCAAGGTTCAAATTTAAATTTATCATGGAGTACAGTTGCAGATAATCCATTTCAAAATAGAATTTACATCTTGCACAATGAGGAAAATTTCATGGAAAATATGAGGAGAGAGAAGGAAACACAGTTTTGCAAATCACATGTCATTTTAGCCATCAAAGAATCTTCTAATAACTAACGAAAATTTCAAACATTGTAGCTATAACTTTGGAATTGAAAAATAAAGGATACATTCTAGATATAATAATGATATAATTAAGCATCATTCAACAAATTTTAAAGCATTGAGGTCTCTTTTAAGTGAGAAAATGGTGCCACAGATATATTTTCCACGAACTTAGAAAAGGGATGGATAGAATACATGTAACATCCAATTTTGTCACTTCGTCTCTAGAATTTTTTTAAAACTTTATGTAACTGATTTAAATACCCATATATTTAAATCTAAATAAACCTTAATGCAATCCATTTCTTATAATTGTCATACCATGTGCACTTGTATGAGATAATACTGAACCTACTCATTCTCCCTCAATACTTTGTTCAAATCCTTACATGAAATGTATCCTTTAGTTCTACTTTTTCAAGGTATTATATATAAGTGAATGCTCCCAAGTGTCTATCTAGGTTCTGTCAGAGGAATGACAAACATCTAGAGGGAATCTGTGAGCACCAAAACATTGCACTCAACCGCTAAACGATGTAGCTTCAAGATCAAAGAAAGAAATCATTCATGGAAGCAATGTGCATGCATTGAGGAAAAAAAGCTGGAAGAACAAAACTCTATTCCATTCCCCATGTGTTGCTCAAGGTGAAAGGGTGTACAAATAGTAGTGGGGTGTGTAACTCCAACACAAATGTATCCATCGAGAAGTGGGAGTTACATTCCCATAATAGCCGATCAAATGTAACTCTAATGACGCTCTATGATGTGTGTAAGAGCCATAATGACACCCTAGGACACCTAAGCATGGTGAATCACCTACGTGGATGTATTCCATGCATTTAAAATAAATACATGGAAAATAACCTACACCAACACCTCCCCTGAAGCATAGCTTAGATGAAGACATAGATGAAAACAAGGAGACGTGGGTCCCCGCAAGAAGCCTAATGAGGTACCCACGTACAAGAAGCTCTAAAAAAGTGGATTAAAAGGAGAAAACCTAGTGGGAAAAAACTCCCCCTAAAAGAGAGACAAGTCCACTCTCTAATATAAGAAATATACCAAGGATGGGTCCCAGCCACAAACAAGCCTATAAAGTTACCCATGTATAAAGAGGCAATCTCTCAGAAAGAAGAAGAAGAGAGAAGAAGAGGGAGACGAGAGGAATTGAGAAGATGTCATGGACGGATCTGAACTCTGTAGCTCTAGGAAGTCTCCCAGAAGAATGTCGATCACAAGATCCTCTGCCTCTGGATTGAAGAAGAGCCACCTGTAATGAACTATGTACCTGCCCTTAGGAAGGACATAAATGAGGTGCTAGAAGTCTGCCCACTCCACAAAGGAAATTGAAGGCAGCAACATGAAGAACTCTGAGTCTGGTGCACATAAGTGTGACATAGGTCTAGCGAGTGAGTGCTAAGGAACCGAAGGTAATGCCACGTGCATAGAACTGTCAGAGTGAAGAGGAACACATGCAGAAAGGATGTCCAAGTGATGTGAAGGGAACAAAACATCCCCCACAATAGAAAAGGGATCCACAGCTGAGGGTGGATCAATGAAGGTCTCTGGAAAAGTGGAAGTGGTAAGAGTCCTAGAAGGGGCACTCCCAACAACAGAAGATGATGAAATCCTCTGAAACACTTATAGATGGATGTTGGACTTGTATAGCATCACAAGTAGACTCTGCGAAAAGATGACTAAGGTCAGGTAGATACTCGTCCCAATGAGGGGGCTCACCAAACAGAAGAGCGATGTCAGATAGGTATGAGTCATCCAACGAAGGTAGAGTAGTGAAATGGGCTTCGCACACTGGAAGTGGAAAGGAGGTGGGTGTGATGACTGTATGAGACTGAGTATGAGACTGCTTGATATTTGATGAGATGTGGGATGTGGCAACACTCTCTGGAATAGTGAGAGAAAGAGGAGAAGAGTCCTTTGTAGTACTCTCTACATAAGAATTGGGTGCACAATCCTCATCATCAGAAGTAAAATCAAGTGAGTATATGTCATTGGAACTCCCATCACACGAATAAATGGAGGAGAGAACTGAATCAGTAGCAGCAACAATGACTGCAGTGTGTGAAGGGTCTCCATAGAGGGACTGAAGAATGCTCCAGACATGGTGAGGTGGATCTTATTGTGCCACGTGAAACTAGAGAGAATGAGAGACATGCATCATCATGTGACCAAAGACATGGTCACAAGTGTTAAGGAATTCCTCCAGATGACGATGATCAGTGGGTGCAGGAACTGGCCCAAGCAGAAGGGTAAAAGACCCTCGTGGGTGAAGTAATGTTCCATGGAAGCACACCAAGCTGAATCATTCCCCTCCTCAGTGAGAAGTGGCGGAGGTTGTAAAGTGATCCTACGACACTCAATTCTGGAAAGAGCACTCTCCATGGTGAAAAATGCAAGATGCACAAAAGCAAGATGTTGGACTCGGCCGATAATGCGTCTGCGAGTGAAAGCCCAATAATACAGTCAACCCCCCAAAATGCGGCACTTTATAAAGTAGTACATTTACAAAACTGATAATGTCATCATGTAATGCGCAAAAAATCATGAAACTTTGACTAAATAAGTGCTCAAAAATGAGCAGCGAGTCAAAAGTTATAACATTAAAATGATTCCCGCAACTGATGGAAAATACCACTAAACACTGCAAACACATTAAAAAAGTACTCGAGATGAGTGCAAAGGGTATCGTGTGACTACTCGTTTGAAATGGAATCAAATTTTAGGCAGGGTTTGTTTTGCTTGAGAGGGGGATTAGCCTCCTGCCAACCCCGGACCTCGCCCTCCGTCTTTGACAAGCATAGGAAGGTCAAATTACAAGAAAATACAACCTTGCAAATAATTTAATGCCAAAATTGAATGTTTTAATCCTTAAAACATTAAAATATGATTGTTTTAACATAAAAAAATTTCTAAAAGGAAGCATGGGGGCCCACGTGCTAAGCCAGGTGGTGGAAGTTGTTGGACCAAGCTACTATTGGACTGTGCCGAGCTAGGAGGTGTTGCAGGTCTGCACAAGGTGAGAAGGCAGGTGGAAGGCCCATGTGGAGAGCTAGGTGCCAAGGGTGGAATGGTTGAGAGTTATCAAATAGTTAGGCATGAAGGACTCAACATGAATGGTCAAAGGCTGAGTGGAAGGAGCTGGAGGTGCTAAAGCCACGTGCTGCAGGTCTGTAGTGCTGGGCAGAAGCAGGAGAAGACCCAAACCACCAAGGAGACCAGGAATGTGGCTGAATGTGCAGGCTGAAAAACGCAGTTGAATGCACGGTCAAGGCAAAGTTTAAACGACTGGAGTTGTAGTTCACGAGTCTAGAACAAAATGCAACAACAACAGGGGCGTTCACGAGGAGGAGGCACGAGGAGGTAGCGTGCAGGTGCTGGAAACCGCAGCAAAGGAGAAAAATGCAGAAATGGCCACGCAGAAGCGACTCAAAATCTGCCCAGATTTTACAATCATGAGAACAGAGCTTCCACATGTACAATGTGACCTAGCACGAGCTTCGGAATCACGAGATCAGGAATGTAAAGAAATGCTCCAAAGACCATACAAAGCTTATGTAGAACCAGAATGTACTAAGTGCAGTAACCAAGTCACAGAACTATGTAACAAGCTGGGTACACCCAATTGTACAACTCGTGAATAAGACGATCCAACATCGAGCTCCCACAAAGTAAGGAGAAGTTAGCTATTGGCATACCAGATCAACACGATGCCACCACTAACCCGAGCACCAAATGAGCACATTTAGTCATTTGCACACCACAGTTGACAAAAGAATGAAGGATGAATCTCGTTGTAGAACAAGGAACAGCTTTACACGGCAATGGACGGCATCATCGAGCCAGCGTTGAATGACTCAAGTTAGAGCCCTCACTCAAGCAAAGGACAACATAGTCTCGAGTAGAGGACGACCACGTAAGCCAAGCATCCGAGAAAGCAAACAATAACCCAAACAAACGTCGAACCAATGTAAATGAGTGAGATCACCACTCAAAGAAGCCTGAAATGTCCGCAAACCATGCCAACACGACTCAAACGTGAACCACAACAAACCACAAACAGAGGCATGAAACCCATGAATCAGTGCAAGTACCAGCACGGTCGGAATAACCATTACGACACACGCAACGTATATCTGGATATCACGAATGGAACTTACACAAGAAACTATGACGCACAGAGTAGTAACGCCAACCGAGGTGACGGATCCACAATTCCGATCCGCTCTGACACCATGAAAGAGGAATGACGAAAGACCCGCAAGCGAGGATCACGAGGGCACGAAAATGCACATTAACTGACAATGATGTAGCGGCAATATCAAAGCAAGAGATCATTCATGGAGGCAATGTGAGCATCAACCGAATGTGCATGCAAAAATTTGAAACAACGGGCAGAACTCTGGTTAAGCCATAAAACTCTCCATCTATTGCTCATAGGTCAAAAGACTTGTACATATAGGAGTGTGCTGAGTAACTCCCCCTGCAATCATGACATCTCAAGTAGAGAAGTGGGAGTTACATTCCCATAATAGTCAATCAAGTGTAACTCCCAATGACGCTCTATGATGTGTGTAAGAGCGCACTAACGACGCCCTAGACGCACTGAGCACGGTGAATCACCTATGTGGAGGTATCTCATGTATTTACCCCTAAATGACACGTGGAAAACAATCTATACCTAAGTGAGATGACTCAACCTAATGATGTGAATCCATAGGCAACACACCAACATAGATTAAACTCAAATATCGACAGCTCTAATCAACAACTTCACCACTTTGCACAACGTTTCTTAGTCATGTATGCCATGCTTCGAAAATCAACCCAGCAAACTCCAGATATCCAAACAGCAAGAACCTCATTTTTCACCATAATCACTTATTCAGTTATATGCCATTCACAACTAAATACTGTAAATCAGCTACAAGCCTTGAATAAGGTACAAATCCAGTTTAACCTACACCAAGACCACCTGTATGTCATCCTATGATGCCTATGGGAAGAAAGTGTTCTCATAACAATTATCGTTGTTACTGCATGCACATCTCTTCTCATAGCCATCATAGGTTGATATAAGGGCACGTACCTAGGAGGTCTAATTTGTCTTGTAATCTATCAAGGTTTGTACTTAGGAAACTTACTACAATCCAGTCTCTTGATGGGACAACTCATTACAAATGCTAAATGGAAATATCCTAATTGTGAAAATTGTCACCATAGGGATACGACTGTGTAGTATATGCAATGAGTTCACTCACCTTGAATTCCTGTATTTGTACATGGTGTTTAATGTTTTCAAGGTAATCATTAAATAATAGCCTAGGACTTACGACACCTTCCCCATGAATGGGTCATACCTAAGGTCCAGATGAAGTTGATCCCAAGACCCCCAATCTCTATAACACTTAATTACCTTTCAATATCTCATACCCATGTCAACCATTAATAGAGATGATACTATAAAGAACTCTAAGATCATTATTACACTTAGAAAAATCCTAGCTTAACATTTAGGCTCATGTTCCTTATTTCATATTCTAGGGATATGTACTTATATATAGCTATGTATTTAGGTATGATTCATTGCTTGAATTAAGTGCCATAGACTGTCAACATCACCCATCCTTTAAGTTTAAGCAAATCACTTTAATTAATTGCAGCTCAGTAAAGAGACTTTATTTATTTTACTATCTCAAACAAGTAAGATATATTTGGGGTATCCGGTATGGTAGATTTGCTGAACCACTTTTGCATTTATATTTCCCTGTTATATGTTTTACAAAATATCGCTCTCTAATTCTCTTTAGAGATAATTATTGTATTGTTTAGGGATGAGATTCAAATGCTATGTTACTTTTAACTTAGTAAGCATGTTCCCAATTACTTCCAAATCGTATCCGACATGCTTATGTGTTCATAATGATGCATCATGGGATAGCCCCTAATTGAAAAAAATTCATCTCCTTAAGAAAAATATTTCATAACACAATTTATTACAATTGTGGAATTCTTGAATAGTGAAACCATACGCAATATAGTATATATCATCCTTAGGGATTACCATAATCCATGTATGTATAGTTGCAAATGAGTACTATGTAACAACATTAGTCCTAGGGCTTAGCGTTTGTAAATTCATTCATATAATCAATATTAAGTTATTATATGTTTGACAAAACATAATGAAAATGTGGGATGTGTGACACACGCCAAGGCTCGCATGCACCAAAAGGTAAGCCAAAGCTATTGTTCCCTTTCCATGAGTTTCATGTTAGTCCTTCTACTTTCTGAAGCATCAGCCATTAATTGATTAGACAGATGAAGGTTGCTTCGAGAGTATCCAATTTACTGGTTGACTTCTTAGACCTTGTGTTGTCAACAACCTACACGCGTGATCTATTGGAACTTTCCATGGCTTGATTCATTGCGCAAAAGTCGTCAACACCAAAGAACATAAGGTTGGTCTCAGGGTTGACTTCTTGCACTTCTTCATTATCGGGCTCTTGCACGCTTATGGATGGATGATTAAGAATTTTAATGGACACAAAAGTTCATAAACCCTAAAAGAAAACCTTGAATTTAGAGAATGCATGAACTCATTTAATAAATCTTTATTTACAATATTTACAACTAGTAATCTTCCTTAAAGTGCAACTCAAGGAGATAAGTACAACTCATGTCTATAAGCATAACCAATATCTTTCAGTAAAAATGAATACAAATAAGATTGTATAGGTAGGCTAGGACAACTTTCAAAGGGTTGTCCAAGGATAAGCTATTACTTTAAGAACATTCAAGTGGAGTCATACCTTGGGATGAAATGTTTCTCGATGTTATAATCACCAAATAAGGGATTTTAGCCTTTCTTCTTTGGGTTTTCAAGAGATGTAACCAATGCAACAATGGTCAAGAAAAATGTTCCTACGGGATTGAAAAGGACATTTTCTATCCCTTCTGACATTTTTACCCTTGCAAATTTTCCATACGCATACATATGTTATCATATAAATGTTTTTTCCTTTTTCTGGATTTAGGGAATATAAGAAATTTAAGATTGAAGTGCACTTTCTCCAAGTGCCATAGAAGGGGAAATCAAGATTCATCTTGCACTTTAGCATTTTCCAAAATACAGTTCACATTGTTAAAAGTCATCTAAATTTAAGACACCTTATAATTTAAGTATTCAAACATGAACGTAGTCAAGATAATTGAGTACCTATATTTCACTTCTGCATTCCCATACTTAGGTCAAGTTTTAAAAATTGTTTTAACTCACGAATTTGTTGATGCAAAGATAGTATATAAAGAATCACAGAGTTTGGCATCTTCACTCTTATAACAGATCCAACAATGCAACTCCAGTCCACCCAAGTAGGTCCATAAAATTTGGCGAGTTCATGAACTTAGTTGGGAAATCGACTTTCAAGACCTACAGAAATCTAGAAATACAAAATATTTGCATAAGTGAGAATTTATTCGTTTAAAATTGTGAATATTGACTAAAGGTAAAATTTAGTTAGGCCAAAGAGATGTAGACGTGTCGGTTGTGCCTAAATGCACCTAGGTTCAACTCTTACTAGGCATGAGGCCATATGAGATGGATCTTAGACCGGTTATAGTTGTTTGATGTGGATTTGAGGCTAGTTGTGACGATTGTAATATAAGATTGTAGCTTCATCAAAATCTTTTATGAATCAAAAATGAAAGGAAGTTAAGTTGGAGAGATGTTTATGAGTTGGTTACATGGGTTGGTCTCATGCCAAAATGCAAATGCAAATCCAACTACTCACTAATCATGAGACTGTATGAGACTGGATTAAGGCCAATTGCAGTTATTTAATGTGAATTCCACTGAGGTCAATTGTCGTTGATTGTAGTACCCATGCATAGCTCCAGTCAAAATTGTTTACAAATCAAAAATAAAAGTAGTTAAGATGTTGAAGGTGGTTACACAACTAATACCACCCTTGATTATATATAAACATTCCCATTTTGAATCATCAAATCTTTAATCTCCATCCATCTAAGTTAGAGTAATACAAATGTTGTTGTATGCATGAAATTATACCTGTTAAGGATCTAGCACTTCATAAGATCTTAGTTAGATAACAACCGGATATATCCTTATGAGGATAATGTTACTTAAAATATTATGACCTTAAGTGGGTTTCAACTAAAACTAAACACATCATGTTTTTCAACTAATTATCAAAGTAAGGTGATCAAATCAATCGATATTTTCTCTACATCGGTTACAATGAAGGAGTAATAACACCCAATTTTTTTAACACTCTAGAAGAAAAGAGGATTTCTATCTTTATCAACTTTAACATCATATCATGCATGATGAATCAAGTTCAACCATAAGAGACAAAAAACCAGCTTAAGATAAAACTGAACAACTCATCAAGAAATCAACTGGACTCATGGAACTGTTCCAAATCACTTTCCCAAGCCTTCTAAAAACTATGTAAGTGGTAGATTAGTACTATACATAGTAATCATAAAATCCCCAGTACAAATTTTTAAATCCAAAAAGAAGGGTATCAACAAAATCAGAAATCATAGTCGAGAGAGTGTAGATCTGTGAAATAAAACACAACTAAAAATTCTCACGTATTTTTTTAGATATTAGAACCCAATAAAAATAATTGTTCAACTCTTTTCGACCACAAGATATAATGCAAAAGTCTCTAAGAGGACAGTTCAACTATTTAGGATTATTTCCTTAAAATAGCAGTAGGCTATATATAATTCAACAAGGAGAAGGTTTTTATTCGTAATCGACTTTTCTTTCGAACTGGACATAGTATTGCGGGTAGAACAGCCAAGATTTTAAGGAAGTCAAAGAGATAAAATAAATGACTTAGACCTCGAGATAGCTACAATCTTTTCATAGGAGCACAACAAATTCCCAGTTACAGAAGGGTTATAGATGCATCTTACTTCTAAGTGAGGTAGAATTTTTCTCTAAGAGGATACGACTCATAACATAATAAGTCCACATCCTGTATTGAACTCAGAAATATTCAAATACTACCAAAGTTTAGAAGAATAAAAATGAAGATCAATAGAAATAAACAGACCCGGTTAAATCCGAGCACCTCAACTTGATGAGCAACTAACTGAAGCTAGATTGCCAACAAATTACATTAGTTAGCTGTTAGGAGAATCATCATTCTGTCAAGAAGTCATATGTAACTTGAGGATAAATCATTAGCATCATTCAAGAATACACATTCAAGGGTTAAAGATCAGACTTAGTATTTTAATGCAGTTGCCCCCATTTTCTGCAGCTAGATGTTATTATTCAATACAGTTGTTTATCCTGAGTAAAATTACGTACTTAAAATAAAACCAGGTCGAATGAGAGTTAACGATGCCTCCTATAATACTAACCCATCAGGAATTCTTTTATTTGAAAAGAAACAAACCCAGTTTTGTAAATCAACGTTTACCCGGACAAGGAAAGTCATCTATAGCCAAAACCCCAAAAACACTGGTTTTCAGTATTCCGTAATGTCTTGCAAAATCTATACAACCCCATAAAGTGTGGGTAAAAATTTAAGAAAGGTTTTCTATGGTTTAGTTACTTATTAAATTCTCAACTTAACTAAGATTCAAAACAATACTGGCCTATCAAGCCAAAACTCAATAATGAATATAGCTGCAACACTCATTCAACCCATGGAATACATTATTTCAGAGCAACAATAAATCACATTGAAGTCTACAACCATTAATTTATTTCCAAACGAAATTGATCACAAATCATAGGTAAAACATACTCTACAAAAGTAAGAATAAATTGATTCTTCACTACTGAAATTGCGAACACAAAATTTCAATCAAAGCAAGTTGTTTTTGTGAAATTGTTAAATAGAGCACAAGATTATGACGAGTTCAGAGCGTATCATGCCTTTTACGCCTGTATTTTCTTTCCTTGCAAATCTTTCATGATTCCTTGGAAAATTCCCTAAACCCTTGAAGTGAATCCCTTTTATTAGTAAATTACAATTCTTCCTCGATGTTTAATGAGTCTAGGAACTTGGTGTACAATCAACTCAACTGATGTTTTCACCATGCAACTCAAAAAACACATAGTTCCAACTTTCTTTACATTCAGAGCTTTTTTGAGTTTCTTGTAAGAGAATGATTCAATACCAAAACCTCTTTATCTTCCCCAATCTGTCCACGCATTCCCCGAGGAAGGTGGAATTTTATTGCTTAATAAATGACATTAATGTAGCCGTTGGAGCTTGCCATCGTGTTTTTCAAGCCGTCTATCTTTAGCTTCAAAATTTGGTAAGATTCCATATGCATGCCATGCAAATCACCTATAATTTTAGTTAACTAAAAAATCCTTTCCCAAAAACTCGATTCACAGGGAAAATAAAATAAAACAATAAATAATTCTATGCATATGTACTAGTGGTGGGGTGCTAACTCACCATCTGAGTTAATTTAAAAAAAATAGATTATACAAATTAAGGGGTCTAACAATATCCCATGCAATAATAGTTCAGTGATCTACTTTTCATGACTTAGGATTTAACAGAATTTAATATGTTTATATATCTTTTCAAATAGCCAAAGTTATAGAAACTCTAATTTTTCAAACAATAAGTTCTCATGTTAGCTTAAGAACCATACCTTGAGATTAGATTGGTCCTTCCCTGATTACACAAGTTAATACATCTCCATTAATAGTTGTTTAACTACTTTTAAACTTACAAAATCCGTTTTCGATATATATATATATATACACACACACACACACACAAAACCATTTTAATGTTTGCGTTGATTGATTGAGTTGGTTGAGTCTGCTTCGAGGGGATTGAAGTCTTCAATTTAAATAATTAATTCCTTGACTAATGACTATAATCCTTCATCCAAGAAAATATGACCATGCTAGTATTAGCCACCATGTGAGGTAGACTATCGGAGGGTTGACTCAAGGCCAATTATTAGTCAAAATAAGGTCTTATTCAAATTCCAATTTTGGTCGTTAAATGAACTATAAAAATTTTCAAAGCCTTGACAATTTAATAGAGATAAGCAGCAACATCGCAAATCACTTTTGAGGCTTAAATTTACACCAAGGATTTTATGATATACCACATTACAAATTTCGTAATGTCATCTTAGCGAAAACAGTTTATCAATAAGATAGAGCCCGGATTAGTAGGGTTCCAATCTAAGGAGATCATCCCTAAAATATTCATGATAATGTGAGTACGTGTTCACATCAAGTTTGCATTTTATTTTTTATATGCAAAGGTTCTAGCAATAAAGGATTAAACCATTTGTCTAATCATTCCTTTAACAACAGTAATGAAAGCACGGGGCGTTACATACCTCCCCTCTTAAAAGCATCATCGTCCCAATGATGTGGTCCTTGTTAAATGAAATCAAACAATTTCACACAAGATAAAAGAATAATTCCTACATAATATTTACCATTCCCCTAGAATTTTATGGTTTTCAGATTCAAAACTTATATTCAATAGCTGTATCAGCTTATCAAATGGAAACTAGTCACGTAGCTTGCGTTAAGCCATGATTCCTTCACTAAAGTAAATCACTTTTGTAATATATATATATATATTTGATATACAGAAGATATAGTTAAAACATGCTTTGAAAAGCAGAACCCTACACGGAAGACCCTAGCTTCTTTTAAACAGGAATAACCAGCTCTAACAAGCTTACCGGGTACCTTTTTAAGGAATATTTCTTCCTTTCTGTTGAAATTACAATGTGTGAACTTGTTTTGGTTCATTCAGAAATATAACTTTACTAGATTTGTTAAAGACTTTTTTATTAGAGGATCAAAACCTTTTCAATATTTAGTCAAAATATATGGTACCAATATTCATTCGTTCAGCTGAACTTAAATATTTCCTTTTTCAGTTATCAATTACCTCAACATATTTTATATTTTTTAATCTCCTATACTTGGTCCAATCAAAGAATGTTGTCAATGTGGTTATCCAAGCTTGTGGATCTACCAAATTTTTTTATTTAAGAAAATGTTAGCAAATATTAACTCATGAATGAGTACTGACAACACATTTTCTTGTCCTCAAACAAGAGGTTTACAAATTTATAGATGTTTGAGAAACTGGTTTGCCAAAAACTGCTCGAAGTGTTAAGTAACAAAGTTACCTTAGTAGATATAGACTTTAACATCCACAACATGTTTATTTGACTATTAAACCTCCTCAGTGGATTCACATAATCCATATTGATCCTAATATTACTAAGGTCATGAAAAACAAAAATTCCACTTGGTTTACATGAGGGTTTGAAATAAGTAGTGCATTGTTTTTAGAATATTTTACTTTAATATTTAGAATTACGAAATTGACTTACTTATGTTATTTAACAAATTACATAATTATATTGGAAGATCTAAATAGTCCTCTAAATTACAAGTTTTCATATATTTTTCCCGACATAATATAAAGCATACAAGTTAATCCTGAAACTTTGAGGGCTTGAAGATGCCATGCAGAGTTACATAGAAACTGTCATAAGAAAAGGATTTCACAATACATCCCTTCATCGTGAACTTACACATTTCTATAACAAGGTTCATATTAGTGAAGTATGAATTCCCTTATCTGGGTTCAACTAAAAATACTGGAATCGACCACAAAAACCCATGAAAGTTCACAGTAATTCATAAACTATAATTTACACATAGCCACAACACGTCACAATAGGTGAACATAAGGGGATCATGTCGTGATAGGTAACATAAAAAAAATATTGTCTCCAGAGGTATAAGATATTACAATAAGCTAAATATATCCTCATACTTTCTATGCTTTTAGATGATATGACCCAGAATGAGCGATCATCAAACCCTTTGAGTATTTTAAGTGATGGCTTATTGAGCTCCCAAGTTCAAACTTGAGATCCTCCTTACAACGTGATGATACCCCCCCCAAAAAAATTTATGTACTTGAGTAATACAACCTAGAAGTAACATATACCAATATATATATATATATATATATATATATATATATATAGTATATATATATATATATATATATAACAACCACTGTTGAGAGTCAACAGACAAAATATAATATTTTCAATTTCTTGGAATTGAAATATTAATTATGTACATCAAATATTTGACAGAATACAAAATAATCACTCAGATCCATGCTACTTAACCAGATAGAAGCTGAAAATTGAGAATTTTTATTCCATATTACCAGAAAGAGTTACGTTTCACAATTGTTGACCAATTTTTCATCCAATACAACAAATCCATATTTTCTTTCTTTTAGTATTGAAGAATACTAATCTCATGGACCTTTTCACAATTTTCTCTGTATTTTTCTAGGCATACATGTTCCTTTCCTTTACTAACTGTCCCTTACAACATGCTTCATTCATTCAAGGCTTGTTCATCTTCTTTAAAGGACATTGGTTGGCATAATTCCCATTGCCTCATATGAAACATCCAAGAGTAGGTCCCGATTGATTTCCTTTAACTTTTCCATTTGCAACAGTACCATGCTTTTTCCAGCAGGTTATCACTGTAAGTTTTTGGGAAAATTTAATATTGGCAGAACACATTTTCTTGCTATTCTTTTTCCTCCAAATTTTCTTAGCATTTCGAGATGAAGAAGAATTATAATTTTTATGACTCTTTTCATTTTTATGAGTGGGAATGTCTAGCATATTTTGTTTTAGCCCACTGGCTTTTCCAAATTTCATCTTTTCGGAAGAAGATCCAAGTTTATCCAATATTTTCCTCAATTTTGGGTTCAGTTCGTCTTTGGATTGGTAAGTCCAAAAATTGCCACCATTGGTCAGTTCATCATTTAAAAAACTCTCCTGTTGTTTATTAGTAACAGACTTAAGTTGTATTTTATCCAAATTCTCATTTTTTTCCATCACCAGCTGCTTCAAGGCATCTATCTGGTTCTGGGTATATTGAAGGACTACCAGAATTTTATCTAACTTTTGCACCATTGAAACCCTAGCAAAATCAGACCCAATTCTTTCTTCTTGGTGCATCCTTCCCATTTCCATTTTATTCTGAAAACAAAATAAAAGTTTCAATTAGCGTAAGGACCCAATAAGTCCAAGAGTTGCAACCTTCAGCTCTGATACCAAAATGTAACAACCACTTTTGTCACTTTGTCTCTAGATTTTTTTTTAACTTTATGCAGCTGATTTAAATACCCATATATTTAAATCTACATAAACCTTAATGCAATCCATTTCCAATTACCATCATGAACCATGTGCAGCTGTATGAGAGAATACTAAACCTACTCATTCTCCCTCAATACTCTGTTTGAATCCTTACATGAAATGTATCCTTTGGTTCTCCTTTGTCAAGGTATGATATATAAGTGAATGCTCCTAAGTGTCTACCTAGGTTCCACCTATGAAATCCACAGGAATCTCGATAACTTAGATTAAAGGGAAATCTCGACAGTACAATCAGAAGCTGTACACCAGTTTGCGCAAAGTTTCTGAGTCATGTATGTCATGCTCAATTCCACGATGGCACACTTGTCATAAGGAAATTTTCGTTTCACCTTAATCACTTATTCAGTTATATGGATTCACAACTTAAATACTGTAAACAACTACAAGCCTTGAATAAGGTACAAACCAGTTTAACCTACATGAAGACGTACCTCTATGTCATCCTGTGATGCCTATGGGAAAGAAAGTGTTCTCGTAACAATTCACCTTGTTACTCACCCACATCTCTTCTCGTAGCCATCATAGGTTGATATAAGGGTGTGTACCTAGGAGGTCCAATCTGTCTTATAACTCTATCAAGGTTTGTACTTAGGACAACACCATACTATAATCCAGTCTCTTGAGGAGAAAAATCGTTACAGATGCTAAATGGAGTATCCTAATGGTGACAATCATCACCATAGGGATACGACTGTGTAGTATATGCAGTGAGTTCACCCACCTAGAATCCTTTATTGGTGCATGGTGTTTAATGTTTTCAAGGTAATCATTAAAGAACAACCTAGGACTTATGACACCTTCTCCATGAATGGGTCGTACCTAAGGTCTAGATTAAGTTGATCACAGGACCCCCAATCTCTATAACACTTAATTACCTTTCAATATCTCATACCCATGTTAACCATTGATAGAAACGATACTATCAAGGTCTATGATCATTATTACAGTTTCAAAAAATGTCCCAGCTTTAACATTTAGGCTCATGTTCCTTATTTCATATTCTAGGGATATGTACTTATATAAAGCTAAGTATTTAGGAATGATTCATTCCTTGAATTAAGTTCCATAGGCTATCAATTCCTACGTCCTTTCAGTTTAAGCACACCAATATACTTAATTGTAGCTCCATAAAGAGCATTCATTTATTTTTCTATCTCCAACAAGTAAGATATATATATATGGTATCCGATATGGTAGATTTGATGAACCACTTTCCCATTTATCTTTCCCTGTCATATTCTTTACAAAATATCACTCTCTAATTCTCTTTAGAGATAATTACAATATTGACTAGGGATGAGATTCAAATGCTATGTTCTTTTTAACTTAGTAAGCATGTTCCCATCTTACTTCCATTATATCCGACATGCTTATGTGTTCATAATGATGCATCATGGGATAGCCCTTAATTAAAAACATTTCATCTCCTTCAGAAAAATATTTCATAACACAATTTATTACAATTGTGCAGTTCCCAAATAGTGAAACCATACTCAATATATATTTTCATGTTAGATTACCATAATCCATTTCTCTTGTTGCTTATGTGTATTGTCCTTGTATAGGGCTTAGAGTTGATTTCATTTAGAAATCAATATTAAATTATTATATCTTTGTTAAGAGTTAGTATAACCTGAGTTTATAATACAACCATAACACAAAAGTACCTGATTATCATAACCTTTCCATGGTTTCATGATAGTCCAGCTACTTTCTTAGCAGCTTCCATTAAGATTAGACAATCTTACTTCTAGATATCTTTTACTGGTTGAGTACACTCTATACAAAACATTTGGAGAACTTAACACAACTTTACAAGAAGGTTGAGATATTACATTTTATAATGAGGTAGTTATCCATTAGCAACCTCAACTATTTCCAAGTATGCTTAATGTATGGTTCATTAGAACATGATATTCTTAGGAAACATTCCACTCATAGTTCCTTATATGTTCCCTAGCATTCACATGTATGTTGTGTGTATCTCTTACAACTTGATTTATACTAATGTTTATTACAATAGTATTGAATACACTAAATACCTATCTTGATAGATTTCCAATTCATAACACATCATTTTCCAATTACTCTCTTATAATACAATATATTACAACTGGTAATCTTCCTTTAATTCCTTCTAAGAGATAAGTACAACTCATGTCTATAAGCATGACCAATATATTTCATTTTAATGAATTAAACAATTATATTCAGTAGCAAGGCCTTTCCCGTTTCCAAGGAGAAGTATTTCATTTAAGAACATTCAATTCACTCATATCTTCAAACTTTCCTCGATCAAAATAATATACAAAACTAAATACTTCACCCTTCCTTCTCTGCGTTTATCTTTAAAATTGTTAGCACGAGTCAGTTCACAATAACTGAGCACAATAATCACCAACACACCATAATGACATGCTTTACTTAGTTATTTCATAAAAAGAACTCATTTTTTTTTACGGATCAATATTACTGAACTTAAGAAGCTAAACAATTCTTTCAATAACATGCCAAGAGCAAGCAATTTAATGAGCTATGAAAGAAATAAATTTCATACTTACATTTCAATACAACTATTTCAGTCCCTCAGAAATAGTCATCTAAATTTAAGACACATTAAAATCATAAGTATTCAAATGACTACCGTATAAGAGTATCTATATTTCACTCATGGAATCCCATACTTGCATGCCTAAAATCATTTTACTCAACAATTAAGTAACCAAAGATATATATAAAGAATCACAATCTACCAACTCTCAACTCTTCTCAATAGATCCAACAAGGATTTCATACACCCATACGGTCTACTAAGGTCTAAGCAATAATACCAAGACATCAAGAGTATTTAGTTAAAAATATGATGTTAGAGTGATTATCCAAAGGATGAGAGAGAGCATTCATGGCATCTTTCCATATAGCAACAAGTAAAATTCGAGTGACAGATCACATAACAAAAAATTTCATCGACTTAAGCATTTATTGAACATTCGAAGACTAGGAAAGAGAACATAATACCTTTCTTCAGCCTTGTTATCACCATATTAATACCGAATAATTACTACATCATTTCAAGTTACTTTAATGAAAGGGAGTCATGATAACATGATTGTAATTATACCAATTAGCCCAATTGGGCATTCGTTATTGCATGAATTCTCTCATGACAAAATTCAAATGCAAGTTTTCACTACTCCTCATTGAGTTAAAGACTCTATTATAACAATGAAAAGTTCTACTAACCCATTCAACTAAACAAGGTTGGAGCATACAAAATTATTCATGACACAACCCAAAATAAATCAAAAGGGGCTTTTTAGATGTCATGAGAACTCTGTAATCCCTAAGGGAGAATGAAATACTACATGATAAGAGTTAATGAGTTAAATTTTTGGGCGAATAGGAATAACACTCAATGACATACATGAACTTATACCCTTCAAGGATCTAGCACTTCATAAGATCTTAGTTAGATAACAACAGGATATATCCTTATGAGGATAATGTTACTTAAAATATTATGACCTTAAGTGGGTTTCAACTAAAACTAAACACATCATGTTTTTCAACTAATTATCAAAGTAAGGTCATCAAATCAATCGATATTTTCTCTACATCGGTTACAATGAAGGAGTAATAACACCCAATATTTTAACACTCCAGAAGCCAATAGGATTTCTATCTTGATCAAATTTAATATCATATCATGCATGATGAATCAAGTTCAACAATAACAGACATAAAACGATCTTAAGATAAAACTGAACAAATCATCAAGAAATCAACTAGACTCGTGGAATTGTTCCAAATCATTTTCCCAAACCTTCTAAAAACTATGTAAATGGTAGATTAGTACTAGACATAGTAATCATCAAATTGTGATTACAAATTTTTAAATCCAAAAAGAAGGGTATCAACAAAATCAGCAATCATAGTCGAGAGCATGCAGATCTCTAAAATCAAACACAACTAGAAATTCTCACCTATTTGTTTAGATATTAGAACCCAATAAAAAAATTGTTCAACTCTTTTTGACCACAAGATATAATGCAAAAGTCTCTAAGAGGACAGTTCAACTATTTAGGATTATTTCCTTAAAATAGCAGTAGGCTGTATATAATTCAAGAAGGAGAAGGTTCTTAGTCGTAATCGACTTTTCTTTCAAACTGAACATAGCTTTGCGGGTAGAATATCCAAGCTTTTAAGGAAGTCAAAGAGATATAATAAAGGACTTAGACCTCAGGATAAATACAATATTTTAAATGGAACACAACAAATTTCCAATTACATAAGGGTTATAGATGCATCTGAGTCCTAAGTGAGGTATAATTTGTCTCTAAGAGGAACCAACTCAGAATATAATAAGTCCACATCCTGTATTGAAAACTCAGAAAGAGTCAAATACTACCAAAGTTTAGAAGAATTAAAATGAAAATCAATACAAATAAACAGAGTGGCTTAAACCCGAGCACCTCAACCTGATGAGCAACTAGCTAAAGCTAGATTGCCAAAAAATTATAGCAGTTAGTTGTTAGGAGACTCGGCATTCTGTCAAGCTGTCATACATAACTCGAGGATAAATCATTAGCATCATTCAAGAATACCCATTCAAGGGTTAAAGATCAGACTTAGTATTTTAGTACAGCTTCCCCCATTTTCTGCAGCTAGATGTTATTATTCAATATAATTTTTTATCCTCAGTATAATTACTTACTCAAAATAAAAATAGGTCGACTGAGAATTAACGATGCCTCCTATAATACTAACACATAAGAAATTATTTTATTTAAAAATAAACGAACCCAGTTTTGTAAATCTATGTGATTACCAGGACAAGGAAAGTCATCTACAGCAAAAACCCCAAACACACCGGTTTTTAGTATTCCGCAATGTCTTGAAAAATCTATACAACCCCATAAAGGATGGGTAAAAATTTAAGAAAGGTTTTCTATGGTTTAGTTACTTATTAAATGCTCAACTTAACTAAGAATTCAAAGAAATAAAGTCCTGTCAAGCCAAAACTCAAGGATGAATATAGCTGCAACACTCATTCAACCCATGGAATACGTTATCTCAAAGCAACAATAAATCACATTGAAGTCTACAACCATTAATTTATTTCCAAACGGAATTAATCACAAATCACAGGTAAAACATAATCTACAGAAGTAAGAATAAATTGATTCTTCACTACTGAAATAAAGAACACAAAATTTCAATGGAAACAAGTTATTTTTGTGAAATTGCTAAATAAGTCACAAGATTATGATGATTTCAGAGTGTATCATGCCTGTTACACCTGTATTTTCCTTCCTTGCACAACTTTCAAGATTCCTTAGAAAAATCACTAAACCCTTGAAGTGAATCCCTTTTATTAAAAGATCAAAATGATTCCTCAATGTTTAATGAGTCTTGGAACTTTCTATACAATCAACTCAACTGATGTTTTCACCATGCAACTAAAAAAACACATAGTTCCAAATTTCTTTGCATGCAAAGCTTATGTGAATTTTTTGTAAGAGAACGATTCAATACCAAAACCTATTTATATTCCCCAATTTGTCCACACATTCCCTAAGGAAGGTGGAAGTTTATTGTTTAATAAATGACATTAATGCAGCGGTTGAAGCTTGCTGCCAAGTTTTTCAAGACCAACTATCTTTAGCTTCAAAATTTGGTAAGATTCCATATGCATGCCATGCAAAGAACCTATAGTTTTAGTTAACCGAAAAATCCTTTCCCAAAAACTCTGATTGGCGGGGAGAATTAATTAAAACAATAAATACTTATCCATGTAGATGTACTAGTGGTGGGGTGCCAACTCACCATCTTGAGTTAATTTAAAAACTTTAGATTATACAAATTAAGGGGTCAAATAATATCACATGCAATAACAATTCGGTGTTCTACTTTTCATGACTTAGGACTTAACAAAATTTAATATGTTTATATATCTTTTCGAATAGCCAAGGTTATATAAACTCTAACTTTTCAAACAATAAGTTCTCATGTTAGGTTAAGAACCATACCTCAAGATTAGATTGTTCCTTCCCTGATTTAACAAGTTAATACATCTCTAGTAATAGTTGTTTAACTAATTTTGAACTTACAAAATCCCTTTTCACAATATACATATACACACACACACAACCATTATACACACACACACACACACACAGATATATATACACACACACAAAACCATTTTAACGTTGGTGTTGACCGATTGAGTTTCTTGAGTATGCTTCGAGGGGATTGAATTATTCAATTTAAATTATTAATTCCTTGACTAATGACCATAATCGTTCATCCAAGAAAATACAACCATGCTAGTATTAGCCACCATGTCAGGTAGACTATCGGAGGGTCATCTCAAGGCCAATTATTAGTCAAAATAAGGTCTTATTCAAATTACAATTTTGGCCGTTAAACGAACTATCAAAATTTTCAAAGCCTTAACATAACTTAGTTAAAAAAAACTATAAGGTTAACAATTTAATAGAGATGAACAACAACATCGTAAATCACTTTCGAGGCTTAAATTTACACCAAGGATTTTATGATATACCACATTAAAAATTTCGTAATGTCACCTTAGCGAAAATAGTTCATCAATAAGATAGACCCCGGATTAGCAGGGTTCACATCTAAAGAGACAATCCTTAGGTTATTCATGATAATGTGATTACGTGTTCACATCAAGTTTCCATTTAATTTTTGATACGCAAAGGTTCCAGCAGCAAAGGATTAAACCATTTGTCTTATCATTCCTTTAACAACAGTAATCAAGAACATGTATCAAGATTTGATAGAAATTTTCAATAGAAAATGCCAATCCCATGAAATTATGGCATCTAACCAAGACACATAATCTCATACCATACATTGAATTTATCGTCAAGAAAATAATAGCAATGCTGCCAAAATTTTTAGAAACATTGTTTTGTAAGTAAAAATGACTACTCGAAATGTGACAAAAAGAGATCCAAATACTTTATAATAGCCTTAAATAAATATAGTAGTGGAAACATATAAAAAAGCTTAGATTCTAAAAAAGATAATTCAAAAATTTGAAGAAATAGTGAAGACCGTGTGTTAAGACAGTTCAGTAGTAAACAAGGTTCGTTATTATCAGTGAAAAGTGCATAAATAAGCTACTATCAGCATGTATAATATAAAAACATGAAAATCAAAGCTCAGGTACCTTCTTAATGGCACCCAGGTTGCACCCAAATGGAAATTTACACAAATCAGGAAAATAAGAGGAAAAAGTGAAAACCCAGAAGATAAATTTTACAATGAGTGAGCTAGAAGTCATAAGTTGCATATTACAAAGGGCTAAATTGAATCAACATGAAGCTATAAAACTAATGGCATAATCTGGTTAAGAAAATAACAAAATGAGGTCTGAACTGGGTGTTCAAAGAATCAGCGACAAATATGAAGCGTTTTAAGCTCCAAAGGTTTCTCAAGCCTGTCACACAAAAATATTAATGCAAATTGTGCTAACCCATTAATGGGTATTATTAGATCTATGTATAGAAGCACAAACCCAACTGTGTTTTTTAAAACTAGTAATGATATCTAACCATTGAGAAAGGGGGTGAAAAAAATAATGCGACCCATAATGCGAAAGATCAGAGCTCGAGACCATAATCATGACGACTATTGTTGTAGGAGACCAATTGGTGGAACAGAGCATAAAAGTGGTTGAAAATCATGCTAGATACTAATCCATATCTCAAAATCGAGTGCACAGGTCAAAGTAATGCTAACTCAGTTGAAACACGTTACCATCAAGAAGAAAATCCCCAACAACAGTATCTCACAGGTTTGTAAATCGAGAAAATCATCAAACCTAGAGTATTTCCAAAACCCTTTAATAAAAGAAATTAGACCACCAAACCTCAACCAAAGTCTTCAAAAATGAAAAAGATAATATAGTTTGTACCAGAAGATCTCATAGATGACGAATTTAGAGAGGTCGCAAAGAGCTCAAAAAATCATCAATGGCATCGAGAGAAAAATCTGCTAGTGCTTTGCCCTGTGTTTTAAATGTTGCAAATGAAATCATCATTTAGGGTTCAAGTTATTTTACTCACCTAGGATCAACCACCTTTTTTCCTAACTTATCCTTTGAGTTAAGATCCAACGGTTTAAATAAAATGGTACAAAAATCAGATGCGTACAATATACAACACTAAACTTCCAATGAGGTGTCAAACTCGACAAGAGATTTACCCATATAAACCATAGTTCACAAAAGTACCAACATGGAAATCCATCCAAAAACCTTGAAAAAGGTTAAAAAATACGCCACGGACAATCAAAATGATAAGGTCGGTCGTCATGACAGACGGGACCATGTCCTAATTAAATAATTTCATTTGCATTTGACCTTATCTAAGGTCTTAAATAGTGATAATATATGTCAAGGCCGAGGACTATACTCGGTGATGATTATTATCAAGGGAGCCAAATATTATATGTTATGTGAAATCAAAGCTTGAGACCATATATTAATCAGAAGTGGGAAAATCAAAAAAGAGTTTTGTTGATGCATAATCATTGCACCCCTGAATGTTTGCAACTTGATGGGTTGAAACTTTCATGATTTCATAACATGGAGCTTTTCAGAAAGTGTGGGATTTTGCAATTGGGAAAGCTCTCCGAATGAAGGTCGGTTCCTATTCCTCTATTTTGATGCTCATATTCAAATTATAGAGGATATACTCTCACCTGCCAAGGAGACGGGGTTAATAATATTAGAGGAAATTAAACCTAAATAAACAAAGGTGATGCACCAAAAGGAATGTTGAACACCTACTTCGTATGGAGATGGAAATAACAACCCGATTAAGAAATATGAAAACACACGATAGATCAATCCACTTATGAGAATCCACTAACCATTAAACATGTAATACAATAACCATGTACAAATAACCTAGATCGTACTGAGAGATCAAAAGAAAGAAAATAACAAAAGAGAGGGTTGAAAAATTCATCCACAAACTTGTATTATCACTCCAAATATTTGATACAGTGCATTACAATGGCCAAGAGGCACAAACTTTCATTACGACTTGAATGGGAGGTTTGAACTCCACAAATCCACTTACATGTAAGAGAAGAAGGTAGGGTGCAAATCAAAATTATCTAACATTAGAACAAATCCACTGCTTATAATATATAGGAAGAATGAGAGAAAAGGCGGGGGGGGGAAGAATTCAAAATCTTGCTTCAACCACTCTAAAATGTTTTAAAATATCATGCAACAATGATGGGTACCACTGCAAAACACATAACTCCATGTAATATGCCTTGTTGGGTAAGAAAGGAAGCCCATACTTCACCATTTTGTTAGGTTAGAAATATGGAAATACCCCCTAAAATAGTGGACTATATTTCTTCATTTTGAATAACTTAGTCCCACTTAAATTAAGATAACCATTCGTAGTTGTGTAGAGGACCCTGAGAGATTTCAAAAAATTCTTTTTTTGTGCAAATCTTAGATCCCAGTCAAAAGTTATGGCCATATGAAGATTGGGGTGTCATACTACATTAATGGTGAGTGGTTGACCTTCTCCTTTCGGAGTCTGAAATTTCCTGGAACCTCAAAAATATGAAATTTTGGACCTTCAAAATTTAGAAATTCGGACCTTTTAATTTCAAAGATCAGGTTACTGTTCATCCATTTGAGTTCTTGAAAAATCCAAAACTTTGAAACCACAAAGTCCAAAATTTAGACTTTGAGTTTTTGATAATTGCATTTTTGGGGGTTGTTATCATTATTCATCAACCCAACCTCTGATACCTCTAAACCTTCAAAACCCCAAAGTATGAAATTTGGACTTTGGGTTATGGGCTTTGACATTCCTAAATATTACCTCCGAAACCCTAAAAATTGGAACTTCGAAAAGTTAAAAAATCCCGCTATGTTGACCCCAAAACCAAGTTTGACCCTAGAAATCTGAACCCTTTCAGACTTCAGACTTTCAGGATTTCATGGATTTTTTTTATTTTTTATTTTTTGTTCGGTGAATACTGCAAACCTCTGAATTCTAAAATTTAGAATCTGGACCCTTCTATTCTAGAAATTTCCAGTACCAGTGACCCGAAAAAGGGAGTTGACCTCAGTAATTCTGAATGCCCAAAGTTTAAAACATCAGGCCTGGGCCTCCAATTTTTTGCTCGAGCCCTGATTGCATTCAACGTTCACTTGGCCAAGTTGGCCCTTGTTCATTATTTTTCTGACCTTTCATTTCCATTGTCAAACCCACCTGCAACCTAATTTTCGAAGTCGAGAGGTGAGCTCCCATGGCCGAACGACCCCTTCAA
Source organism: Taxus chinensis (assembly GCA_019776745.2). Classification (NCBI taxonomy): domain Eukaryota; kingdom Viridiplantae; phylum Streptophyta; class Pinopsida; order Cupressales; family Taxaceae; genus Taxus; species Taxus chinensis. The sequence goes on along the minus strand of CM034155.1, from coordinate 484,280,567 downwards.
TTTTTTTGTTTTCAAAGTTGTGTTTGTTCAATTTTTCCTAAGGGGAAAATTTTGATAACATGTTTATGATGAATGAACAAAGTAAAGTCAAATACTTTACCTTAGACCACTTATAATTTTTTACCTTAAGATTTGATGAAAAACCTCATACTCTCCAAGGGGGAAATGAGTTAATAGACCAAATTAACATGAGCCGAAGAAATGAAATTTGCATGTGCACAAGTGGCATAAGGAGAAAAGGTAGGAATTTTGCATGTGCTTACTAGAAGACAACGGATAAAAATACCAAGTTTCACATCATCAGCTACAGGAAAAAAAATGTGTCAAATTAGAAATGAGGACAAATTATCATGCTCTTGAAAAAGGAAACTTGCACACCAAGCAAAAGTTAAAAATATCATTTGATTACTCAACCATTACCTTAATTTTCCAAAAGTGAGCATATATTTCATGTAACATTAAAGGAGTCAAATCACTTCGACATAAGCTATTCTTGGAATTAAAAGGCTATTATTGCCTCATTGTAACAATATGTGTGTTTTAGGCCTTAAATATTATTTATTCATTGGAAAGGTTAAAATTGCCATGCATGTATAGTTAGATTGCAGTCTATTTTTAGGGGATGGGGTGAATAATTTTACTATTTATTGTGTGCATTGGCAAAGCACAAAGGAGGAATTTTAGATTTAATGAGTGTTGAAGCAATGTTTACCAGTTTTTCCATTGAATGAGAAGAATTTATTGCCTTTCCAATTGTTTAGAGTGGTTTGTATATTTTACTAACTCTTGTTAATGGTAATTCCCTGAATTAATTACCTTACCTTTTTTTAAATTTGGAATTTTCTACATAGTCTTAGTGTGCATGTTATCTGTTGTGCTGTTGTGATTAATCCCTCAACACAGAAGTGTTCTGCCTTGGGATTTATCTGAATCCCATTGGTTTGTTCTTCTTTATTTTTTTCTTAGTATATTGTGCATGTAATCAATGAAATCCCTCAATAATTTTGGTATATCACCTCATTTTAATTTAAGTTATAGTAATCTTTTACCATTAAAACTCCAAAAAAATAGTTTAGGATACATCAATAATAAATTGGCCTTGTAATCTCAGAGATTCACCTCAACATGGGGATACCCATAGCCCTAAGGTGTTTCCATTGTATCTATATAAGTGAGGGAAAGGAAAGCTTAGAATACATGTTATATGTCAAGAATTGATGGTGCACTTCTGAGAGATAACAACTTTTGGCACTCCCAGTGGGACATCATAGAGATTAAAGTTTTCCTTTTTGAAGATGTTCCATCATTCAAATAGATTAGCCATCATGCATACCAATTTTTGGCATGCCTGGTTGGAGAAAGGCTATTATTGATGTAGTCTGAATATTGAAGATCCAAAGCAGAACTCATCTAGTGACTCCGTAAATATGATTTCAGACTAGTGCAATGTTTTTCATCATCAAATTCTTCAGCGGAAACATTTTTCAGGTATTTTTCAAGAAAATAAAAATCTATTATTTTTTTGTTCTCATCTTTTTCATGTGCAGCAGACCTATTTTTCATATTTCTATATTTTATGAGTTTCTGCAGCCATGAATCCCAATTTTCAGCAATATTACAAGACATATTGATAGCCCCTTTATCAATTTTCACATTCATATCAATACCATGAGCCCTATTAGAATTAACATCCCAATAACTTGAACCCTACACATCAATATGATTCTCAATATGATAATGGTTATGTTGTTTAACATCAGGGTTATGTTGAATATACACAGAAATATCTCCCAAATAAGATAATTATTTTAGAGCAGGGACATTTATCTATCACGGAATATATTGAAAACTTGCAAGTTAAACAACCTTGTCTTAGGTAGACCAGTTAATTGGGAGGTCCTATACCTAGTTATCTTAGTCGGTAAAAAATTCTTGATGTAATGGGTGAATCCATTAACCAAATGTTGCAAGCACTAGAAAATGATAGGAATCATGTTGAGGAATCCCATCAACTTGATGTTCCCACTTACCTTCCCAATTAGAATCCAATGCCTACATATTTTCCTTATCAGCCCGTACATCCCATTTCTCAATCATCAACTTTCAGGCTACAACAATTTCTACTCCCTCTATTCCATAACCACATATTGAAAGGAAATTTAAGTTTCTAAATTTTGTTCTTATTGGTGAGAAAATTTGTTAGGGACAAATTGGGGAGTACTTGTTGATGCCATGGGATTCTAAGTCCCTCTACTTAACAGGTGCAACATCCATATATGCATGCGTGAGTAAAAAGGTGAATTTTCCTAAGGGCCTTGCAGTCGGGGATCTAAGAGGAGGAATTCAATGACACTATTCCAAACCTAGAAATTTATTTCTAGAGAGGAATTTGTCTATAAAGTGGGAAAGGTAAGTGAGAAATGAGATAGGAGAATTGATGTTGTATGTAGAAAATAAGATTCCTGCACATAATAGTTAGAAATTTCAACATGTGCATTTATGACAAGAAACAACTCTACAAATAGAAACAAGACCAAATAGAATTTGTTGATCACAAACTATCAAGAAACCCCTTTAGTTAAAGCAAGATAGAAACTCATTTTTTATATTAATTTCTTAAACAAAATTTGTACATCATGTGGGAATGGAGGAAAACTAGTGAGGGGGAAAATCAAAGAATATGATTATCTCCTTTTTTCTCTCAATGTACAATACACTCTTGAGTTTACAAAATCAATCACCAACCCTTTGAAATGGGAATGAATTCACAATTTATAGAATGAGAGATGACTCTTTGTCTACCCCCCAATGCCTTTTCATATGTCTTCACATAACTTAAAACTTTTCAAATTCCTAAAAAACGTTTACGTCCCTTTCTATAACATAAAGGTGACTTATTACATTAGGAACATTGAGACATATGTAAAAATGAAACCCCAATGAAAATTTTTAACATTGAGAAGAGAGATAGAAGAAGAAGAGAAGATATTTCCCTTGATGAATTTTGATGATCTTGGTTGATGGAAATGTCTAATGCGATGAAACTACAAATCTTTAAAATCATGTGAAACTCCTTCAAATTGGATCACAGATGCTTTGGAATGAGTGTTTAAAAACACTGCTAAATGGTTTTGCTGATGACCGCAACTTCCACTCCACACTGGATACTCCTACCACTAGATCCATGAAGTGGGTGTCAGGAGACATTATTGAAATCTCTGAGATGGGTCTCAAATTCCCTATAATAAATTCCCATGGATGATCCCGAATGATGGTGTTGAACTAAATCATCATTCCTCTATGTCCCATTTCTCCAAAATTTCCCCTTAATTATGACTTACCATTAATATTGAGTACCCACATGAGAGACTTACTATTTATAGTAATAGGTGATTCTTCCTTCTTCTTAAAAATCTTGATGTGATGAAATTATTCATTCAATAGTGTGTACACTACCTTTGCCTCGTCAGCTTCTTGGGCACTTACTTTTTTTTCTAATAAACCATATAGACATCTTACTATATTTATTACGTTGTTATTTTCACTATTTTATGCTCTAAACACTCATTATTACTTTCTAGTGACCTTCAGTGCACCTTTGCTTCACCACAACTTCTGCAGTCACTTTTGATGTATACTTACAGAAGATAGCGAACTTGGGTAGGAAATCAAACTATATTTATAAAGTGGCTTTCCGGTGCTCAGTTTGTGATAGAACATATTTTTTTAGACTCGGCTCATTTTTGCGATCATGTCCTCTGAATTTCACATAATTTTTCCCACTATAATGCCTGCAAATAAAATTTAAAATATTCACTTGGTAGTGGCTTCTAGTACGAAGCTACCGTGGTGGCCATTAATGGAGCTCAAAATTTGTAGTTCTGGTTTTTGTCTTCATTCATGATGAAATATAATCCATTGTGATAGGATTTTTTTTTGGAGCCCACGTGCAAATTTTCATCTCGTCTCCATTGCTAGGTTGATGTGAAAACTGAAAAATGTGAGTCTGTGCACGAAATCAGGATTTGATTGGAACAAATGTCTTAGATCACTATTTGACCTCCCATTTATTGCATCTTGATAATCTTGAAAAATGTGGAAGTTTTCAAAATATGGCACCTCAATCCAATATGCATTTTACAAGATATGAATATTTCTCGATTAGGTGACTTCCTGGTTATCTGGCGAGAAATCTTCATTTCTTTTCCGTTCTTCATTTTTTCGACTCATTTCTCTAAGACCTATGCATTTTCATATGGTGGAGGATTTTTTTTCCATAGTGGATCTGGTTTTGAGATATAATGGTGGACCAGGTGTTTGGACAAGCATGAACAAAGTTATGACAAGGTGTGAAGTTGTGAAGAAGAAATGGGGGAGGGGGAAATGGCTAAATCTCGAAGTTAAATTATTAAAAACAATTACAAAAAGGGTGGGGTGAATTTTTTAATGTTTGATTTCCGTCACCACTAAGGGACATGAGGGACATAAAATTCCATGGTTATTATGGTGACAACATGTTGCGAAGATCCGACGATGAAGAATGAAGGCTTGGTAAACAACTAGGGGCTAGAAATTCTCTCTTGGAAAGGTCACATGAGTGATGAGGAGTCTCCTTAAGGAATGGGAACATTTTTCCATGTATGATGTCCCTCACCTATAAGAGACATGAGGGATATCAAATTCCATAACACTCCAGGTGATGACATGAGGTGGAGATCTGACGGTGAAGGCTTTAAGCTCCTGTAAGCACCGAGGGGTTGAACTGGCAATCCTAGAGGTCGTATGTGGGTCTAGAGGGCGTCGTGGGGTCTAGGAAATTTTTTAAAAGCTTAATGTACCTAAACTTGAGGGATGTTAGTGACACAAAATCCTTTAAGGCTCCTTTATATGACACATGTCCTTCCAAAATTTGACTAACTCCTTAAAATGCTCTAAGATGACAACTTGAGATGAGGATAACTTGAGTTCTCAATAAACTCTCTTGATGAAATGTTATATGATATTTACTAAAAATAGCCTTCTAAAGCAAATTGTGGGGGTATTGGGTATTGATTCTTCCATTTGATACCTAAAAAATTAGATTTTTGATTTGGTACTCGACTTGTGCATGAGATAAACTGCATGCAGACCCATTGCGCCAAAGTGTTGTGAAAAAAAAATCTTCATCTTGTAGGGATTTGAATTAACTTTTTGATGATGTTTCGTTTCACTCCTAAATCCATCAAGAGCTCCTAGAATCACTTTCTGAAGCTTAGCAGCTTTGTTTTGGCATGTGCACTATCGAGGTCTATGAACCCTAATTTTGGTGAAACTACCCCAAATTCTCCAAATATTCCCTAAATCTTCCAAAATCACTTCGATGATTTTTCTAGGAACTCAATTCACCTCCATGTTGGATTTTGATCCTTCGTTTCACACCAGGGGGTTTCTCCATTCTTGGGAAGGCCAGTTATAGCCCTTTCCAACACTGCAAAGATATAGCATTTTTCAATAATTCCTAAAATCACCTAGGGGTATTGACTTGAATATTTGAATTGGCCTAGGGGGTTATGTGAAAATTAACAAGGACGTCATCTGAATTGATCGGGTTGACGTGGGGTTCCTCAGAAGGGTAAACATGAAACATTTAGCATAGGAGTATGGTTGGCATGCTTGGAAATTGACAAATTCCTTGTTGCAAATTTTGCATGAAAACAATAGGATCTAGCTTGGGGACATGATATGGACTAAGCACAGTGAAGACATGACATGGAGAATCTAGAAACTCAACTTTAGACCATATAATCCATTGACTAGTACCTTATCCATTAGGCCCAGTGAAGTCACATACAACTTACAATGAGAGAAAGAGAGAGAGAGTGAAGAAGGAAAAACACAAACACAAAGAACAACTAAGGGAAACACACAACATACACAGAAAGGAAATGACACACGTAAAAAGGGGAAAACACCTAGCAATCACCTATTGTACAAGGCATGGGACAACCTTCTTCCACTGAAGAACTTTTCATTCCTTAAACGTTACCCCGACTTTGGTAACCCTGAGTGATGTTATTTTGTGAATCCATTGACTGGTTCAAGAAAGTAGCCTCGTTCCCTTAAATTTTAGTGAAATTCAAGTTCTTTCATGATTGTCTATGTTTTTTGTAGGAGCAATTCCAAGTGAGCTTCTTGATCCTCAGGCCTTTGCTTAGAGATTCGACTTCCTTCATGTTATTTGAAATTGGTTTCATAGTGCCAGTTTTATTCCACATTTATCCACATACCTAATTATTCATTGATCATATCATTGCTTCCCCAAATCTTATTTTCATTCAAATTTCTTTAATATTCTTAGTTACTTTATTTCTCGGGTCTATGCTCACTGACATCTTCTCCATGAGAAATCTTTGATTCATCCTTTATCTCTACTCCACTGTGAGGTTTTTGAGTATTGAGGGGAGGACCAGAAGTAATCTTATAATTGTCTTGTAATGGCCATGGAATTATTTAAAAGATTAAGAATTATTTTTTTGTCTTCTCCAACATCTACTGCATCTAATAGTTATTGCACATATATCTCCTTTGTTACTTCATGTAGCCCATCTTTGTATTCTTTCAAAGGATATTTATTTTTTAGTTCAAGCCAAATATCCAGAGGGATAACTTCATCATGTTTGGTATCACTACATTCTATCACTCCTTTGTCAAGAAGAGTTTCAGCTTTAACACATAAGCTGATTTTTCAGTTTGAAAATCATTAAGAACCATTTCCTCTTCTTCATGGTTTGCATCGTATGATAATTCGGGGCTACTCTCTTATAACTCAAATATCCTCAATACTTATTCATGGTCCATACCTCTCTAGGAAGGAATTTATTTCCATCTCAAGATGGTAATATCCTCTTTCTCCTCAGTTGTCACAAAGTAATTCATCGGCCTGATATCTTGATAAAAGATGTTGGTTTCTTGGTTTCCCGAATTTCACACCATGTACCTCATCTTCTTCTCTTGAAGTAATTTCTCCATATATCCCTTTATTGGTATGGTTGTGGATGACGAATTCATCTAAATTTTCCCTCCCAAGTCTCAAAAGAAGCTTCGACCTAACAATATTCCAAAGGTTTACGATATATCTGCTACCAAAATCATTGATGAAATTTTCTTTACTGGAAATCTGGTGAGAGCCACCTGTACATCTTTGACATTCCCTATAAGTGGGACCTCTTTTGATTCCAAAAAGAAACAAGATCCATCATGTGGATTCATGGTGAGTGTGAGAATATTGGGGACATTCAAAGGCATTAAATTTTCTAAGGCACTAGAATCTATTATGTAATTGTTTAGTACATATTCTACAAAAAGAAGGGAGACGTAAAAAGGGTAAAATTTATCAGTCTTGGATGCACTCAATGAGAGCAAGTTATCTGATGGAGGTGTTGGTGGGTTTGGTACTATTCTTGATGTATTAAACAATTCTCTCAATTTTTTTGGGGTGAGTCTAGAGATATTTAGTTTCAATAATCTGCACCTTGGTTTTTTTGCATATTCCATGAAGTCAAAAGGAGTAGATGTGTGTGAGGGTGATGAAGGGACTGATTTTTGATTTAGGATAGGTTTGGAAGAAGTAGTATCTTTTTGGGGAATATAGGGGATCTTGTATGGTCCACTAGGATTTTTCGAAGTACTATATTTTATAGGATCAGATTTATATTTAGAATTAGAAGAGGCATCAAAATACTTACTTGGAATTTCTTGAGACATCTTATTTACTACATGATCAAGTTTCAACAAGGTGGACTCCATTGAGGGTGGGAGAAGAGATCCTCAACTGATTATTTTGTTTTGGGGAGTCACCATAGTAGGATCTTAAGTCTTTTTTTCTTTACAAAAGTGGATGAAGATCCTCCTTTCTCAAACTGAGAATGAGTGAATACCACACATGAGAAACTAGATGCATCTTCTTTATCATCTAAATCACCTCCAGAATATTTGCAAAATATTATTTTTGTATCATTTTCAAACTCATCACTTTCTAGGAAATCATGACCTTCACTTTCTTGTTCAAGCTCCCCTTCATTTTCCTTACTCCTGCAATTTCCATTGAAAGGTAGGGCATCCAAGGCAATCCTTCTGGGTGTTCCTACAATCTGATTTCCATTTCTTCTTTGAGTTGAAACTCGTTCAAATATTTTCATTCACAATGATGCCATTTCATTTTCCATTATCTACAAAAAATAATCGATTCTTTCATCTCAAGGACATTGACCTTCACCCTTTCGTGGATTTTTAATCTTTCTAGATAGGATGAGATCGTCATAAATCTCAATGGCTAATTTTTGTACTTCTGCAATATCCCTCATTTTAACTCTTAATAGGAAAAATTCTACCTCTGGTGATTGAGAACTAATAAAGAATATCTTGACGTTGTTTTCTTTTGGTGAATCCTCTTCTAGTATTCTACAGAGAAACTGGTTGAAATGAGCCATGAAGTCTCTCATAGTTTCATTTTCTCATTTCTTTTTTTGTGCCAATTGAACAAGGAGCTCTTGATAGTCCTAAGTAATTCTAAATATTTCCTCAAACTTCCTTTTCATGTCATTCCAGTAAGTGATGTATCAAGTAAGTAGGAGTTACAACCATTCCACTTATTTTTGTTGCAGAGATGCCACAAACAATCTTTTAGTGATATCTTAATGTTGGACACCAAGAAATCCACATGTTGTGGTGAAGGCTGATATGTGCTCTTCTGGGAGTTGTGTGCCATCACCTTTGATCTTTGGAAAAAAAAAATAGGGACTTGTTTGTAGATCATGAAGAGGTGGTTCAAGAGAAATTCGTAATATATTTCTTCCCCTTGGAACAATGCATTGAGGTCTTTCTACTTTGTTCAAAATTGTTTCCGCTTCTACTTCAACTCTTTCTTCTAAAAATTATTCTTCCTTTGGGAACTCAATGTTCAACAGAGGTTGAAAATGGGGGAATTTAAACGGGGAGTATCCACAAGTTTTTGGATAGGATTGCAAGGTGAGATGATTGAAGGCCTGGATGGTGACAAGGCTTGAGATAAAAATTATGGATTATCTTTAGTTCATTCTTTGTTATTCTAAAAATCCTCGAAATTGGTTTTAAAAACACATCTTGACCTACTCAACCTGGTGTATCTTCCTTCAACCAGCTTTTGGAAAATTTTGTAGTGGGAACACGAAAGGAAACTGGGGAATATGAAGGGTCACGTGCAGGAATTTATAGTATGTATTTCAAAAATGGATTTCCATTAATTTTTTTTTTTCAATATGTTTTTTTTAAAGAAAAATTGGAACCTTGCAGTCATATTTTTGGTGTGGATGGTGCTAAATCTTCCCCACTGTAGGCGCCAAAAATAGTTGGTGAGAAATTTTTTCAGGGACAACTTGGTGGATTTATTGTCAATGCTATAGGTGTCTAAGTCCCTCTACTTAACCATTGAAAATGTTGTATATACATGTACAAGTAAAAAGGTGGATTTTCCAAGTGGCCTTCGAGGCGGGGATCCAATATAAGCACTTCACTGACCATGCAGAAAATCTATTAATTTCTTACTAGGGGGGAATTTGTATGTAAAGCGGGAAAGGGGAGTGAGAAATTTGATAGAAGAACTAATGTTGCACGTAGAAAATCAAATTCCTACACACAATAGTTAGAAATTTCAACACATGCATTTATGATAAGAAACAACTCTGCAAATAGTAACAAGACCAAATCAAACTTATTGATCGCAAATTAACAAGAAATCCCTTAGTCAAAGAAATATAGAAACTCCTTCTTGTAATGATTGCTTAAACGAAATATTTGCATTGTGTGGGAATGGAGGAAAACTAGTGAGGGGGAAAATGGAAGAAAATGGAGCTATCTTCTTTGCTCTCTTAGAGTACAATACACTCTTGAGTTTATAAAATCAATCACCAACCCTTTGAAATGGGAATGGCTTTAAAATTTATAAAATGTGAGATGATTTTTCGTCTTCCCCCTAAGGCCTTTTCATTTGTCCTCGTACAACTTAAAAATTTTAAACTTCCTAGAAAACTTTTAAGTCCCTTTTTATAACATAAAGGTGACTTTTTACATTAGAAACATTAAGACATAGGAAAACATGCAACCCCATCATAAATTAGAACATTAACAAGAGAGAGAAAGGTTGGGGTACGAAGATAAGAGAGAAAAGAAGAAAATAAGGTGTTTCTCCTCATGAATTTTATTGATCCTTGTTGATAGAAAGCTCCAATGTGATGAAACTATCAATCTTCAAACTCGTGTGAAACTTTAAATTGGCTCACATCATTTTTGGAATGAGTGTTTTAAAACACTGCTCAATGGTTCTACCGATGACTGCAACTTCCACTCTGTACAAGATACTCGTCCCTCTCGAGCCATGAAGTAAGTGTCAGAAGACACTATTTAATTCTCTTATATGAGTCTTGAATTACCTATTAGAAATGTCCATGGATGATCCTTAATGATGGTGTTGACCTAAATAATCATCCCTCTATGTTCCATTATTCCAAAATTTCCCCTTAAGTATGACTTACCATTACTAGCGAGTAACCACATGGGTGACTTACTATTTATAGTAAGAGATGATTCTTTCTTCTTCTTTACCATCTTGATGTCAAGAAATTATTCATTCAATCATTTGCACACTACCTTCACCTTGGCCACATCTTAGGAACTTACTATTTTTATTAAACCCCCATATAGAGAGATTACTATTTTTAATAAGTTTTCATTTTAACTATCTTATTTTTTGAACACTGATTCTGACTTCCTAGTGACTTTTGGTGCACATTGTGTTTGCCACAACTACTGGAGTTACTTTTGATGAAGACTTACCAAAGATTACAAGCCTGAGTAGGAAAGATTACTATTTTTGGAAAGTGGATTTCCGGTGCTTGGTTTGCGACGGAAGATATTTTTTGGACTCAGATCAATTTCATGATCATGTCCTCTAAATTTCACTTAATGTTTCCCACTAGAATTCTTTGAAACAAAATTTAACATTTTCACCTGGAAGTGGCTTCAAGCACGGAGCTGCCATGTCAGCCATTAATGGAGCTCAAAATCTACAGGTCTCATTTTTGTATCCATTCCTGATAAAAAAAACTCAATTGCGATAGATTTTTAATTTTTAGTCCATGGATAAGTTTCTATCTCATGTCCATTGTCGGTTTGAGGGGAAATCTAAGAAATGTGAACCGTTGCATGAAATGAGGATTTTGTTTGACCAAATGTTATAGGGAACCATTTGAACTCCCATTTGTTGTATCTTGATCTTCTTGAAAAAATTGGAAGTCTAAAAAAGATGGCACCTCAATTCTCCTTGTAATTTGTAAGATATGAAGATTTTTTTATTAGGTGACTCCGTGGTTATTTAGTGAAAAATCTTCATTTCTTTGTCCTTCTTCATTTTTTCGACACATTTTTTTCTCTGATACCTATGAATTTTCACGGAGTGGAGTATTTCGTTACCTTGGTGGAGCTGGTTTGGAGAAACAATTGTGGATCAGGTGTCTGGACAAGCATGAGCAAAGCTATGGCTAGGTGTGAAGCTATGAAGAAGAAATGGGGGGGAAATGGCTATGTGCCGGATTTAAATTATTTTTAAAATGTACATTAAGGGTGGTGAAAACTTATTGATGTTTGATGTTCCTCACCTCTAAGGGACACGAGGGACATCAAACTCTATGTTGGGAAAGGTGACATCATGTGGCAGAGATCTGACAGTGAAGAATGAAGGCTTAGCAACCACTTGGGGGCTGAAAATTCACTCATGAAGAGGTCACATGAGTGGCCAGGAGTATCCTTAGGGGATGGGCACATTTTTCCTTTTCTGATGTACCTCACCTAAAATGGCAATGAGGGACATCCAACTCCAAAGTTCTCCAGGTGATGACACATAGCAGATATCCAATGGTAAAGGCTTTAAGCTATCACAAACACTTGGAGGCTAAAGTATCGATCATATAGCTCATATGTGGGTCCAGAGGGCTTCATGGGGGCTAGGTGAATTTTTAAAAGATTGATGTACCTGACCTTGATTGACCTAAGGGAAAAAAAATCCCACCATGCTCCTAGATCTAACACGTGTCCTTCCAAAATTTTAATAACTCCCAAATTCGCTCCAAGAGGAAAACTTGAAACAGTGATAATTTAAGCTGCTGACAGAATTTTTTAATGAAATTGTATATGATCTTGATGTGAAGTGGAATTATGAATCAAATTTTTGGGGTCTTAGGTCTTGCTTATTCCATTTTATCCATGAAAAAATTGATTTTTTATTTAGTACTGTACATGTGCATGAGAAAAACATATTACAGAACCATTGCACCAAAGTGTTTTGAAAAACATAATAAATTCATATTGTAGAAATTGGAATAATATTTTCAAAAATATTTTATTTTCTTTCTAACTCCATCCAGAGCTCTTGTTTCAAATCTCAAAAAAAAAATTCCACCTATACATTGCTTAGGCTTATGAACCCTAAATTTTGTGAAACTACCCCAAGCTCTCCAAATCTTCCATGATTCTTTCAAAATAACTTCCATGATGATTCTATGCATTCAATTCACCTTCATGTTGGATTTGGCTCCTCTGTTTTGCACCAGGTGGTTACTCAAGTCATTGGAAGGCTAGTCATTGCCCTTCCCAACACTGCCCACAGATATCATTTTTCAAGAACTAAAATCACGTAGGTGGATTGACTTGAATTTCGTAATTCACCTAAGAGGCTATGTTAACATTGAGAGGGAGGTCCTCAAAACTGACTGGGTATTCCTTCAGTGCCTCAGAAGGGTAAACATAAATAAATTGGCATAGGGGTATGGTTTTCATGCTTTGAAATTGACAAACTCCTATTTACACATTTGCATGAAAATAACTAGTTCTAGCTTAGGGACATGACATGGACTGAGGACAGCGAAGACATGACATGGAGAATCCAGAATCTTAACTTTAGACCATATAATCCATTGATCAGTTCCTTATCCATTGGGCCCTGCAGAGTCATGTATAACTTACAATGAGAGAGAGAGAGAGAAGAGGGATACACAAAAACACCAAAAATATAGAAAGGAAAAACTCTACACCCAGGGAAAATAAATGATACACATAACAAAGGGAAACACACCTAGCAATCACCTATGGTACAAGGTGGGGAAGAACCCACTTTCACTGAAGCACTTTGCATTACTCAAAAGTTAGCCCTAAGTGTGCAATCCTAAGTGATGTTTTTTTGTGAAGCCATTAAATGGTTCAAGAAAGTATCTTCCTTTCCTTAATTGTTTATGAAATTTAGGTGCTTTCATGATTGTCTATGTTTTTTGTAGGAGCGATTCCACATGAGCTTGGTGATGCTCAATCATTTTCTTGGAGATTTCACTTCCTTCATATTATTTGAAATCGATTTCATAGTGCCAGTTGCATTCCACAATTATCCACATATCTAATTCTTCATTGAGCATCTCATTTATTCCCCAAAGCTTATTTTCATTCAAATTTCTTTAATATTATGAGTTACTTTATTTCTCGGGTCTATTCTCTTTGAAATCTCCTCCATGATAAATATTTGATTCATCCTTTATATTTACTCCACTATGAGGTGTTTGAGTACTGACGGGAGGACCGGAAGTAAGCTCATAATTTTATTGTATGGTCATGGCATGAGTTAAGTGATCAATAATAAGTTTGGGGTCTTCTAAAAATTCTACTTCAATCAATAGTTCCTGCACATATATCTCCTTTATTAATTTTTGCAACCCATCTTTGTATGCCTTCGAAGGGTCTTTATTTTACAGTTTAAGGAAACTATCTAGAGGGATTACTTCATCATCTTGGGAATCACTATATTCTATCACTCCTTCGTCTAGAGGATCTTCAACTTAAAAGGCATAAAAAATCCTTTCTTCAATTTATTGGTCATAGAAATAATCTTCCTTTTCTAATTGTAAATAAGATACCCCAATTTCATGGTTGCATCCATCAATCATTGGCTCAGGAGGGACATCATATTTCTCATGATTCTTTTTAACATAGAAAACATTCGTACTAGTTAAGTATTTAAAATCAAATTCATGCTTGTCTTGAAGTTCATGGCTTACATCAGGACTTCGAGACTGAGCTCAGGGTCTTTTATTTATTTTGCAGCTCTTATCAGTTTTTGTGCAGATGGTTCCTACCCACTATTCAAGAGCTCATTTATGATTGGCCTAGTCTCTTCCTGGGTAACATTATCAAGGAAGTCATCATCTTTGATCTGAAAACAGGTGTTGTATTTTTGATCACTTTTAAAAGTTTCCAAAGATCGTGATTTTCTTAACCAATTTTTAAGTATTCTAAACTCCAAAAATTGATTAAATTCTGATTATTATGCATCCATAGAATTTTGGAAAACTTTTGTAGCAAATAAATAATCAGAACTGAAAAACATTCAAATAACAAACAAGATTGTTTACGGGGTTCGGAAATTCCTACGTCCCTGGGTTCAGATTGAACCGATCCATTAATAATATTGAAATGCAAGTACAATAACTCTTAAAAACAACGAATAATGAATCACAACCTGCAAATGAGATGATCAATGTCCCAAGAACTCTGAAAAATAGCAGAAACTGTCCCAAGAACGATCTGTGGCTCCTACAGTGTTTTCACAATGTGATCTCCCTGCAACTGTGTTATAAAAACACCTACAAATGGAGATTTAAAAACATTATATGAAAAAAATCATATTTCTGAGATCATATCTGAATTATGAACATTTTTCATGTTTACACCAAGTCACAATTCAGACTAGAAGTGCAATGAAATTCGTGTTTTCCAACTAGCTGTCTTGAAGATCCCTGTTAAAATATGCATTCAAAGCTTCCAAAAATAGGTTAAAACTCAACAAAAAAGATCAAATCTTACATTGTTGGAATCTTCTCATAATTTCCTTCATTTCATCTTTTTACTCCGAGTGCCCAATCTGAGTGCAAGGCCTTCAAAAATGGCGTTCTCTGAAAATTGGTCCTTAAGTTACTTTACACAGACCTGTCTCCCTTGTATAAGTGGAAGTGACCCATTTTATAATCCGCCCAAGCCTCTAGGCGAGTTGGTTGGAGGATTGGCTTTAGACCCATGAGGTCAGGGGATCAAATCCCAGTGGCATCATTTTTGGCATACTTGCATTTTAAATGGGATAAAATCCCAATTGGAGCGGCTTTTGAAGTGGGTATATCCCATATTTTGTGAAGTGATAAGGTCTTAGACTTAGGGAAGGTTTTAATAAACCTTATCTCCTCCATTTTCTACGTGGATTTGGCACCATGCATGGCTTAGCCCAACATCCACTTCATCCTCCCATCCTCGTGGTCATAGCCTATGTTGGCGGTTAATAATACTAATGTATAAACATTAATATGTATATATGTGGTTTGGCATATATGCATGCCATTTGGAAAGTGGACTTACCAAGATAATATAATTTCAACCCATACAATGTGGCATAGAAATAATTAACTTGGTAAATAGCATATAATCCACTTGTTGTCTCCCGATAGGAAAATCGAGAGAATTCGACGAGTGTTGGTAAGCCACGTGTCATAGTGCAATTGGTCCAATATTGGCCAGTTGACCATAGTTTGACTTTCCCGATGTCTGAACTTTGCTGAACATATCTAGAGCTCCTGATGTACGTTTGTCGCGTTCTCATAGTCGTTGGAAAGCTCTCGAGATGATCTTCTGCACTGACACCATTTAGGGATGTTTAGGGAAAATTTTCAAAAATGATCCCCTGATCACACCTCCCCACTGAGAAAGGCTTTTTGTCCACAAAAAGTTGTGTATCAACCCACAAAAACATGCTATCTCTTCCTGCATTGCAAAAACACATACAAGAACCCAAAACAACATTATAGGTTAAATAAATGCAAACATTTGATTAGCTAGTCACATAATCGATCAGATAATAACACCCAATTAAGCTAGTGTTCAACTCTACGCACAACTGTGAACTGTCGTACCCCACTGTAATGCCATCACAAATAACTGACCAGATAATAACACCCATTCTATTACGGAAAGCTAGTGTTCAACTGTCACTTTGTGATACAGTCGATTACCAAAAATTACAATTCCATAACACATTTCAGTATACAAGACATCTAAACTGCCCACAATTAGGCTAGTGCCCACTGCCCATCTGAAACTATAACAACTGCAAGTATTCACTATCAGAATATAATAGACTATCAACGCCCAAAAATAGCTATAGTCAATAACTGAATCAACATGAGTATGCCAAAACACTGTATCGCCATCAAAAATAATAAGTCAAATAATAACACCCATCTATAACGGAAGCTAGTGTTCAACTGACATTTTGTGATTATGTTGATTACAACTGCAAGTTTCAAATTTAGACATGCTACTGATGTCTATCCCTGCATAGTGTTCTCAACAATGGAACTACCAACCAATCTGCGAAACCAAAACATGAGTATGATGAACCTATCACTCAAATCTTCTCTTCAGCTATTTCCATTCATTTTCAAAGCTTAAATATCAACTTAGGAATCCTTAAAATATAGCTCTGAATTTTTTTTTTGCTTGCCTACTATCAACAATTTATTGTAGTGCACATATAAAGTTGAGGAGTGTTTTTCCAAACCAATCACTTGGGTTTTTCTGTTTTGGTTTTTTTACCTTCTGAGTACCAAAATGAGTTTTAGTTAGGTTTAGCACTGTTGGTTTTACAATATTGTTCTTTTTAACAACTTTCCAATTTTGCTATTTAGAAACAAACCATCAAACCTTAACATCATGACCATTCCTATTACAATGGGAACAAAATTTAACTTCCCTGTTTTTAGGAGTTTTACCCATTTTACCATTCTCAGAACTCTGTCCACGAGAATGATTCCCCTGTTTAGGAGAGGTAACATTCTTGCCATTTCTCGCCTTTCCTTGGTGAGATTGTTTTTTAGCACCTGTCTTATCATTCACAAAAGGCATTAACTTCTTAATCAAAATTTTCCTCTTCCGAAAATATGCAACAGAATGATTAGTACCTTCACAAAATGTGCAAGGGAAAGCATATTTCTGCCTACCAAAGCTATATTGTTGCAACTGAAAGAGTGTATTAGAAGTTTTAGGATTTGATTTTCCCTTAGTGCTATTTTTAGTGTAAGTGGAAGGAGGTGGAATCTGATTACCTCTTTTACCTGTTTTCTTACACCTTTCATTGTTCCTCCTGATGGTGGAATCCTGCAATTCTAATGGCATAGATCCTTGGCTGTTGGAAGCTTGTCTTCCTTCAGCTGCTTTGGAACTTTCTCCAATTTCCATTTTCCCACTAGAATAACCCAAACCTGCAAACCGAGGCTGATCCTCTACCTGTATTGGGTTAGCATCGCCTTGTCCATTTTTACCAAGGCCCTTTCCGTTAAATCCCATCTTAACCATTAGCTTAGACCCAATTCCCTTAGTGTGTTTTTCAAACTAACCCAAAGGAATATCTTAAACTGAATGAGAGGAAGAATTAAAATGTGAACAACTTACAGTGCATTCTGTCATAGTACCTGCATCTGATTTGGAAGGCATTTCCTTCTTTTTTTCACCTTGTTGCAGCTTTTCCAAGAGGGCATCCTTGGTTTGTATTTCTTCCTGCAACTCTTTAACAAATCCCATCAACTTCTTGCTCTCTTCAAGCATCTTGTTGGCATACTCCTCTTTCTTGGTTATAGAGGATTGTGGCTCACATTTTAACCGCACTATTTCCTCTTCCAAGGAATAAAATGTATCTCTCAAGAAGGATTTTTCTTCTTGGAGTTTGTGTTTTATGGCTTCAAGCTCATCCATTTTCTCTTGTTTGGATGACTTACCCATGATTCCCTGTTCCTGCAAACACAACCTGTACTTCCAAAACTGCACACTGCAAAAAAAGATTAACAAGCCCCAAAATGTCTGCACATTGAATACTGAAATCAATACTGAAACTGAAGCCAAATTTTCAAACACAATTAGAAGCTAATCCGGCAATCTAACAGCTCTGATACCAAACTTGATCTGAAAATGGGTGTTTTAGTTTTTATCACTTTTAAAAGTTTCCAAAGATCATGATTTTCTTAACCAATTTTTAAGTATTCTAAACTCCACAAATTGATTAAATTCTGATTATTATGCATCCATAGAAGTTTTGAAAACTTGTGCAGCAAATAGATAATCAGAACTGAAAAACATTTAGATAACAAACAAGATTGTTTACGGGGTTCGGAAATTCCTACGTCCCCAGGTTCAGATTGAACCGATCCATTAATAATATTGAAATGCAAGTAAAATAAGTCTTACAAACAACCAATAATGAATCAAAACCTGCAAATGAGCTGATCAAGTCCCAAGAACTTTGAAAAATAGCAGAAACTGTCCCAAGAACGATCTGTGGCTCCTACAGTGTTTTTACAATATGATCTCCCTGCAACTGTGTTAGAAAAACAACTATAAATGGAGATTTAAAAACATTATATGAAAAAAAATCATATTTCTGAGATCATATCTGAATTATGAACATTTTTCATGTTTACACCAAGTCACAATTCAGACCAAAAGTGCATTGAAATTCATGTTTTCCAACTAGCTATCTTGAATATCCCTGTTAAAATCTGCATTTAAAGCTTCTGAAAACAGAATAAAACTCAACAAAAAAGATCAAATCTTACATTGTTGGAATCGTCTCATAATTTCCTTCATTTCATCTTTTTACTCCGAGTGCCCAATCTGAGTACAAGGCCTTCAAAAATGGTGTTCTCTGAAAACTGGTCCTTAAGCTGCTTTACACAGACCTGTCTCCCTTGTATAAGTGGAAGCGACCCATTTTATAATCCACCCAAGCCTCTAGGCGAGTTAGTTGGAGGATTGGCTTTAGACCCATGAGGTCAGGGGATCAAATCCCAGAAACATCATTTTTGACGGACTTGCATTTTAAATGGGATAAAATCCCAATTGGAGCGGCTTTTGAAGTGGGTATATCCCATATTTTGTGGAGTGATAAGGTCTTAGACTTAGGGAAGGTTTTAATAAACCTTATCTCCTCCATTTTTTACGTGGATTTGGCACCATGCATGGCTTAGCCCAACAACCGCTTCATCCTCCCATCCCCGTGGTCATAGCCTATGTTGGCGGTTAATAATACTAATGTATAAACATTAATATGTATATATGTGGTTAGGCATATATGCGTGCCATTTGGAAAGTGGACTTACCAAGACAATATAATTTCGACCCATACAATGTGGCATAGAAATAATTAACTCGGTAAATAGCATATAATCCACTTGTTGTCTCCCGATAGGCAAATCGAGCGAATTTGACGAGTGTTGGCAAGCCACGTGTCACAGTGTAATTGGTCCAATATTGACCAGTTGACCATAGTTTGACTTTCCCGATGTCTGAACTTTGACCAAACATATCTAGAGCTCCCGATGTTTGTTTGTCACGTTCTCACATTCGTTGGAAAGCTCTCGAGTTGATCTTCTGCACTGAAACCATTTAGGGATCTTTAGGGAAATTTTTCAAAAATTATCCTCTGATCAATCTTCAAATGGGAATGAGAATATCTCTTCATCACGGATAAGCACATAAGCTGATTTTTCAGTTTGAAAATCATTAAGAACCATTTCTTCTTCTTCATGGTTTGCATCATCCAGAAATTTGAGGCTCCTATCTTGTAACTCCAATCTCCTCAATGCTTATTCAAGGTCCATACCTCTCTAGGAAGGCATGTCCGACCATATCAAGATGGGAATATCCTCTTCCTCATCATTTGTCGCAAAGTAATTCCTCTGCTTACTATGTTGATAAAAGATGTTGGTTTCTGGAATTCCCAACTTTCACACCATGTACCTCATCTTCTTCTCTGGAATCAATTTGTCTGTGTCTCCCGTTAGTGTTATGGTTGCAGATGACCAGTTCATCTGAATTTTCCCTCCCATGTCTCAGTAGAATATTTGACCTAATAACATTCCAAAGGTTTATAAGATGTCTCCTACAAAAATCATTCCTAAAAATTTCTTATCTAGAAATTGGGCAAGACTCACCTGTGCATCTTTGACCTTCCCTACAAGTGGGACCTCATTTGACTCTAAGGAGTAATAGGAGCCACTGGGTGGAGTCACTGTGAGTTTGAAAGCCTTGGCTACCTTCGAAGGCATAAGGTTGTCTATGGCACCATAATCCATTATGCAATTGTTCAATATATATTCTCCAATAAGAAGGGAGACATAGAAAGGGCCAACCATATAAGTCTTGGATGCACTCAATGAAAGTAAGTTTTGTGATGGAGGTGTAGATGGGTTTTGTAGTATTCCTTTATAATTAGGAGCTAAAAATTGGGTGTTAAACTACCACTCATGATGTATTGAACAAATCTCTCAAATTTTTTGGGGTGTGTCTGCTGATATTCATTTTCAGTAATTTGTACCTTGGCGTTGTTTACATATTTCATGAAGTCAAAAGGAGAAGATGCAGGAGAGGGTGAGGAAATAAATACTCTTTTATTTAGGTCAGTTTGGAATCAGGAGTAGATTTTTGGGGTATGGACGGGATCTAAAAGGGTACAGTAGGATATTTCAAATTACTAGATTTTACAGGAGTAGATTTAAATTTAAAATGAGAAGAGGTATCAGAATACTTACTTGGAATTGTTGGAGACTTCTTCTTTTCTATAGGATTAGACTTAAAAAAGGTGGAATTCATGGAGGTTGGGAGAAAATATCATCAAATAATAATTAGTTTTTGCAGAGTCACCACAGGAGGATCTTCAGTCTTATTTTTCTTTGCAATAGTAAAGGAAGAGACCCATTTCTCATATTGAGAATGAGTGAATACCGCACATGAGAAGCTAGCTGCATCTTATTCTTCATCTTTATCACCTCTAGAATATTCATAAAATATGATTTGTGTATCATTCTAAAACTCATTACTTTCTCGAAAATCACAACCTTCACTATCTTGTTCCATATTTTCTTCATTTTCCTTACTCCTATAATTTGCATTGACATGCGGGGCCTCCAAGTCAAGTATTCAGGGTTCTCTTGCAATCTGATTTCTATTTCTTATTTGAGAAGAAACTTGATCCAATATTTCCTTCCACAAAGACACCATTTTATTTTCCATTTTATGTATAAAACGATAGGTTATTTCATCTCTAGGACATTGAGCTTTACCCTTTGATGGATTCTTATACTTTCGAGATAGGATCAAATCCTCATCAAGTTTGATGGCCAATATTTTTGCTTTGGAAATCTCCCTGGGTTGAAATATTCATAGGAAAAATCTTACCTCTGGTGATTGATAAATAATAAATAATCTCTTGATGTTGTTTTCCGATGGTTAATTCTATTCCGGTATCCTGTGGAGAAACCGGTCGAAATGAGCCATGAAGTCTCTCATAGTTTCATTTTCTCCTATCTTTATTTGTGCTAATTGAACAAGGAGGTATTTATAGTCCTCAATAAATTTGAATATTTCCTCAAACTTCCTTTTGATTTCATTCCAACAATTGATGGATCGGGCAGGTAGGAGGTAGACCCATTTCGTTGTTTTCTTCTTGGAGAGACTCTATGAACAATCTTACAGCGACATCTTCATGTTGGACACCAAGAATCCGACATGATGTGGTGAAGGTTGATATGTGCTCTTCTAGGAGTTTTGTACCATCACCTTTGAACTTTGGAAAGTTGTTGTGGGAACTTGTTTGTAGATCATGAAGAGGTGATTCGAGAACAAGAGAAGATGTATTTATTCCCCATTGAAAAATATGGTTAGGTATTTCTACTTTGTTCACCATTTTTATGCTTTTGATTTATCTCTTTCACGTAAAAATTCAACTTCCTATAGAAACTTGATGTTTAACGATAGTTAGAAAATGGGGGAATTAGAAAGGGGAGTATTCAGAGGATTTTTGATAGGATTTTCAGATGAGCTACTTGAAGACCCAAATGGGGATGAGGCTTGAGACAAAAAGTATGGATTATCTCTAATTTATTCTTACTGATTTGGCAAAGCCTCGAAATTGGTATCAACAATACCTCTCGACCTGCTCAATGTGGTGTATCTTCCTTCAACGAGAATTTGAAAAATTTTGTAGTGGGAATTCACAAGGACACTTTGGAATAAGAAGGCTCACATTTAGGAATTTACAGTGTATATTTCAAGAATGGATTTCCATGATTCTTTTTTGTATTTTTAATATATATTTTTTTCCAAATTTTGGGACCTTACATGTGTATTTTTGGTGAATATGCTGCTAAATCTGCCCCACAGTGGGTGTAAAACAATGTTGTCGAGAAAAAGTTTTGAGGTGAAATTGGTCGATTTCTTGTCAATGCTCTTAGAGTCTAAGTCCCTCTACTTAACCGGTGTAGCTGTCGTATATGCATGTACATGTAAAAAGGTGGATTTTCTTCATGGCCTTGTGGCCGGGGATCCAACAGGGGCACTCCAATAACCCTATAGAAAAACAAACAATTTCTTGCTAGATTGGACTTTGTCTATAAAGTGGGAAAGGTGAGTGAGAAATGAGATAAGAGAAATAATGTTGGAGGTAGAAAATTAGATTCCTGCACATAAAACTTAGAAATTTACACACATGCATTTATGAGAAGAAACAACTCTACAAATAGAAATAAGACCAAATATAATTTATTGATCACAAATTATCAAAGAAACCCCTTAGTCAAAGAAATATAAATACTCCTTCTTGTATTGATTTCTTAAACAAAAGTTGTACATAGCGTGGGAATGGAGGAAAACTAGTGAGGGGGAATATGGAAAAAATGGCCATCTTCTTTGTTCTTTCAAAGTACAATACACTCTTGAGTGTACAAAATCAATCAACAACCCTTTGAAATAGGATGGATTTATAATTTATAGAATGAGAGATGACTCTTCTCTACCCTCAAATGCCTTTTCATATGTCCTCACATAACTTTAAAAATTTCAACTTCCTAGGAGACTTTTAAGTCCCTTGTTATAACATAAAGGTCACTTATTTCATTAGGAACATAAATACATATGAAAAAGGGCAACCCCAATGATAAATTAGAACATTGAGAAGAGAGAGAGAGAAGAAGAAGAAAAGAATATGTTGCCACTGAAAAATTTCATTGATCCTCATTAATGGAAAGCTCCAATATGATTAAACTATGAATCTTAAAACTCATTTGAAAATCCTTCAAATTGGCTCATAGATTCTTTGGAATGAGTGTTTTAAAACACTGCTGAATGGTTCTGCCGATGACCGCAACTTCCACTCTACACAAGATACTCCTACCACTCGAGCTATGAAGTGAGTTTCGGGAGACATTGTCGAATTATATGAGATGAGTCTCGAACTCCATATGATAAATGCCCATGTATGATCCCCAATGATTGTGTTGAGATGAATGATCATCCCTCTATGTCCCATTGTTCCAAAATAACCCCTTAAGTATGACATACCATTAATAGTTAGTAGCCACATGGGAGACTTACTATTTATAGTAAGTTGTGATTCTTACTTCTTCTTGACCATCTTGATGTGATGAAATGCTTCATTCAATCATGCGCACAATACCTTTACCTTGACCACTTCTTGTGGACTTACTATTTTTAGTAAGGACCCATATAGACAGCTTATTATTTTTATTAAGTGCTCATTTTTAGTGTTTTATGCTCTGAAAACTCATTCTAATTTCTTAGTGATCTTTTATGAACATTGCTTTCACCACAACTACTGCATTCACTATTGATGAAGACTTACCGAAGATAGCAAGCTTGTGTAGGAAAGCTTACTATTTTTGGAAAGTAGCTTTCTAATGCCAGGTTTTCAATGGAACAATTTTTTTTCACTCGGCTCATCCTTGCGATCATGACCTCCGAATTTCACATAATTTTTCCCACTATAATGTCTGAAAATAAAATTTAACATTTTCACCTAGTAGTGGCTTCGAGCACGGAGCTGCCATGGTGGCCATTAATGGAACTTGAAATTTGTAGGTCTTATTTTTGTCTCCATTCTGGATGAAAACAACTCCATTCCAATAGATTTTTCATTTGGAGTCCATTTGCAAGTTTTTAGCTCATCTCCATTTCCAGGTTGACTAGAACTCAAAAAAATGTGAGTCGGTGCACGAAATGGGGATTTTTTTTCAAATAAATATTTTCAGGGGACCATTTGACCTCCTGTTTATTGAGTCCTGATCATCCTGAAAAAATTAGAAGTTTGCAAAATATGGGACCTCAATCCAACTTGTATTTTACTAGATATGAAGATTTTTTAATTAGGTGACTTCACAGTTATCTTCAAAAAAATATTCATTTTTCTTCATTTCTCTGTCTTTCTTCATTCTTTTAACCCTTTTTTTCTCTGCAACGTATGCATTTTCATGGAGAGTAGGATTTTTTTTCCATTGTGGACCTAGTTAGGAGAAACAATGTTGGACTAGGTATCTGGACAAACATGAACAAAGCAATTAGAAGGTGTCAAGCTGTGAAGAAGAAATTGGGGGAAAAATTGCTAAGTGCCTAATTTAAATTATTCAAAAAATTATACAGTAAGGGTGGGGCACATTTTTTCATGTTTGATGTGTCTCACCTCTAAGGGATGTGTGGGACATCAAATTCCATGGTGAGAAAGGTCATAACACGTGGCGGAGATCCAACGGTGAAGAATGAAGGCTTTGCAAGCACCTAAAGGCTCAAAATTTGCTCTTGAAGAGGTCACATTACTGACCAAGAGTCTCCTTAGGGGAAGCGTGAATTTATGCATGTCTGATGACCCTCACCCCAAAGGGACATGAGGGACATCAAATTCCATAGTGTTGCATGTGATGACATGTGGTGGAGATCTGACGGTGAAGGATTTAAGCACCCATAGCACCTAGGGGCTGAAATGGAAATCCTAGAGGTTGTATGTTGTTTCAGAGGGATTTACAGGGGCTAGGCGCATTTTTCTAACTCTAAAATTTGACTAACTCCTGAACTCGCTCTAAGAGGAAAACATGAAACGGTGATAACTTGAGCTCACGATGGACTTTGTTGATGAAATTATATATGATCTTGACTTTAAATGGCCTTATGTGTCCAATATTTTGGGTCTCAGGTCTTTATTCCTCCATTATGTCCCTTAACAATTCGATTTTTTATTTTTTCCTCAACCTATGCATGAGAAAAAATTCTTCCAGAAACATTGCACGAAAATATTGTGAAAAACATAATTTATTCATCTTCTAGGTCTTGGAATTTCCTTTTTGACTATGTTTTTTTTGCTCCTAACTCAATCTGGAGCTTCTGAAATCACCTTCTGAACATCAACATCTTTTTTTGGCCTGTGCACTACCTAGGCTTATGAACCTTGATTTTGGTGAAACTGCCCTGAATCTTCCAAAATCACTTCCATGATTTTTAGATAGGAATTAAATTAACCTCCTTGATGGATTTTTCTCCTTTTTTCTAATCTAGGGGGTTGCTCCAATCCTGGGAAGGCCAGTTATAGCCCTTCCCAACACTTTCCAGAGATATATTTTTTCAAGAACTCCTCAAATCACATACGGGGATTGAATTTATTTTCATAATTCACCATGGGTTTTGTTAAAATTAACAGGGAGGTCATCGGAACTAACTGGGTAGACCTAGGGTCTCTCGAAAGGTTAAACATGAAAAAATAGAGGTATATTTGTCATGCTTCGAAATTGATAAATTACTTGTTTCACATTTGCATGAAAACAAATTTGTTGTTGTTCTAAATATAGAATTTGTACTCCAGTCTCTTGTTCAAGAATTGCCAATTCAAGATGAAATATGGCGTACCCCTCCTCCTTCATCCATAGTACTAATTCATGAAGGTGCATATTAGAAAATCATCGAGGGTCATAAAATTGAAGAAAACAGCAGGCTAGATTTCAAATTTTCAATTTGATTTTATTCCAGAGTTAGAGAAAGAACCCATGCAGAAGGTATAGTTTTATTTTGTAGAAGATCGAAAGTAGGTGGAAGATGATCACAAATCTACTTATTCTAAGTGTAGTGTGCATGAACACACCATACTCACACCAGTCACATATTAATCACAACTTAGAGTCTCATCTAAAGAGGTAAAATCAGTTTCAAATGAAAAGGTTTTTCAGTTCAAATTTTAGAATGAATCAGTAGATTTGGTGCATGAGCAGCATGTTATCAGCTTGACATACCTTATACTCAATGACGAAGGGATAAAATTAGTTATGGTAGATAAAAAAAATAGTTTCAGGAACCAGATCAGCCTCAATATATGCTCACAGATGGAGATTGTTTTACAAAATGCATAGAGGATCTAAAAAATGGAGAAAAGATTGACATAACTACTAAAATATGGTCATAAAAGTCATAATACAACATCTAAAAGAGGCTAAAATGACTCCAAATCAATCTTAGAAGGTCTCTTTAAAGATTATGAAACAATAGTTTTAATGCACAATCAACATGTGTTTAGCTTAACGATTTTTTGTTCTATGATGGAGATAAAATCAAAGACAAGGAAAGAAAGGTAGAACAAATTTAGGAATAAAATAGAGTAGGAAACTGAGTGTGATGATCCTTATTGTGTTGCATGTAGGGATTTTTATGCATTGTTTGGTAGTTGTAGTACCTCAAAAAATATATAAGAATACACTACAATCAAATAAGGTGGGAAGCTAACTTTCAGAGAGGATAACGATGCTTTTTTAGGCTGGACGATGAATTATAATATTGAAGGATCAAAATCATCTGTCAAAAAAGATAAAAAACAACTTATAGAGAAAAAATAACCCTCAAATCATCTTTAGTATTTATCTATTAATGAAGTATAACAACTTGAATAGGATGAAAATCTTTACAAATCAGTTTCAGAATGAAAACAAAAACAAATTTCAAATCAGTCTCACAATGTGTTAAGTGATGTAAAGGAAATCAATGAGACTTATAAGATCATAAAAATATTTTTTTCAGCTGCTAGGAGGCTATGTCCTATCCAATACTTGGCTGGTTTTCAACCAATTATAGTAGTA
This sequence comes from Taxus chinensis, assembly GCA_019776745.2. Taxonomy (NCBI): domain Eukaryota; kingdom Viridiplantae; phylum Streptophyta; class Pinopsida; order Cupressales; family Taxaceae; genus Taxus; species Taxus chinensis. The sequence goes on along the minus strand of CM034155.1, from coordinate 484,253,517 downwards.
CATTATTTCACAACTATTTTGGACCACAAAGGAGGGTTTTATGTTATCAGGAATAAGCCCCAAAACTTCTCAGAACATCTTGTAGATGAGATAGAAGTGTTTCTCAGCTATTGGAATGATGTTGTGAATAAAATTAAGGTGTATGTCTCATTTTATGCTTCTTCATGTCACTTGTTTTCCAAGTTGAATTCATGGCGTCATTTTTTGAGAAAGGGAAGCTACTTTTCACATCCTATTTCAAGTTTCGTTTAGCTTCATTTTTTTGCTTGTTAGAGTAGATTAGATTATTATTTCCCTTTAAATAAGTGTATTTCATGCACATGATATGGTTTACCAGGTCCTTTCCAAGATTTAGTTTGTTTTTTAGAAAGGTTGGTTTTTAATAAAGGGCAGATTTTGGTTATATGATTTTGACTCCATGCCTAATAGACAAGATCAAGGCATTGGTCTTAAAGTTAGCACATAGCTTTCCCCGCAAGATCGCCAGAAATGTTGACAATTTTTGCAATTGTGCAAAAATGGACAACTCGAAATTTTATTTCAGATGAAAGGAATTTATGTGACAGACCTAACTAAGGGGAACACATACAATTTCTTAAAGGTTTTAAGTATAAGTAAGTAAATCTGAAAATTAAAATGCAGCTATGTGTACTATTCCAAAATACAACACCTTGCATGTGCTTCCTTTCTATGTTCAGCTTCATAAAAGTTTTGCAAAATCCCTGAAGAACTAAAGTACAACTTTGATAAAGGTGGGGACATCTACAAACCTACGGATTTGGATTCCAGAGAAGCAAACGAAGTTGTAGTTTGCATGGATGAATTTATATTATCAGTTACAAGTACATTAATTCTTTTTATTTCTTTATGTTTGAATGAGATTAATTATGTTTTGAGTTGTTGAGTTCATTCCACAATTATCATTTAGAGTAAGCAAATTCAAAGGGAAATAGACAACTCAATTACAAAATTTAAGTTCATTTATTCATAAAGAGATACAATTTTAGTTTTCCCACACAAGTCGTGGGATGTAACTTATGACTATTGAAGTAAAAGATTAAGGTACACAAATCGAAAAGCAAATCTATGTTGAAGAAACCCATCATTTCAATTAGATCTTCTCTTGGACTTCATTAATTTGGTTCCTGCTCCTTCATTTTCATCTTCATCATCTGTTTCCATCAATTTACCTCAAAAGAAAGAGAAAATTTGACTAGTCATTGAGCTCAGGGTTTAATCTATATACTTGTGCTAACATTTTCATGTAAATGAATCAATTAAAGTCAATAAGTATAAGGTATATTAGAAGAGCTGCTACAAAATTAAGAAAGTACTATCTTGTAGAACCACATGTGATTCTCAGAATCATGATATAAATATAAGAAAGAAAATCATTACATGGATATAAGAGATGTTGCATGCCTTTTTTTTCCTTACAATTTTTCTTTAAGATGATTGTAGGTACAAATGAATGATTTTATCAAAAGTACACACAACAATCAGGAAGCATTCAAGAGTTCAATTTCTCAAGGTACATAAAGGACTACAAAAAATGCAAAGTTGAACACAGATGATCAAAAGGACGAAGTGATGAGTTTTGTTGTTTCCTCACTTCCGAGCATTGTATTAATGCAACCATGAATATGGAAAACTACAACCACTAAGGAGTAAGCTAACCAAGTTGATTTTGTACAACAAGCCAAACATAAATCTACAAACAATGGAAAAAAGAGGATATAAAGCCACATTTCAAGATGAAGAGATATATCAAATTCAAAGCATCATGATATCAAAAAATAAATAAGTTCCAAAAATGCAAAATTTGGCATCAATGCTCGGAGATATGAAGGAATTAAAAGAAAGTAATAGGCATACTTACTACAAAGATCATATTTCAAGTTGTCATGGAGTGCAGTTGTAGATACTCCATCTCAAAACAAAAGTTACAAATTACACAATGAGGAAAATTTTGTGGCAAATATGAGGAAAGAGAAGGAAACACATTTTTCTAAATCACATGTCATTTTAGCCATGAAAGAAGCTGCAAGTAAACCAATGCAAATTTCAAAGATTACAGCTATAACTTTGGAATTGAAACCTAAAGCATACATTCCATATCTCATAATGATTCAATTACGCAACATTCAATAGATTGTAAAGCATTCGAGTATCTTTTTAGTGAGTAGATACTGCCACAGATATATTTTCCACGAAATTAGAAAAGGGATAAACAGAATAAGAAAGTGCATTTTCTATTAAAGAGTTAAAAACAAACATTTGCAAGTACTTCAAGGTCACAATCATCATGTAATCTATAAAATAAACTCAAATTGTGGTAATCCATTTCATACATGTTCATATTATTACTGAGAAAGAATAAAGAATAAGTATCAAGCTTAGTAAAAAAATTCCAACCAAAAAAATTCAATCCCCAGAAATCGTAGTTGCCAACTTAGATGCATGATCTCATGCCAAGATACAAATTAATCCTCAGAAAAATAGTAACAACCATGCCAATATTTTGAGAAATAGAGTTTTGCAAGTAAAATTTTCTTCTCAAAATGTGACCAAAAAATTCTGAATAATTTAAAATGGTCTCAAAGAAATATAATAATGGAATCATATAACAGAGCTCATACGCTAAAAAAGCTAATTCAAAAATTTGAAGAAACATTGAAGGTCACGTGTTCAAGCAGTTCCACAGTAAACGTGGTTCATTATTATCAGTGATAAGTGCATAAATAAGCTACATTCAGTAAAAATAGGCTCAAAACATGAAAATAAAAGCTCATGAACCTTCTTGATGGTGCCCATGTTGCATCTAGATGGAAATTCACACATATAAGGAAATGCAGAGCACAAATTGAAAACCTAGAACTTACCTCTTAGAATGAGTGAGCTAGAAGTCATAAATTAAAGATTACAGATGCCTACAAGGAATCAAAATGAAGCTATCAGACTAATTCCATAAGCTAGTTTTAAAAACAGGGAACCCAAGTCTGAGTTGGGTGTTCGAAGAATTAGCAAAAAATATGAAGTGTTTTAAGCTACAAAGTTTTCTCAATCATATCACAGAGAAAGAGTAATGTAAATTGTGCTAACCCATTAACGGGTATTATCAGATCTATTCATAGAAACATGAAACCAGTATTGTTTTAAAAAAAAACTGATATCTAACTATTGAGAAAGGGGAAGAATAAAATCATATGACCCATAATGTACAAGATCAGAGCACAAGCCCATAATCAGGGTGTCCATTGTTGTAGGCGACCAATGGGTGAAACATAGCACAAAATATATTAAAATTTTTGTAACATACTAACCGAAATATTTAAAAAAACAAGTGTACAGGTGTTGTCCTCTCAAAATTTCCCCTCTTTCGAAAGTCAAAAATTGAAAATTTTGCGTTAACACCTTTTTTGATGTTCTAGTGAAGAGAAAAGTTGAGCAGTTAGGGAAAATTCACATTTTTTGAGTCATTTTAGTGATTTACGGGTTTGTCAGACATTTTTTTCCTATATGTCCCTAGTTCTACTGGATCCTTTGTTCTCCCATCAGCCGTTTTCCCCGAAATTTATTAACTTTTGGGTCTGTCGAAACTTTTTGTTCCAAATGTTCTAAGATCACCCGGGCTCTGTATTCCTCGATCGCACGCATCGTGCCCTTCACATACTTTGGTCTTATCTATCCCAAAGTCATCTGTGCATTCCATCCCCACATTTCCCACATCGCCCATGTCAGCCAAAACATGTATTCACGCCCCTCACGTCCCTCGCATTTCTAAGTTCCTTGGACTTCCTGTGCTCTTTTCGTTTCCGCATCGCTCGCGTCATCCGGATCACGTTTTCGCATCCCTCATGTCTCAAAAGTACCAAACACCATTCGGACAATTTTTTTGAACTCTTCCTAATGCTTTCATTTTTTGAGTTAGTGTATATGAATTTAATGCACATTTATAACATTCTCTCTCCTAAAGTGTCTATTTAATGGGACTAGCCTCTATGCATTTTTGCACACTGCTTACTTCCTACCATTTTCTCAAATCTTTACAATCAAGACCGTATGCTCATGATCCCATTCCCCTTACATTTTTTATTGTGAATACGAGCTGTGAAGGCTATTTCTCTATACGCTATCAACATGAAGATTAAATTTCAGGGTCAAGAACATGTTTCGCCACTTAAATCTTCTGTTCCTGATATCAGGGATAGTGAGGTTCGTCACCTGGATTTTGGTGATTTCTGAAGCAGGTTAACTAACCCTAATCCTTCTCCCATGGTACAAATGATTAATGATAGAGGCCTTGCATCTGTTGCGGGTTTCCCGATTTCTGTACAATGTGCCAACACTATACTCGCCTGCAGAGCTCACTTCAACCCTGAAATGAATTATCTAATGTGCATGGGAAGCTGATCACCAAACTAGATGCTGCTATCATTACCGATGCCCTACGGATCCCAGAAATTGAAAATTCCATGGTTATCTCTCAAGCTCAAGCACAAACTCTCTTCGAGTAGGATAGTGATAAATACAAAGTGAGGGTAGCAAATTCATGGTTGAAGAACCTTAAAAAGGGAGCATCTCGACTTTCCAAGGCTCTGTTTAGGGCTTATTTTAACGAAGATTTGTCTGATTTCATCATCTTGTTAGCCATGTCATGGGCTTACCCTCCACCAATGAATTTCACTTTTAAATGTGCCATCTCATCAACATCATCTACGAAGGTAGCCAGAACATTAATCGGGTAGAAATCATTTACATGAATTTGACAGAACAGTTTTCCAATCTGCAGCAAACCAAGAAGTTCTATATGACTTCTTATCTTATGTATACCCTAGCTTCATCTCAGTAATGGTTTGTTTTCACATACATCGAGATTCAGAAGGTTGCACTCATTTATGCATACTTCCCTCAGTTCACCCTTGAAACCAACAACCATAACGTTCAGGAGGGTAAATGATGCTTTTACCATGTACATTGTGAGGCTTCTAGAAAGTGATACTTCCAGAAGATTTTATAATGAAGCCATGAACCTGATATAAAAATATGGAGCTTTCTTCATTCAATTTAGAATTATTTCGTATATCAACTTATCCGGTTATGAGAACACACCTCTCAAACTCCTTATGTTTTGAAATGATAAGATGGCTTTGATTGAAGTATGGAGGAAATTAGATAAGTTCCATAGAACCTGCAGAGACAAGAAAATATCTGGGCTACATTTCCCCGTATCCTTGGGTAATTATACATCTAAAATAGCTTTGGATGCTCAAAACATAGAAAGGGCCCTTGCTCCTGTCACTGTTCACTTCTTCAGGCCCAGGACCTATTTTAATTTGAATAAGTTCATTGAGTTAAATCTCAAGATAAATTACCATCATAGATAAGATATTGAGGACTACTGGCCCGATTTTGCAGATGAATTTGAAGCAAGGAAAAGGCATTATACAGATTCTCCCTCTAGCTAATAAATGAGCTCAATCTATATCAGATTCTTGAAGGGTTTCAAGATGACAAATGCAGACCTGTTGTCATATGAATATGATACATTGATCAAGCATACTACCAAGGAGGATCTGGACTAGTTCAAGAGGGAGAAGAATGACTTAGCTGAGATTTTTGCCCCTATCCTTGTAAGAACCAAGGTCTATTTTGACTAAAGGGTCTGAGAGCTTGGGAAGAATCTAGGAGAATCTTCCTCCAAAGACACTTTTGTTTTTTTATTATTGGTAAATAGTTTTCTTGAAAGGGACTATAACCATTTTACAACAGTTCTCAAAAGCAAAATTTTTACCCCAAATTTCACAACAGTAGAAAATGTCAAGAACCAGCAAAAAAAAAACAGCTGCTTCAAAAATAGCAAAAACACAACAACTTAACAGCAACACATCTACCCAGCAACTGTGCAGTTGGCCATTTTCCCAGATGTAACAATAATAGCACCAAAAACAACAAGTATCAAACCTTGTTTGGAGTTGTGGGGGATTTAGATTTTTCATTTCCCTTATTTTTCCGATCCACCACTGTCCATTTCTAGATATCCTGCATCCAATGCAAATGAAGCATCTACAGTGGATGTTGATGGGGATGTCACCCATAGGAAGGGTGGATGAAACTTCCTTAAACACTAAATCAACAATCTATGGAGCATAGTCTGTAGGTAGTTTCTCTATGGTGGTTTGTGAATTAACCACGACGGGTGAGTCAACTTGCAAGGGGGCACTAGGATACTCAGCCAGATCTGAGTCAATTGTGAGATGTTCAGGAAGATAATCCTTCCACCAGGTAGTTTTGGTCTTTTGTTTGGAATGTTCACAATCGTTTGTAACATGACCATTTTGGAAGCAACGCCGACATCTGAAGGAAAGTTCTCTCATAGTCAATCCTCTGTACCCAGAGCCTTTCTCCATTCTGAAGATTGATTTCTGCTGGTAAGAGTTTGGAGGTATCAATATCAACTAGGATTCGAGAAAACATAGTATGTGTTTTGAATGGAGGCCTTACCATCAATTGCCACACATGAGCCAAGAGTATCTTCTATAGCAATGAGACAAAATCTGTTCCAAAGTTTTAACGAAAGTCCTGGTAAACGAACCCAAATCGGGTAGGTATCAAAAGACTCCTTTAAAGGGTCGAAGGATGGAAACCATGGTTTGGACATAAGCCCATGTTCCCCCCAAACCCAATGCTGGCTAAAAAATTAAATCCCTATCAGTCAGGGGTTTATAATACCGCAATGAAGTAAGCTTTAGCATAGGGATAAAGCTCAATCTTACCTTGTATTTTTTCTCTCCATCTCTGGGCTATCCATTCATGGAGTTGAGAAAGCTTAGGCCAAAATTTATGGAATATGCATATGAGATCCATCTGGGAGAGATTTTCCTCCTCCTTAAGAATCTTTATAAGTAGATCCTCCTCGATTTTCAGCGTCCAGGACCTCCTGGGAGGGTTTCAAGAGCTAATTTCTGGTATTCTCCTTTTGTTTAGAGACCGTTGAAGCATAAGAAGTGGACTTATCCCCACATTCCTGTGTGACCACTTTTTTGAAGTGATTTTGATCTATCCATGCTCTTGAGAGAAGATCCATCATTTTTAAATGATCCATTACCATGGAGATTGAAGCATAAGAAGTGGACTTATCCCCACTAGAGGTTCCTGTGTGAGCTTTCCTGAAGCGAGTGAATCCATGCTCTTGAGAGAAGATCCATCATTTTTAAATGATCCATTACCATTGTTGAGATTTGTGGGAGAGAGTGAACCCTTTACCTGTCCCAATGGAGAGATCCCCTATTTTTTTAACAGGTCGGAGAAACTCTATCTCAGATTTTCTTTGAAGGGGGTTCTTGGTTAGCATCAAAAGCCATGTCAATCCAAGAGATTGATGATGTATTTTCCATGCCATTTTTACAGGCACCACCATCAGATTTGCACGCTAGGGATAGGTTCCCATAGCCGCCGCCAAGGAGAAGGGATTCCTATTTTGGTTTCGCTGATCGTGCCTCCTATAGACCCGTGTTTTCGGCCGATCCATGTGCAGTTGAAAGGATCTCGCAGACTTGCGCGAATGCGTAGCAACCATGGTGGCACGGCTAGGGCACAGCACAGCTAGGGAACGACATGACACTTATTCCAAAGACACTTCAACACCATGCAAAGAATCACATACACCTAGCTCGGAGGTACATGCACAAACTCTTCCTCCTTCCTTAACTAAAGAACCTGAATCATCCACCCCTTCTTCATCTACTCAAGTATATCAGAAGAAGGTGAAAGAGGTTAAGCAGGAGCCTATTGAGGAATATCCCCTATTAAAACATTTAGAATTACGTTCAGGACCAAAGAACAACATTATTCCCATTGAAAGTGATGGTAGTGAAGTGCCAATCCCTGCAGGAACTTCAGAAGCTATAATAGATAAGGAGAAGGAAGTGCATAGCACTTAACCTATAGGTACCACTGATTCCTCTACCCAAGAAGCTCCACCTACTCCACTCACATCTCTACTAGAAGCAACAATAGTGAATACTTTAAGTGCCATGAGTTCTCTTTCTCTTGTTCTCTTTCCCCTCCTTCTTCCTCCACTTTTGCATGGGTGCAGCCCTTTGTTGACAGTAGGAAGAGGAAGCCCTCTTCTCGATTGATAGGGAAAATTTTTGATGTTATGGCAGCCTTTTTGGGCACTACTCCTTTTGCTCCAGCAAAGAGAGGTAAAACAACTTCAAGGATAGTGACAAATGTCTAAGGCCAACAATTTCTTGAGATAGGAAAGCCTAAGGTTCATAAGGCAAAACAATATCTACTAGCCTCTGATATGGAGCTTTCTAGGATGCCGATGGGAGAATCTACCCCTCATAGTGAGATACATAACCTCCATGAAACAGTAACCAGAGTTATTGGGAGAGTAGAAAAAGGTAAACAGACTATAGAGTAGCTAGAAGAATAAGCTCAAATTCTATCTGGTTTCATCAAGTCGTTACTGTCTAAGGACAAGGTTTTGGATCCTACCCCATTAACTACCCTTCCACCACCTATGATTCTTAGTCAAGATGAATTCCAGATCATTAAATACATACACAGGTATTCCATCTATGGGAGATCTATGGAAGCCATGGTGGATGACATGATCATTGCAGGTTTGAATTTCATTGTAGAAGCTTTCAAATTCAATGAGAAAGTGACTAATCTGTAACAAAATCTCTCCTCCGCAATTGGGACCATGGATAAAGAACTTCAACTTTGGATTAGCTGCATAGTGGATCTTCACCTGATGGGACAGGCTGATGAAAATATATTATTGGCCAGTAAGTTTTTTGATGATGCCAAAGCTAATTTATCAATATCATGGGTTTTTAGCGTGGAGTGGAAGATAAAAGTTCTAGAGGAGGCTTTAGGAGAGTTGAGGAACAATTGGCAGAAGGGAAAAGCCTTCAAAACTTGTGTTGTATCCACTTTTCAAAGATATAGACTGTCATCTTCATGACAAAACTTCAGGTGTTCCGTTCTCCCTCCAAGAACTTAAAACTCAATTCAGGAAATTTGTTAAAGAAAACTTGCTCAAGGAGGAATCAATTACCAAAGAGAAGATAAAGGAGATTTTCTCCCTTCAATCTGCTATTGAAGAAGCTAATAAAGAATATCATGCACACACTGAGTTTGATAAGGAGATGGAGAAATGCCTAGGAGCTTAGACTCAAGCTACTACCAACACATCAGTTCCATGAGGCCGAGACATAGCAGAAAGAATTAAAAAAATTCAGGCAACAAATCCTCAAGTCGGTGGGCCCTCCTCAGCAATAGGCAGTTGTTTCCTCTCCCAACTTCTCCTTTCCTTCTTTTTCTCAAATCAGGCTTATTGTAATTAGTTGAGGATTTTGTGTCAAACATCTCCTTAATTAAACATTTTTATTTAAAGAAATAGTTACCAAGTGTAACTAATTTGTAAGTTATATAATGGGCTCCCTACCCCATTTTGAGGGGCGAGAACTTGGTTTATTTTTAAAGTGTTAAGGAGTAAAAATAAATCAATACAAAAGATCTTTCTTTCTATGTCTATCTGGTGTTGTTCTCTCATTACAATCTAGTAAATATTATTGAATCGTTTATCGGTGTTACTTCAAGAAGCTTTGTATTCATGTAGATGTAATTTCTAGAACTTTGTGTATTTGAAATAGCATCTTGTTGTCTCAAATGAAAATGGTTTTGTTCCAAATAATTTCATTCTGGCATGCGTAAGGAGTTATTTTGTTATCTATATTTCTTTAGAGTGCCTTTCTGCCCCTTCCCACTACTTCATTCCTCTTTCCTTTTGTATTGATGATCTATTCTATTTTAACACTTTCATGCTATCCAAGTTCCCCATTAAAGCTATACACTGTACATGTGTAAATAATTTTTTCCTTTAAATAAGGGAACCTCTCCCATTAAAGAGGAGGGACTTTCTATCCCCTGACTGTTGTTCTCAATAAAGTCCTTTTTGATGACCAAAAACAAGACAAATTAATGCTAACTCAGTTGAAACACCTTTCCACTCAAGAAGAAAAGACCCAACAATGGTGGCTCAAAGGTTTTGAAATCATGCAAAGCATCGAACCCAGAGTATTTTCAAAACCCTTGCACAAAAGTAGTGTGACCAAAAAACCTCAAACAGAGTCTTCAAAACTGACAGTGAGAATCTCGTTGTTACTAGCAGAGCTCATAGAAGCAAAATTTACAAAGGTCATGAAGAGCTCAAAAATAATCGATGACGTCGACAGAAAAATCCATTAAGGATTTTCTTTCTATTTTTAACATTGCAAGTGAAATCATCATTTAGGGTTCGAGTTGTTTTACTCACCTAGGCTCAGCTACCTTTTTGCCTAACTCAACTAATGAGTTAAGATCCAACAATGCAAATCAAATGGTGCAAAGATCAATGGTGCACAATGCAGAACAATAAACTTCTAATGAGTTGTCAAACTTGACCAGGGAGTTACTAATCTAAACCATAGTTCGAAAAAATACCAACCTTGCAAGAAATATAGAAACCCTAATAAGAGTTAAGTAAGATGCCGTCGATAATAAAAATGATGTGATCGAGCATTATGACAGATTGGACCAAGTCCCAATTAAATAATTACATATTCATTTGACCTTATCTAAGGTCTTAAATAGTGATAAAATATGCCAGGACCGAGGACTATAGTCGGTGATGATTATTAATAAGGGGCCCAAATATTATATTCTATACAAAATAAATGCGCGCGACCATATATTAATCAAAAGTGGGCAAATCAAAGGAGGGGTCATGATGAATGAACAAAGTAAATTCAAATACTTTACCTTACCAATTTACAATTTTTACCTTAATATTTTCTAAACAAAACTCATTACTCTCCAAGGGGAAATGAATTAATAGACCATATTAGCATGTGTACAAGAAAATAAAATTGCATGTCCACAAGTGGAACGAGGAAAGGTTATATTTTTGCATGTGTTCACTAGAAGACAAAGAGGATAAAAATAAAAAGTGTCACATCATCAACTGTGTCACATCAGAGATGAGGACAGATTGATCTCCTCTTGTAAAAGGAAACTTGCACACCAAGGAAAAGTTTAAAATATCATTTGATTATTCACCGCTTACCTTAATTTTACAAAAGTGACCGTATAATTCATGCAACATTAAAGGTTTCAGATCAGTTTGTCTTAAGCTATTCATGGAATTTAAAGGCTATTATTTCCTCAACATGTGTATTTTAGGAATTAAATATTATTTATTCAATGGAAAGGCTAAAATTACCATGTATGTATAGTTAGACTGCAGTCTATTTTTAGGGTATGGGGGGTGAATAATTATATTATTTATTGTTTACATTGGAAAAGCACAATGGAGGAATTTTTGGATGTAATGAGTGCTGATACAATTTTTTCCATTTTTTCCATTAAATGAGATCCATATATTGCCTTTCCAATTATTTTTTGTGTTGTGTATATTTTATTAACTCTTGTGAATGTTAATTCCCTGAATTAATTAGCTTACCTTGCTACAAATTTGGTGTTTTCTACATATTATTAGTGTGCATGTTCTCTGTTGTGGTGTTGTTATTAATCCCTCAACACAAAAGTGTTTTGCCTTAGGATTTAGCTGAAACCCATTGGTTCGTGCTCCTGTAGATTTTTCTCAGTATATTTTGCATGTAATCAGTCAAAGAAATCAATAATTTTTGTGTATCACCTCATGTTAATTTCAGTTAGAGTCATCTTTTAAACTTAGAACTCAAAAAAATTAGTGTACGATATATCAATATGGAACCGGCCTTGTAATCCAAGAGATTCACCTTAATATAGGGATACCCACAACCCTATAGCGTTTCCATTATATTTTCAGAAGTGAGTGAAAAGAAATCTTGGAACACCGTTTATCCCTCAATCAATCAGCGTGTACTTCTGAGAGATAACAGGATCTCGAATACTTTTGAATGCAAAAATTGATGTGTAATGGTATTTTGAAGTGATAAAGTATCGTTATAGGGATTGAAGATTTTTGCAGTGACAAAGTTTTATCCATGAGTTTAAAAATTTGAGATTGAATATCTGTGAAATAGGATTTTGAGCTCCTATTTATAGTTGTGTGTAATTTGTTGGAATTTTTGGCATTCTACGAAATTTGGAGAAGTCAGTTTTGAATTGGTTTCAATAACTTAAAAAATGGATATTATTGTGTGGGGACGAGGGTTAATGGTTAGAGGAGAGGTTATGTGGGTTTTGGAGGCTAGGATAAAAGGGTTAGGATAGGTTACAAATGGTTATGAGGTTTTAGGGATGTTAGGGTAATTTTTGATAAGTGAATGTGATTTACAAGGGGTGAAAAACAATTTTACAGGTGAGGGTAGTGACTTGGATAGTATTTATTGTTACGCCTTTACACATATAGCTAATATTAGATGTATATACCTGACTTGTGGCTATCATAAATTCTTATCTTATATGTTATATTATCATTAGTGGGTTGGCCTTGGTGATGGTCATATCTTAACAATAGTATCTATAGGGGCTAGTATTTAGTGGTTGATCATCATATTGAGCATTTGAGTCTTATTGTATGGTTAGGAGGTTTCCCTGTCGAAGTGGCTATTATACTTGCACATTGAGATCATTTATCTATAATCTTGTGTTCTCTAGTGTTCTATTTCTGTTGATAATCATATTTATTCATGTAATATCATTACAAGTGGTATCCGAGCCTGATCTTGATCGACATTTTTTCAAACCCTAATCATGAAGGTTCGTCTATATCTCAACATTGGTAACGAATTTTATAGAATTTTTTTTGGTGTTTCAAAATAATTCAAGTTCGCTCCTCTCCAAAGTTCAAGCATTTTTTACTTGTTTTGCAAATGTTATATTAGTTTTATGTTTTTTCATAATTTGGCTACCGAGGGTGCAAATTTTTGAATTTTTCTAAGTTTCTTATATTTTCATAAATACTTCCAAAAATTAACTAGGGTTTCTTTTTCGTGATTTCAACTATTTGGCTAGTAAATGTACAAAAAACCAAATCCTATAATTTTTCCATATTCCATCTACCCCAAGTCCCAAACCCTACTTCATGACTCGTAGATAAACTCGAGGACAAGAGAAAGGTCATGAAACTCTAGGAACAACCCCGAATGAGGAAGATATGGATTTAGAATCTTGTGATTTGGGAGTATCTGAGGTGGTCATCAACCTTTAGGAAAGGGTAAATAATATGGTGAGTAAAGATGACCTTAATAATGAGATTCTTCATCTGAAATGTGGGCTTAGAGGTGAACTTGAGATGTATTTTCAAGTAATGAAGTAGGATTTATTTATTTCTCTTTCAATCACACCTCCCAGTTCCATTCATATGGGTTCATTAGGCAATAGTCACACATGTTCAAATCACTCCAATCTAGAAGCCTCCTTTACACATTCAAGTGGATTTCCTTAGCAATGGTGGGGAATTATTCCAAAATTTGATGGAAATGATATTCTCAATTGGATTATACAAATGGAGAATTTATTTTATCTCCATCACATCCCATCGAGACTAAAAGTAACCCTGACATCCTTATATCTAGAATCTGACCAATTTTTTTGGTATTGATGGTTATGTGCTTAATGGAAAAAGAATGGTATAAATGTCACATGGATAGTTTTCACTGAAGAGCTTCAATTAAACTATAGTTATAGTTTTTGGAGAATTACGTCATCCAATTAGCATTGTTATGATAAATAGATTCAATTAAGGAATATGTCTATCAATTCAAAAATATTTCCTTGCTGGTGCAGGATATTACAGAAGAGTATTTGAATGACATATTTATTAGGGGTCTTAAGGATCACATTGAGCATGAGGTTTGCATCTTTAATCAACTCAAGGTTTCTAATTCTATCATGATGGTGCATAGAGAAGAGGGAAAAATTATTTCCAACAGAAGGTAGTCCTTTTTTAACATAAATATCATAACACCTTACCTCCACCATACCCTCATCCAGTCAAACTGACACCTCAAAAAATTGAATAAAAAAGAGAAAAAGGGTTATGTTTTAATTTTGATATCAAATATGTAAAGAATCATAAATTTTCTAAGAAATAATATTCTACATTGAAGCAACTGGTGATGAGGAAGAATATGTGAAATCATCAAGCAAGAAAGTGGAAAAATTAGAGATAGATTCTGAATATCTCTAGCCCACTATGTCATGCCATGCTCTATTAGGCATTAGTACTCAAGAAACACTTCAGGTCATAGGTTATCATAAGAATAAGAAGATGAAAATATTGATTGGTTAGGAGAGAACACATAATTTCATTAATCATAAGCTAGAAGCAAGAATAAATTGTTTCATCTACCCAACACCTAAATTTAAAGTAATGATCATAGATGGTGGCATAGTCCAATTCTCTAGTAAACGCCATATAAATATACTTATCATGGGTGAATACACATTATAATCTACAATGTTTTATATTCCCATGGGCAGAAATGATATTGTCTCAGGTGTTTAATGGCTCACAAATTTGGGAAGCATAGAGATAAATTTCCTAGAATTGTTCATGTGATTCAATTATGAGGGGTAAATAGATTAAAATTCAAGGAATACATGAAAAAAATCCTCAAGTAGTTAGTTCTCAAAAAAATTAGAAGATTATTAAATAGGGTGCTAAATTTTTTCTAGCACAATTGTTATCCATAGAATTTCAACCACCTATCTTCAGAAGGTTATTGATCAACATGTAGTTATCTTCAAGGATACTAGAGTATTGCCTCCTAAAAGATAGCATGATCATGCTACTCAATTGATTCTAGAAAGAAAACCCACCAAAATTAGGCCTTATAGATACCCATTAGTACGAAAGAGTGAGATCGAGAAGATGGCGGAGGAAATGTTGGAAATGGGTATTAGTCGTCACAAATAGAGTGATTATTTTTCTTCAGTGGATGTGGTACACCGCAAGGATGGAAGATGGTGCATGTGTCTATAATACAAAGAACTCAACAAGTGCACTTCAAAAATAAGTTTCATATTCCTTTCATTGATGATATATTACATGATTAGGATGGTGCAATTTATTTTACAAAACTAGATATACATTTGGGGTATCACCAAATTGTAGTAAAGAAATAATATATTCATAAGAAAACATTTGGAACTCATCAAGGGCGTTATGAATTGCTATTTATTTATTGTTTTCTTACTAATGCACCCTCCACATTTCAGCATTTGATGAATTCAGTATTTATACCATTCCTACGAAAGTTTGTCTTGGTATTTCTTGATGATATCCTAATCTACAAAAAATTATGGGAGATAACTTTACATCATGTCAATGAAATAATAGAAGTCTTAGAGAAACATCAACTATATGCCAAGCCTTCAAAGTGTTCTTTTGGAGTACATGACGTGGAACTATTTGGCCATATTGTCTCTCATCAAGGTTGTAAGGTGGACCATCACACAGTCTAGGCCATGGTGGAATGGGAAGTTCCAAGAACCATCAAGCATTTATGAGGTTTCTTATGTCTCATAGGGTATTATCATATATTTTAAAAACAACTAAGGCAGCATAGCAACACTACTTAAAAATATGTTAAAGATAGACTCCTTTGAGTGGAATGAGGAAGCTTTTAGGGCATTTGAAAAATTGAAGGTGGTGATGTGCACCACTCCAATATTGGCAACTCAAGATTTCTCCAATAATCTCATATTTGAATGCGATGCTTCTGGAAATGGCATCGAAGGAATAATCATGTAAGAAGGACATCCCATATCATTTGAGAGCCGAAAGTGAAAGGAAATAATTTGTTGAAACCCATATGAGAAGAAAATGATGAAAATATTACATGCAGTCAAACAATGGAGACCATACTTGATGATTAGAAACTTTATGGTCAAAAAGGATCATGATAGTTTGAAATACTTCTTGGAGAAATTAATATGTTTAGAAGAAGGACGAAAATGGGTCACTAAGATTCTAGGGTATGACTTTGAGATTATTTATATGGAAGGGAAGAAAAATGTGGTTATTAATGCTCTATCTAGGAGGGATGATTCCACGGAAGCATTATTATGCACTATATCTATACTAAAGGAAGTTTTGGTAGATCAAGAAAATAAATAATGGAAGAAGGATGAAACAACAAATACTCTCATTCAGAATCTCCAGGTAGATCCAACCATATCACAACAAATTTTATGGATGGGGGATACATTGTGGTACAAAGATAGTGATTAACTATAATTGACTACTAAGTAGTATGTGAGGATAGTTAATATAAGCTATGAAAACAAATAAATAAACTAAATAAATGAAGTACAGAAGTATGTGAATGAACTAAACCATTAAAAATAAAAAATGCTAACCGTAATGTGAATGAGAGAATAGGAAAGAACTCATCTAAACAAAAAATTCTCGCAAGACTGTTTCGCAAAGGTGAATAGAAAAAATGGAGGTGGAAATAACTATACAGAAGCTTTAAAAAAAGTGGATCTAGACTGATTCCCTAGACTGGAGCGCTTGGAAAGTGACTCAGGCGCCCACAGGTGCTTTGGTCTGTAAACTAGATGCCCTAGTCCATGAAAAATCTATGAAGTTGAATCTCACAAGGCTGGGAGGTTGTCTGAAACCCTCATTGTGTATCGCATCAAATCCGTTGTCCTGTAATGAGTCTCTTCAATAATCCAAGATGATGTAAAGACCTGAAAAACACGAATAAGAAGTATCAAAACCTTAAAAAAATGAAAATAAATGGGTGAGAATGACCTCATCTCCCACAATAGTTTACTTACTAAGTGAGTGATGCACTACATCTCAGACCCAAATCTAGTTTTGGTGACTGTGTGCATAATGTGTCATAGGTGTTTTTGTGCTAGTCCCACTTTGTGAAGTAGAGAGTAATAACTAAATGTAGAAAATGTAATAGCATGTGTGTATAAAATAGAATAGAATCCTCACTGTGTAATTTGTCTGATGCAGATGTCCTGGCCTTGTTCCTTGTATGGAGCTATACGGATTGAACTGATATCTAATGTAATAGATGGATGTAACTCTAGATGGACGATAGTAGTGAATGATGTTAGGTCCCTCATTATGGTCTCATAGCTTTATATTTATAGGGTTCTCTTGATCTAATTTCACAATAAACCATGAAATGGACAACCACCAAAACTAGAAGAAGGAGAAATGTCTAGAAAGATTCCAAAAGATGGCGGGAAAGTGCAAAAAGGGACCGGGGAACCATTACTTGCACTAAATCACCCATGGGTGACCTAGTACTAATCAAAGTGCCCCATTTGAGGCTAAAGTAATGCAGGAAGATAGAAGATGATTGGGTATGTGGATGTAAAATTTCAGTAATCACGAAATAAAATAAAACAAGATGGCGAAAAGATGGGGGTTAATTGCTAATTTCTTACATCAAGAAACTTTTAGATAGTAGTATGAAACAAGGATAAATTATATCTAAAGTGCATGATTTTGTGACTACAGATAGGTTATGTTTGTGTAAGAACTCTACACTTAAACACTGATTCTTTTTTAGATCCATTCTTCTCCACTAGCTGACAATTTTGTGTTCTTGAAAACTTATTGTAGAGTTAAGAAAGATTTAATTTGGGATGGGTTGAAAGGAGATGTTCAAAATTTTGTGAAATAATGTTTGGTGTGTCAACAAAATAAGGGCAAGACCACTAAGACACCAGGTCTCCTCCAACCTTTTACTATACCTATAAAAATATGGGAAGAGGTAACAATGGATTTCATCACAAGATTACCTAAATTAGAAGGGAAAAGCATCATCATGGTCATGGTGGATATACTTACTAATTATGCTCATTTGTGTGCCCTGGATTATCCTTGTACAGCTAGTATAGTTTCCATCTCGTTTATGGAAACAATTTAAAAGCACCATGGTACTCCCAAAATTATAGTAAGTGATCATGATTAAATATTTACAAGTAGTTTTTGGAATAATTTTTTTCTTGCTTGGGTACCCAACTGGCTCAGAGTTCAACTTATCATGCTCAATCAAATAAGAAAACTAAGGTGGTAAATAAATGTTTAGAGGGATATCTTCAAAATTTTACTTCATATAAACAAGAACATTGGGTACAATGGTTGCTGTACAATGGAAAAGTGACAAGCAAGAATGGGAATCTACAAGTAACTCTTCCTCGCACCCGACCTCTAGAGGTCGTGCCGAGACAGCGGGTGGGAATGGAATATACATGGGATATAGACAAACTAGTTAGGTAATCTTATGTCTTTGACATGCACTAATGGGATCTGTGACTCTAAGGAAAAGAAATCCCTCCTAACCTGAATCGGTGTGATAGACCGGTTAGAGAGGATGACTGCTCGAAGGCTCCAATCAATATCGAGATTTGGCGTAATCCGGTCTATAAATTGTGGGATACGGGGGAAATGACCTCGAATTTTTTCATGTATGTTTCCATATAGGGTCATAAGATGGATGATGGATATATAGGGGATTCTATGGGTGATTCTCCTTCCTAGTCCAAAAATCCTTAGCTTGATTAGCTTTTATGTCTAGTGAGGATAATTATGTGATAATGGTTGGTGGAAGTGGAGAAGACCTAAATACTAATGTACATAAACCAACATCAATGTCTTATTGACCTATGGACTCATTGGGTTGTGGGATCTATGAATCATAGCCGTAAGTTTTTGGTCATTGTGGACCTCCTATAGTCATGTGTGGAATTAATTCCTGATCCCTACTATCTAGTAGTCGTATGCCTTTTCCGCCTCTATATTTAGAACTAAGAGTTGTGCAATCTTCTCAAAGTACCTTACAGGCGTTCTTGCAACTTGAATTCTTAGGCTAGTGTCTATGTCAATGAGGATATCTTCTGCATCTGGCTGTGGGACCAAAGGATCACAACCGAACACATGTTCTCTTTCAAGCCCTTCTACAGTCATGTAGATATCTATTTAGGGAAATCTGTAGTTTGGTTGATTTATTCCAAAACGTATGTGCTTGGTCATCTTCTATGTTTAATCCTCTTAACTATCAGCTGATCTATTTTAGGTTTGTTGTTGTTTGAAATAATTGGATTCTAAGATTCTGGTCTATATCAGTTATTGCTGCAACAAGATTGGGCTGAGGAACTATTGGCTCAAATACGTATTCTCTAGGATCCCCTAGGTCCCGTGATTGTCATACAAAAGGAAATGATATAAATGTAACTAATGATAGAATAAACTAACTACGCAAGATATATCTATGTATATTCCTCTATATTGTACTTTTGATAAACTATTGAACATAATTGAAAGAGCAATTAGTTAATATATCTAGAAAGTGACAATTAATCTAATAACAGAATTAAAAACAAACAAGGTAGTCAAGTATAGATACTTGTCTGTGCAATTGTGAATATATTCTAAATAATTAAATAATTGATCTAGTCTATTTGAAAGACCGCCAATCTTACCTCAGAAGTGGAGATTGAATCATAGCTTCTCAGAAACTATCAATCCCCACAAGTTCCCCCGGAAATATCAAAAGTGAGATTAATTGAAATGAAATGATTGACTACTCTATTTTATATGTTTTAACTAGAAATTTTTGATATCTTGAACCTGGATTTCACAGAACAGTTGTGAATCTGATTGTGTGTGGCTTTGTCTCCTCAGTATGGCCTCCTCGTTCCTTCATGTTCACGTGAATCCAGAAAAGTGTGTGATGTTAGCATTAACAAAAATTGGTATCAGAACAATGGAAGCTTTGGATGTAGAATAAATACAATGCGAGTAGGAGAGGGATAGCGCAAGAGAGCAGAGCTTGGCCTATGCAATTCCTAGCAAGATTTATTGTGAGTCATACAACACAAAATTTCCAGAACCTGAAACTATCCTTTTTGATGAACAAAACCTACAACTTTAATGGCTTCCGACTAAAAAATGGAACTATCCTACCTCAATTGATTGTATGAAACAATAACAACACTAGCACAAGAAGATTATGTGACTTCTAGACAACAAAACAACACTAACTATGCATGCAATAAATAAAACTAATACAACTCCTAAGCAAGAACTGGAAGACTAAAATTTCAAATGAGAGAGTGAGAGGTAAAAATTTTAGGGTCCATTTGCTTGAAAACCAACCATTTATTTATAGAATTCCCATTTACCCAAAGGTAAAAACCAATTTGAACTCTTTACAGTAAACAATGGAGAAACACTATTCCATGGAACCAGAATCATAAATATGAGCAAAGGCGGTGAAAAAAGATGGTAAACATTGAACATTTACATGAGTCGTGATAAAAGAAACATTCTAGAAAAATGTGTGAAGGACTACCGCCCAGAGAAGGGCGCCGGTTACAGGACCGCCGCCCAGCCTGGGGTCCGGTTTCATCACTAAAGACCAAAAAGTAAGGAAAGGAGGGGGGGAAGAGAAAAAAAAAAGCATGTAGAGGCTAAGCAGGGCATGTGGGATGTTAATGTACACTTGAAGATCTCTTTTGGATACCGAACACCTCTTGAGGAGACCTGATATCATCATTGGGGCACATGTAACATTGTTCCAGTGGTGTAGTACCCTACAATTTTAGGTACATACATATTGCGCCCTAGGAGAAGTGTTTTAGCCATGAAGAGGTGTAAAACGGTGGGTCTGAGTATGGCGGTCCTGAAATGGGAAGTTAGAAATTATACCTGACACGTATGTGTGTTGAAATGATGCCATCAAAAATTCCTGCTACCTACAAAATGAAAAGAGGACTCAAGTGCGGATAAATCAAAAAATAAATAATAAAATAATATGAAATTACGACTTACCATTTACGCAGGAATAAGAACTTATATCCGTTGGCACTCTGAACCTGTGAAAAGGGGCATTCAAAACAAGTCAAGATGTTATATATTTAAAAATGTGCCCATTTTCCTATTCATATGCGCATGTTGATTTGATTGATTTTGAGCTCTGGGACCCACGGTGACGGGTTTTTTACGAGAGTATAGTCAAAATGTTTGTGATGAGATAGAGATCATGCCTCCGTGAGTAGAACATCAACCTGCGATATCACGGGTTAGTTTTTCTTGATTTAACATTTTTTACCCCCAAAATGTTAAAATGATGAAATTTTTCTCATCGGGGGGCTTACGTTGGTATGTTTCCCCCAGTGGTGCCAGTGTTCAGATCAGTTCAGGAGGCTAGGGGAGGTCCTAGAGGCCAGGGTTCGACTAATGTTACTCCTGGCATCCCTATTGCAGCTAGGAGCATGGTACGTGCTCGAGGGAGATTCGGTGCTCCTCAAGCACCTTTACTTCAGATCACCGCCGGCCCTACCCACAGTAGCGACGACCCTATTGATATAGAATCCGAGTCTGAGGAGTTCATAGGGGGAGAGATGGAGGAGGATACCGAGGAAATGGAGGTCAGCAAGTCAGGTGGAGAGGAAGATAGTGATCCCTAGTGGCATGACACTCAAGAGATCTTACAGGGTGAGAGGGTAGAGTAGAGTGCGGAGAGGGAGACTCTAGTTTCAGAGGAGTTGCCCTCTAAGGACTTGGGCGGAGAGGATGAGTCCGTAGTTGGATGTTATGTTACCCTAGGCACAGGAGGAGGAAATCAGTTAGCAGTGGCGTCTGTGGCAGGCACTGTTCCTAGGGATCCCTCTTGGAGACCCAGAGATCTGAGTGAGTTATCACCCCTCTCTTAATATTTGTTTTTTGCTAGGATTGTCTTAGTTGCTATCTCTCCCTTTGTTCATTCTTGGTTTTTATCTTTTGATCATTTCCTAATTTGTTTTTATCCTTTGTTTATAGAGACTGCTGATGAGTGGCGAGACCTTATTCGTCGGGTATGTACTGATACCCTGATGATCCCCATGGAGAAGAACCGCGCCAAGCTATCTGTTGATGTAGGGGAGCCTTCAGTAGCTGGTAGGCACAGCGATGTCTTTGCCCCTGTCTAGCATGTGGCTAAGATGGTGACTACCCTCCACACAGAGTTGGCTGGGTATAGGAAAATAGAACACCTGATGAGGATTCACTCTCATAGCGAGGCTGCAACTGCTCCTCAGGACCGTGAGCTCTCAATGCATTCAGAGTGTTGGCATAGCCAGAGTCCTAGATGTGGTCATGCACCTTCAGAGGGATATCATAGGGGTTGAGAGGCCACTTGGCTCTCTTAGATTGTTTATCACGTTTTTATTTTGTATTTCTCTCGGGCTCATTGAGCATTTTGACCATGCCTAGCGCATGATGGCATTGTACATACAACTTGATTAAATATATATATATATATAATTTTTGATCAAACTCTTGGCGTCTAGGATTTTGTGATCGTTTCCACATGTATATTGTAATGTTGTTTTTATATGCTTTTCAGGAATGTATGCAAATGGAGAACAAATGATACAAATGTTTTCTTTCTTTTTGTATTTCATGATGCTGATATATGATAATGTAGACACAATGTGATCTTGAACTTTAGCTTGTATACGCAATTTTATGGTACTTCATATAGTTTTGACAGAACGTGATGACAAGATGGTATGATGAGCGGATGAGCTTGCCCCACTCCTAACTCCACGCAACTAGTAAGATGCGAGGGCTCACCACCGAGAGCTAGAAAGGGCACAAGCTATGAAATTTGTTGAATGGTAGTGATGATAGATAGAAAAAGATTTGGTGGAACCAAATTAGGATGTTACAAACCTATTCTACTCAAGTGACTCCATAGTTCAGAATGCAACTTGCTTTGTGGTTTATCTAGACTTAGATTTGTAGATGGCCACATGGTTGACAAAATCTGGTTTTCAGGGTTTTGAACTCTCTTGGAATTTTGGAAATCTGATTCATTTATTTATGACTCAAGATTTTAAAGGTTTATTTGAACTGTTTTCTTATGACCTTCAACATTTATTGTCAAGAGAACCCCCTACACCTCGCCCCATGCTTCTAGTAGGAAGCATGGGCTTATCACCATGGACAAGGCATAGGAGAGTAAGGGCATTCCCATCCTTTCCCAACCCTACGTCACTAGTAAGAGACACAAGCTCATCACCGAAGGTTGGTAGGGCAAGGAAATGTGTAAAAATAAAATTTTCTGTTTGATCTATATTCGACTTAATTAGTTGAGAAAAATGTCAGAATGTTCTTATTTCCAAACAGATCTATATACGGGATAGATGTGACACTATGAAGCTTCTAGAATAGACCATAGGCAAGGCACCTATCCTAGGAAGAAACAAAAGTGAGAAAAAACATGCAGGCCTTGGTATGGCTACCATTAAGAATTCGTCATATCTAGCATTATTTGATGAAATGATTCCGAAATAGTTAATGATGTTATGAAGAATGGAGAAGTATGATTAGAATGCTTATGCCAATACCATCAGAAGTTTGTAATGAATTACTTAAGAATAAGTTCCTTGATCACAAAATTTTATCAAATGAGTGGACAAAATGAACCTAACTACATGAAGATGCAATGTAGATATAATTATATAAATAGTGTCGGTTGCTTTATGCATAGAATCGTTTAAGGTGCAAGGAATTGACTGTTTCGTTGAATTCCTCACCTTCCAATGTACATAAGAGATATGCTCCATTTCCATAGTCTTTTGTGACTCGGTATGGGCCCAACTATTTGGGCTGAAATTTCCTTCCTTCACCGGTCTTTTTATCGATCCAGCTGTCTAGTCTTAGAACAAGATCTCCTTCATATATATCTTGTTCATAGACCTTTTTCTTATACTTCCAGCACATCCAGTCAGCATAGACTCTATGCCGCTATTCAGCATCTAACCTGGCCTCATCTAGGATTTCTAGTTGGGAGAGGCGTGATTCTCTATACACATCTTCATCCAAAATCACTTGTAGTGAGATGCGGAGACTGGGTATTTCAACCTCAAGTGGGAGAACTGCTTCTACTCTGAATACCAACGAGAAAGGAGTTGCTCCTATTGGTGTTCTTATTGAGGTTCGGTGGGCCCACAAGGCCAGACTTTAAATGCCAATCTCATTTGTTTTCTTTTACTGTTTTGAGGAGAATAGCTTTCAACGTCTTATTTGTTGCTTTAACCTACCCATTGGATTAAGGGTAATATAGGGAGGCTTTATAATGGTTTATTTTAAATTTACTGCATAGCTCACGGACCTTGTCATTCTTAAAGGAAGTTCCATTATCTGAGATAATGATTTGTGGGACACTGTACCTATAAATGATCTGGTTCAAAATGACCTTGGTGATCACGGTGCCTGGTACAGTGATAAGAGGCATAGCCTCTACCCATTTGGTAAAATATTCGGTGGCCATGATAATGAAGTGATGGCCATATGTTGATGAGGGAGAGAACTTCCCTATCAAATCTAGGCCCCACGTAGAAAAGGGACATGGAGTCGCGATTGGTTGCAGAGATTGTGCCGAAATGTGAATCTTGTGGGAAAATTCTTGGCATTTATGGCATCTGTGTACAAACTGCACCGCATCGTGTTCTAGAGTGGGCCAGAAATAGCCCATCCGATGTATTTTGCGGGAAGTGGCATGACCTCCAAAATGACTGCCACATATTCCACTGTGGGATTCTTAGAGAATCTTCTTGGATTCTTCTGTGTCAACACACCTTAGAAGCATTCCATCGAAAGCCTTACGATAGAGAACTTGTTCTATAATAACGTATTTAGCCACGATAATGCGTAACCACCTTATTTGTTGTGGT
Source organism: Taxus chinensis (assembly GCA_019776745.2). NCBI lineage: Eukaryota > Viridiplantae > Streptophyta > Pinopsida > Cupressales > Taxaceae > Taxus > Taxus chinensis. The sequence continues at coordinate 484,228,815 of CM034155.1, read as the reverse complement.
GTAGCACCTTCTGGATATGTATGGTTCATGATATAATTATTAATATCAGTATACCAAGGACATTCAGAGATGGGAGGTCTGGTTTCAATGTAATATATGCATTCATCGAGAAAATATAGATCTACCAGATCGTATCCATCTAACGGGTTGTCGGCTAACCAATCTGCAATGATTTGTCCCTTAACGGACTTCTAGTTTACAAAAGTTAATTAAAATTCACCCATTAAGGTTATAAAGCATCTATCCTTTTTAGACAAGGACCCTTACGTGAGGAAAGTTCGTAAATGGTCTGTTTTTATAATGACCCTTGTTTCTTGGTTTAGCATGTAATGTCTGAGGCGTTTGGTTGCGAAGACTATGGCAAGGAATTCTCATTCTGCTTGCATATAACATGTCTCATAATCAAGCAATGTTCGGCTAATGAAATAGATCACACGTTCTCTTTTGTCATTGTCTTCTTGAGCCAGCATGCAGACTAGCGAGACACCTGTAGCTTGTGAATATAAGATCAAAGGGTGATCTGGCTTAGGAGGCATTAGCGTAGGTGGTGACAACAAGAAATGCTTAACTGCTTCGAAAGCCTCATTGCAGTCTTCAGTCCAATCGATACTATAATCTTTCTTGAGTAGATTTTTGATTGCATGAATGACAAATCTTAAATCTGGGATGAATATTTGGATTGCACTGATTTTCCCTAGAAATGATCTGATTCCAGATTCATCCGAAGGTGGGATCATTTCAAGAACAACCTAGATTTTGGTTGGGTGTACATCAATCCCTCGTGATGATATGATGTAACCCAGGATTTTCCCTCCTGTCACACCAAATACGCATTTTTCTAGGTTTAGTGTGACTCCGTATTCGATCAAACGTGAAAGAATGATGCGGAGAACTTCCGGGTCATCACAAAGCTTCCTGGCTTTGGCCAACAAGTCATCTACATAGGATTCCATGATTTTATGAATAAGATGATGAAATATATCTTTCATTACCCGCTTGTATTGTTATCCAAAATTCACCCCCCAGGGTAAATTTTGATAACATGCATTAAATTCTCAAGTCCCAGGCAATTATATTGATTCAGGGCAAAAAGTCATGTTTCTAGGGTCCCCTCAGATTTTTTCTAACTCCCCTGTCCAAGTAGAAGAGAGCAAGTTCTGAGAAAAGGTGAAAAATTTGCAAAAAACAAGCTCGGGCCAGAAAAAATCATTAAAAATGGCTAAGTCCTAGTCCTCGCAACAGTCGGGACATGAGGGACATCTGGGCGTGAACCGGACGAAAGGCCGCCAGGCGGTCTGTGCAGAATTTGGGACAGTTTGGACAAAGGGACGCGTGGAACGCGGAAATCCGAACTGGCCAAAAAATGAAAAAATTGACTAACTGTTGAAACAGGCAATTTGGGACATCTGGGCAGTTAGTAAGCGGAGGACGCGGGTCGGCCGAAAAGACTTAAGGCAACCCGGAACAATTGGGCCGAAGGTACGTGAAGTACGCGAACCGCCCGAATCAGCCAAAACAGGGAACTACAGTCCGGGACAAGCGGGACAAGAGTACGCAAACCGGCCGAACCGGGTGAATCGGAAGAATTTGTCCCAAACAGTCCGGGACAAGCGGGACAAGAGTACGCGGCGGACGCGAACCGGCCGGTTCGGCCGAAACAGAGGACTTTCGTACTGGGACATCTAGGTCAAAGGGACGCGTGGGACGCGAAAAGCTGAAGCGGCAGAAGGCCAAGAAGAAAATTCAACATTTGGTCCTGAAATAAGAGAAATATATTTGGTTCCAGTCAGTTAATGCTCATTCCCGTCAAATGACAGAAAACGCCTGCCAGGACCACAATAGCTGCCCGCACTCAGAAGGCCATAACTTTTGCATTTCTCAACGAAATCACACAAAATTGGTACCGTTGGAATTGTGGCTCCGATATCAATGCACAACAATTAAGAAATTCCATATTTGATGAGAAATTTATTGATATTTTTTAGAAAACGTGGCTGGGTTCACAATAGTGTTTCATTTGGTGGTTGGGAGTGCAATTAAGAGGCATGGTCATCATTCTTTCTCTGCTGCAGCACATGGGATAGTATGGGGAGCCTTTTGCAAGTAATTTATAATCATATTACTCCATTTAATTCCTCTTACAGGTGGTTGAAGGACAGATTTTGGGATTTCCATTTTCCCTTCTCTTTCCCTTCTCATTTTTCTATAAATTGGAGTGTTGGGCTCATTGTAAAGAGGGGGAGTTTTCAGATAGCAAATCTCTATCAAAATTTCTTTGTGAAGCCAATGTGCTGCAGGCCCTTGTAGTGGACTCGTTGCATGGTGATCCAGGTGCTTATCTTGTAATAAATTGAACTGTGCATATCATAAAGCAATAAAATATCAGTTTGTGGATGTATCTTCCCCTGCTGTGTTTTCTTGCATTCTTCTTGCCCCTTTAATCTTTCTACAAGAATATTGTGTCTATTATTATGTTCTTGCAGGGATTCATTATCATTTTGTATGTTTGGAATATTGTTGTGAATGCATTTTGCTAGATTATGGAGAACTGTCATCACCTCTTCTAGTGTGCACTTTGCCTCTGTATTTCACACATTTGGAAAATACTCTCACACCCTCCTTTTATGGTGTATCACCGCTTTAGTGTAGGCTTTCATCTTATGCATTCTTTCTCCCTGGTCCCTTGGAAATTTAGATTAGAATAGTTATTTTCCCCTGCATTAGAGTAGATTGTGGCAGGTAGTTTAGGAGCAAGAACCAGCTTTCTCTGGAGGTCTATCTCAAGTAGCAAGTCCCACAACTTGGAGATAGTACCCATGTTATCCAATCACACTGTGAGTTCAAGTATATGCACTTGCATAAACATAAGGGTGCGGTGATTCGGTGATAACAGGTATGTAGCGCCAACGTTCTTGAGACCGAATGGCATAACAACGTAGCAATAGGTTCCCCAAGGAGTTATAAACGTGGCTTTGGCTTGGTCTTGTTCAGATATTCTGATTTGATTGTATCTCGAGAATCTATCCATGAGAGACAAAATCTCAAACCCAGCTGTTGCGTTAACGAAGACGTCAATGGATGGTAATGGGAAGTCATCCTTGGGGCATGCTTTGTTAATGTCTCGGAAGTCTATGCAAATGCGTATCTTCCCATTATTTTTTAGAATGGGGACAATATTAGATACCCACTAAGAATAATCAACTAGCTCGATGAATCCTATTTGGAGGAGTTTCATTACTTCTTCTTTCACCATGAGAGCTACCTTGGGTTTCATTGGTCTCGATTTTTGTTTAATTAGCTTTGCATCTGGTTTGGTGACAAGGTTATGTAATGCGATGTGTGGTACAATTCCTGTCATTTCTTTATAATTAAATGTAAAATCCTTTTGATGTTCTCTGAGGATTCGAGTGTGCACTTCTATCTCTTCTGGAGTTAACGAAGATCCTAATTTCAAGATATTTGGCTCTTCCTCCGTTCCAATGTTAATGTCAATCGTTTCCTCAATTAAAGAAGTGTTACCTTATTCAAAATCAGGCGGGGCTGGAGGTAGTTCTAGATCTTCTCCATTCTCTGTCACGTATATGTTGAGCTCCTTTTGTGGGGGAAGCTCTATCATGGGATTTCCAAAGTAAGAAGACGAATGTGGGATTAAGTACAAGTCTACCACGTGATGGGTGAGATGTAACAATGTATAGGCATTTATATAATCAAGAGTGGCTCTATCACTATCAATGTGATCTAAGATAGTAGATTTATTCTCAGCTATGTTTATCAAAAGAGGGTTTGTTGACGTTTTCTTTAATAACGGTTCAGTGAGAAGGGATACCGTGAAACAAGTGTATTCCAACTCACTGTGTGGAGTAAAACGCGACGCTGAGGTTGCTATCAAGTCTGTGAGAAGGTTTTGTTCTCATGGGATTACCTCAATGGATATGAAGTCAAATCCTGTACTCAAATCTAATACTGCCATTTTGTAGAGCTGTGAATGTTCAACTCTAGTCTCATACACCTCAGAGACTTCGTTTGCTACTAATTGTGAGTCTCCTAACACTCTGATGTTATTAACACCTATCCTTTTATCTATGATGAGACCAACAAGGAGGGATTTGTACTCAGTGCCATTGTTTGCACATTCAAAATTTAGTTTAAAGGTGAATGGTAGGATCTTTCCCTCGGGCAAACTAAAGATCACATCTGCCCTAGTCCCATAATGACATCTAGCTCCATGAAAATGGAGAGTCCAATATTTAGTTTGGAAGATGGATGTTGGGACATTTGCTACGTCTATTTCTTCTGCTTCGGTTACTTCTACCATGCAGAGTTCCTCTACTGGAAGAGAACCAACTCCTAGGGTATATCCCATACCTATAGAATCAAATGGCAGGAAAATTGGTAGATCCTGTTCTAGCAATTCGACAATGTTTACATTGGTTCCTAATGATACTATTTCTACAATGTTAGCCTCATCCTTGAGGGGTAGGATATTCTTGATTAGGTTCGTAGCTTCTACCTCCGTTGTAGGTATAAAATTTTCTTCTGGTTTTGAGTCACTTGGCTTGTTAAGTTGGTTTGTTGGGAGTTAAAACTCAGAGTGAACCCCTAGTCTTTTCTTCAGGTCTGCTGGGTGTATATCAAATGGTTTCAGATCACATTTTGCTACGAATTTCTTTCCTAAGTGCAAGAATCTTATTTCTTGAAATAACGTAGAAGGGATTGCTTTCATACGGTGTATCCATGGTTGGCTGAGGATCATATTATAGTTGGTTTCCCGATCTATGATATAAAACTAAGTGAGGATTGTTTTTGGTCCTAAGGTGACTGGTAATATTATAGTCCCAATCGATGTGGCTTTAAGGCTGTCATAGCCTCTTAGTGTATTCTGAGTCGTAGAACAGTTTGTTTCTCCATACCATAGCTTTTGAAGGAAAGAGAAGGGGACTATGTTAACTGCTGCCCCATTGTCAACCATCACACATTTAACGTAGTTGTTATAAACCCACACTTGTAAATGTAAGGCTAGATCACCTCTACGTGCAATCTCAGCATCTGTTGGCATTTTTTTTATGTCAAATATAAACTTGGTATCCCTATTTGGTTGCCCTGGAGGGTGAATATTGAAGTCTATATGGTTTACTTGTGTTTTGGGAGGTGGAATAATGTTAATTAAATGATCTAAACCTAGTGATTCTAAAAGAGAAGCCCTATGGGCAAGAGAGTTCTTCAACAAGTCCAAAAAGGAGATTGTTGATGGCGAAGCACAACACCCCTGAATGTCTGCAACTTGATGCGTAAAGATTCTCATTGTGATTTCATAACATGGAGCTTTTCCCAAGTGTGGGACCTTGTGAAGTGGGAAATCTCTCCGGATGAAGGCCGGTTCCTATTCCTCTGTTCAAATGCACACATAAAAATGCAGAGGGTTTAATAAAAAAACTAATTTAACTTTCCAAGGAGACAAGGTAAGAAGATGCATAAAAATAAACCTAAACTAACAAAGGTGATGCACCAAGGAATGAAGAAAAACCTATCTTTCCAATAAACACAAACCATTAAAATACAATGCGAGATCATGCACGGATAACCAAATTTGCAGTGAAAGATCAGGAGGATTCAAATGAACATAGAGAGGGTTGAGAATCATCCACAGACATGCATTATTTTCTCCAAAGATTGATACAATACACTACAAAACGCCAAGTGGAAAAGTTGCATTACAGTTTTAGATGGGAGGTTTGAACTCCACAAATTCACCTGCCAAAGAGAAGGAGGGAGGGGAAAAAAAAGAATGTCCAACCTTTAGAAAGAAGCCCCTCCTTACAATTTATAGGAATAATGAGAGAGGGAAGAGAGAGGGATTCCAAATCTACCCCAACCACCTCTAGGTTGTATTTAATTCATCTCATTATGGCAGTAGGTGAGAACCCTAGCAAACCCAATATGTCAACGCTCAAAATGTTGCACATCTTGAAGATGCGCCTCCTGAAGATGCGCCAGGGTGCATCTATTTTTATTTCAACATATTCTTACCTACGCCATAGGCGCATACAATTTTGTGTCAACATCTTCTTACCTGCGCCATAGGTGCATCCATTTTCGTGTCAACATCTTCTTACCTGCGCCATAGGCGCATCCATTTTCATGTTAACATCTTCTTACCTGCACCATAGGCGCATCCATTTTTGTGTCAACATCTTCTTACGTGCGCCATAGGCGCATCCATTTTCGTTTCGACATATTCTTACCTGCGCTATAGGCGCATCCATTTTCGTGTCGACATCTTCTTACCTGCGCCATAGGCGCATCCATTTTCATGTCGACATTTTCTAACCTATGCCATAGGCGCATCCATTTTCATGTCGACATCTACTGATGTGCGCCCCCAACTTGCACCTTGGGCATGAATTTTCGCATGTCGACACTTTTTGCTGTGCACCCCCAACCTACGCCTTGACTATTGGTGACGCAATAAACATCAGGCTTTGAGTTTCTTTGGTTTCCATATTGTTCTGTTTGTCTATATTTACCAGGGGTGAGATATATAAAACAATTTGGTGACTCAACGGGATCACCTGCTTGCTAGGTAGAAGATCAGTGGCCTTTTAGCAATCCATTGGGCATAGAGTCATAAGCAATAACCTAAAACCAACCTGATATCTGATCCCGAGCCTGATACCGCAACTCCTTCTCTGAGAGCATGCTGAACTGTAGAAATTCAACCTGAGAGCAACAAAACCTATGCCGAAGCACTTAGGGAAATTGAAACCTAACTGCAACAAGACAATGTGCATCCGCACTTAGAGGAATTAAAATCTAGGCTAATATTTACAATGGTAAACCTTTTCCTTTTAGTAGCAATGTTTAAGGTAGATTCTGTTAACCGGAATTGGGAGTCCTTCTCCATCCAATATAAACAATTGGAAGGAATTACTACATTTACATCTCGTGACCATGTAGGGGCCCTCCAAATGGCATCAAACTTGGAATGCCTTCCTGGTTTTTCCTGATCTGCATCCCATTTTAGAACTAGGTCCCCTTCCTGGAAGGTCTTTGCTCTTTCCTTCTTATCAAACAATATTTTTACTAAGGCTTGATCCTTCTCAATTGTTTGAACTGCATGTTCTCTTATTTCTTCCAATTCCATCAACTCTGCATACTTGGCCTCCATTGGTTTGAACTCAGACAACTACAACTAATTCATGAGCTACAATGCTGCCAATTCTAATGATATAGGAAATACTACCTCTTTCCCATAGACCAACTTGTAGGGAGAATTATTAGCAGACCTCTTTGGCATTATTTTGTTAGCCCATAACGCTGATTTTAGCTTGGTATGCCATGTCCTTTGGTTTTCATCCAGAGTATTTCTAATGATCCTTAGAAAATTCTTGTTCGTGGACTCTGCCTATCCATTACTCTGCGGGTAATAATTTGAAGAGGTGCTCAGATAGATTCCATTCTTGAAAGCCCATTCTATAATCTTGGAACCTATGAATGCCAATGTATTTTTTGATATGATAGTGACCGGCACACCGAACCTGGTCACTATTCCTTCATAAAAGTCTAGTATGTTAGACTCATTTGCTTCTTTGAGCGCTACTGCTTTGGTCCACTTGGTGAAATAGTCTGTTTCCGTGAGAATTCACTTGTGGCCTTGGCTGGAGTTAGGGTAAATGACCCCGACGAATTCCAATCCCCATTGCATAAATGGTTGGTTAACCAAAATTGGGTGCAATGGAAGCACTGGTAGTCTTTCTTTGCTTGTGAAGAGTGCACATTTCTTGCACTTTCTTATCTATGTATAGTAGTCACTGAACACTGTCGGCCAATAATACCCTGCCTTCATTATCTTGAGAGTAGTTGTTCGTGGGGAAAAATATCCTCCAGAATATCCATCGTGAAAATCTTGTAACACCCTCTCAATTTGACTTGTCCCAATGCACCTCAATAGAACTACATTGATGTCTTTTTAAACAAAACACCATCAACAAGCACATATGGAATGGCTCGTAATCTGAAGTATCTCCTCTTTGATTTGCTCATTTCTGGAGGGCATAGGTCTACCTGTAGGAAGTGTATCATATTCTGAGTCCAACAAGGAGCGGGCACATCATCATTTTCCTGTTCTTGACCATCCTGTAGTACCAAGACAGTCTCTTTTTCATCACCGGCTTCAACTTGCCAACTCAAAGCTAGCTGTTCACATAGTCCTTTTCCACGTACTAGTTTTGTGACCTTGATATCGATGTCATATTCCATGACACGGGTTATCCATCCTGCACGTTTCTCATTTAGATCCTTGTTTAGAAGGAAGTCCTTGACTCCTGCATGAGAGACCAACAGTTGGATCTTATTGTTTGAGACTAGGTGCTTGAATTTTTTTAAGCTCCTGATCACTGCAAGGACATGCTTTTCAATGAAAGAGTACCTTGTTTTGTATTCCTCCAAGCCTTGACTGAAGAAAGCAACTGGTTGTTCTAATCCCTCTTTGTTTTGTTGTACTAAGATTGCAGAAATTGTGTCTCCACCACCGAAGGCATATAACATGAAGTCCCTGGAGAAGTCTAGATTGACAAGAGTCAAAGCTTGAGATATAGCCTCTTTTATTGCCTCAAAATTTACCTTCCCTTCAGTTTTCCACTTAAATTCCATGCTCTTCCTCAACATCAGTGTTATTGGGTTCACGAGAGTTGCAAAGTTTAGAACAAACCTGCAGACAAAATTGATCCTTCCTAAGAAGATTCAAAGAGCCCTCTTGTGACTTGGCAAAGGAAACGCTCGAATTGCTTCAAATCTTTCTGGGTCAATCGTCAACCCCTCCTTTGAAACAATATGGCCTAGAATTTTTCCTTCGTGAGCCAAGAATATGCATTTTTTGGGATTCAATCATACCCCAAATCTTCTACACCTCTGAAATACCTACCTCAGATGAAAGAGGTGATCTGCTGCATTTTTTGAGAATACAGTGATGTCATCAAGATATATCAGAACTATTTTGTTGATCAACCCCTTGAATGCCATATCCATTACCCTCTGGAAAGTGGCTCCAGCATTTGATAGCCCAAATGGCATCTTCTTGTAGGCATAGGTGCCACATTTAGTGGTGAAATCCATCTTGAACTAGTCATCTTATTTCACCATTATCTGATTATACCCTGAGTAGCCATCTAGGAGAGAGAATATCTCTAAGCCGAATACTACTTGTAATATTTGTTCCATTGAAGGAAGTGGGTAATGGTCCTTGAGAGATTCCCTGTTGAGGTATCGGAAGTCCACACACAACCTGATTTCTCCACTCTTCTTCCTGACCAGAAGCAATTTTGCAACCCAGCGTGAGTGTTTGATCAGGAATATAATGCTTGCCTCAATTATCTTGTTTAACTCTTTCTTCATTAGAGGATCAACGTGAGGGTTGACTTGTCTCCGCTTCTTCCTGATGGGCTTAGCATCTGGATCCAATTCTATGGTATGTTGTGCCAACTTCGGAATGAATCTCTCAAGTCTTCATACCTCCAAGAGAAGACATCTGGAAATTCTTGGCAAAGTTGTATGATATCTGATTTCTCCTACTCAGTGGCCACTTTACCAATTTGAAGTGTTTTTCCTTCCACAACCAGAATTGGCTCTGATTCTTCTCTCTTGACCTGTATGTTAGCCTTTTCCTTACGAAACTGGTCGTTAGGGTTTAAGATAGACTCCAATGTTACTAAACCCTTGGGAAGCTTATTTGTTTGTAGCTGCACTACTTGATCATCGTACTGCTGCTCTAGTCTGTCCTGATTCTTGGCTGAGAATTCAGCCTCTTCTTGCAAAAAATTGACGATCTGTTGATTGTTCTCGAACACCTGCCATCTTGTGTTATTATCTGGAATTGCTGGCCTCACAGTCACATGGATATGTGGTTGTGTTTTTTCCCTTCTGATATTGTCAACCACATCAAACGTTTCTCCAACTGCTGTGAGCCTATCCACGGCTTCATGTTTATTCCTAGGTATGGACACGATGTTGAAATATTTGAAATCCTCAACGAGGTCCCATCTGTTCTTATAGCTCTTCAGCAGGTCATTCTTTGTAGCATGTTGTCCCCTGATTTGATTGATGATCAACTCGCTATCCCCGAACACCTGCTAGTTCTTTATGCCCTTTTTCCTGGCCCAATGAAGTCCATGAATCAAAGCCTCATATTTAGCTGTGTTGTTTGAACAGGAAAAATGGAAATGGAAAGCTGAATAATATTTTATGCCTTGAGGTGAAACAAGCATAACTCCTCCTCCTGCACCTTGCCTACTCCTTGATCCATCAAAAAATAATTTCCATACCTCATTTTCATCCTTATGGTCTAGTTTGGTGATGCTATGAATAGGCTGGTTTTCTTCATGTATGCAATAGACTCCTAGCTCAGATTCTTCTACTTTTTGGTAGGGATCAAAAGCGTGTACCTTGCTTGCCCATTCATCAAGAGTCAAATCTGGGATGATTCCAACTTTGGTGTTAGCTTCATCTGTGCTTGGATAATCTTCTTGATAAAATGCTGAACAGTTGGCATTGATTTGGCTTGGAGTATGAGGCTCAATGTGAAAGTTTGCAATTAGTTTGGATCTGATTGTGACCTTAGTACCATATCTTGTTCTAAACAACATGTGTGACCAGTCAGCCGATGCGTAGCCTCCAATTCTAGCTGTGAAATCCCTTGATAAGCATAGGGCAAAGAGTGGTGGAAAATCTATCACTGACACATCTTGCAAAATGGTAACGTTGGGAAATGCATGCAAGGTAATATTCAAACCTTTAATCACTCCCACCATTGCTACTGCTGTCCCATCCAATTGCACTACCCCCTTTGATATGACTTCATATTGGAGACCCAGCTGATTAGCTATTTGCTTGGGCATGACAGAACTACTTGCCCCATAATCAATCATGCAATTGTGTACTAGTTTATCCCCAATGATTAATGAAACATAGAATGGAGGGGGCTTCAAAACTTTACCTTGTTGTCCTCCATGATTCCCTTCAGGCTAAGCAACATTTGTGAGGACATTATCTTGCATATGGACCTGTTGGTTCGAAGTTGACCAATTCTTCATGGCAGCATGTAGAAGATCTCTTTGGCCTGGGATGGATAAAAATTCCCACATTGAAATTTTCACATGTGTCTTCTTCATTTGATCGATGATGTTGAAAAGGGATGAAACATATCTTTGTTGTCCTTTAGCCTACACATTCCTTTCTTGCACATAGGCAGCAACAGCTAGAATTTGAGTTGGTTTAGAAGGTGGTTTGGGTTGTCCTTGCATGTTTGGAACTATATTTTTCTTACCAACACCTTGTGGAGTCATGGAAGGTTGTAGATCACTTAGAGCCAACGAATTCCCTTCACTAATATTCCTCTTCTTTGATCTTGTGTTAGCTGCTACACTCTGAGAAATTGTTTGATTCGTGCAACAAAAATACTCAGCTTGCTAATTCACAAGTGTGGTATCATTTGGAGCTATGTTTTGTTGAGATGTCCCTTGTTTCTGATTTGTTTCTTGACTCACTTCACCCTCAACGCTATTAGTTGTCACCATCAAGGCTTGGTTCAAAGCACCATTGAATCACATAGATTTATTGTGAGGTTCATTGCATGGGAAATACCAATCATACTCTTGAGCTATGTTGTTTTACACTAGCACTAATGCTTTAGAAGCAAATGCAAAATTGGGGTTATAGGGCTGAAATGGTCTATTGGCGGGAGGCCTTACTTGGCTTTGATTTTGGTTTGCAGCCTGAGCTGGTGGTCTATTTTTTTGGTATGGGGGCCTAGCCTGGTACTGCACTTGAGGCTGATATGGTCTAACACTTTGAGCTTGTTGTATTTTTATAGTCACCAACTCATTTCCAAGGTTCTACAGTTGTTTCATAACCTCTTGGAGTTATTTTGAAGCACTAGAGGATGAAGTAGAAGATTCATTTGAACTTTGACTTCTAGGAGTGGGAATAGGAGCCAAAGTGGGTGTTTGACTAGTGCTTGGAGTTTCTATGTTTGGATACAAGGGCATGGGAGGCCTAGGAGCCAGCTTGCTAGCTTGAATAAGACAGTTTTCAGCCCTAATGGAAATGCTATAAGCAGTAGGTAAGGTTGTACCTCCCATAGATTGAATTAACATAGAAATATTAGAATTTAAAGCCTTAAGATAATATAGAAAAACACCTTCAGCTGTTGGCTTAACATCCACTGGAATTCTATCCCAAGACCTTTGAAATATGAAGTTGAAGTCAGTCAGCTACTCATTGGGAGCTCTCTTGATAGTTGTTAATTATTCTAGTAGAGACAAATTGTCTCCCTTTTCTCCAAACTGCTCATGGAGAACTATGCATAACTGATTCCAATTTTGGATAGAACCAGCTCCAAGGCTCCTAAACCATTGCAATGCCTTCCCTTTGAATGAAGATGCCAGCAATTTGAAAGCAACATCCATTTCATTTATCTCATGGATTGCACAAACATTAACAATGTCTTTGACATGATCACCAGGAGTGGTATGATTTTCTCCAGTGAAAAATGGAATATTATTCAATGCTGCAATTGGAACTGGATTCTATGCATTGAGGGCAAGTGGGATGCTACCAGTGAAGTTGACAAAAGGGTTTTGTTGTACCATTCTGATTGGCCTGAGAACCCTTATTGATTGGATGAAAGGTCTACCAGGTGGAGGGGTTGATAAAGTCCTGTTAGGTGGATATGGTGACCTTTTTGGTTTTCTTCCTCTCCTTCCTCTGCTTGGTGATAGTTGCAAGTAGACAAATAACCCCTCTTCTCGAGTATCAGACCTGGTTCAAATTCTTCTCATGTACCTGGGAAACCTATGCTGCTATACCACTGAATTCTATCCCTTCGGAGTTGCCAAATGTGTTGGGGAATGAGCCTTAAAAGGTTGGATTCTACCAAGTTACACACCAAACATGGCAATATTAAAAAATAATTTAAAACTTTGAAGGACCCGAAAGATACAGTTCTTCAATTCGGTTATTAGGTCTTGTTGTGCAGCTACTAATCCCCGAAAGGTATAGGCAAAAATCAGGTCATGCAAGGCAACTTATAAGACCTGAAATGTGTTGTGTTAGAACTTGGGACAGGCTTGACACCTGGGAAAACCTGAAATACTAAAAACCATGAAATTTATAAAGTCAAAATCTCAAAAATCTAAGAATACCCTTTTGAAGATTATCCCCTGATCTATCAACTGGTGAATGTTTGAATTTTTTTGAGCAAGTTAAGTCCTTGAAAAATTGATTTTGGAATTCAGCCTGGAAGGTGAAAAAATCTAAAATTGTAAAACATGCAATTTCTAAATCCAAATTTTCTTAAAAATCCTTCAAATCTTGTGGAATGACCTCTATGTCCCACCGGGCATGCCAAAAATATTGATGGCGAATCATAGCACCCCTGAATGTCTGCAACTCAATGGGTTGAGACTGTCAGTGTGATTGCATAACATGGAGCTTTTCCCAAGTGTGGGACCTTGTGAATCGGGAAAGTTCTCCGGGTGAAGGCCGGTTCCTATTCCTTTTTTCAGATGCACACATAAAAATGCAGAGGGTTTACTCAAAAAACTAATCTAACTTACCAAGGAGACAGGGTAAGAAGATGCATAAAAATAAACCTAAACTAACAAAGGTGATGCACCGAGGAATGAAGAAACACCTATCTTGCCAATAAACACAAACCATTAAAATACAATGCGAGATCATGCACAGATAAACAAATTTACACTGAAAGATCAGAAGGATGCAAATGAACATAGAGACGGTTGATAATCATCCACATACATGCATTATTTTCTCCAAATATTGATATAACACACTACAAAATGCCAAGTGGCAAAGTTGCATTATAGTTTTAGATGGGAGGTTTGAACTCCACAAATTCACCTGCCAAAGAGAATGAGGGAGGGGCAAAACAAGAATGTCCAACCTTTAGAAAGAAGCCCCTCCTTACAATTTATAGGAATAATGAGAGAGAGAAGAGAGAGGGATTCCAAATTTACCCTAATCACCTCTAGGTTGTATTTAATTCATCTCATTATGGCGGTAGGTGAGAACCCTAGCAAACCCAAAAAATGGTAAATTGTATTTTGAATTTTTGAAGAACTTGTTCTCACCCAATTAAATATATCCAGTTGTAGTTGGATAGAGGACCTTGTAAGCTTTCCAAAAATTCCTTGTGAAAATTTATTGCCATTTGAATATCTGCATCAGGGTTTGCTTTCTGTCAGGTGTCAACGCTCAAAATGTTGCACCTCCTGAAGATGCGCCAGGGCGCATCTATTTTCATGTCAAAATCTTCTTACCTGTGCCAAAGGCGCATCCATTTTCATGTCGACATCTTCTTACATGTGCTATAGGCACATCCATTTTCGTGTCGACATCTTCTTACTTGCGCCATAGGCACATCCATTTTCGTGTCGGCATCTTCTTACCTGTGCCATGGGCGTATCCATTTTCGTGTCGACCAATTCTTACCTAAGCCATAGGTGCATCCATTTTTGTGTTGAAATCTTCTTACCTGCACCATAGGCGTATCCATTTTTTTGTCGACATCTTATTACCTGCGCCATAGGCGCATCCATTTTCGTGTCGACATCTTCTTACCTGTGCCATAGGCGCATCCATTTTCATATCGACATCTTCTTACCTGCGCCATAGCCGCATCCATTTTCGTGTCGACATATTCTTACATGTGCCATAGGTGCATTCATTTTTGTATATATATACAACAGTATCTTCATCTAACAGGCAGATGTCCCCGTGAGTTGCCAAATTGTTATCCCAAATTCACCTCCCTCACAAATTTGGTCAAGAAAAGTCCTACACATAAGGAAATTATGAAGGAAATGACTCAGACCCACGAGCTCACATTCTAGGATGAAAAACAAGGTTGCAGAGGGAATCAAGAATAGAGTGGCGGGGCCTACAAAATTTTAAATGACCCTATGCGAGAAGAAATAGAAGAAACAACTTTGTCGAACGAATCCGTGTCTTAAATCTATTTAAATCATACTTGCAGCTATGGCTCTAAAATAAAATAACAGGGTCGAGGAAGGTTAGTCTCAAGAAGTGTCTATCGGGTAACTTGAGACTCAAAGCTGAGAAGAATACAGTGAAGGTTCGAAGTCCTTCGTTATAGCTTCCACATGTAGCTCGGTGTCAAAAATCCATCTAAAAATCGACTAAGTATGGAGGAGACAACGGACGTTGCCTAAGTTTCGGTGCAAGCGGCGCATCTCCAAATTTGAATCCAAAGGGGTCAGGCCCAAATGAGTTTCAAGTTATCACACCCTTGTTCATCCTATTTGAGTCTGAGATTTAGGGAAAGGGTCGGTTTTGAAGTGGATCATTGAAGATCATGGAGACAGGATAGCGTTTTGAGAGTGCCAGAGTGTTGGCATGAACACTAATTTAAGAGCAAAATTTGGTGATGCAGGACCTCCAACGAGCGCCATATCTACCACAAGTTGTCCCAGAGTTCTAGAAGAATGTTGCAGTTGGCCATTGAATATAGTCAAGGCAAGCTCTAGTGTCATGGCCTGCCACATATTGATCAGGTGTTGTTTCCACAGAGTACGAGGGTAGGGGCTGTAATCTCCAAGGTTGCTGGTTTGGTGCTGCCACATGGACCCTAACTATGGCATACTCAGTTAAATATTAGTGCCCCATTAACCCTGATATTGCAAATGTTGCCATATGGTTTTGACTTTGGTTTTGAATAATCCATTTGAGTTTTGACTTGAAAACTTTGTCTGGACCCACCATTATCTCGACACCCTCTACACCTTGTGGAACGATTAAAATATCATTCTGGGAAGGATCTGGTAGGGGTAAAATGGGAAAAATCTCCCAAGATTGTTAATGCAGGTATTTGATTATTCTCAACCACCAGATCTAATTTGATTTGATCTGTCGGGGAATAAGTTACTCAATCATATTGTCACTCCGCAGATTTGCAGTTAAGGCACTGATAGGTCAGTGGTTGGAGATTTAAAATGGGATTAAATGCATATCTCGTAGGTGGTTATGAGTAGAGATTCGATTTTCTTCCCGTCTTCTCTCTATTACGTCTTGCGGCTACTATCTATTGTAACTAGATCTATTTGGAGGGCACATCTCAAAGTAATTGTTCATAAGTTCTTCCTGGGAACTTATGCCCTCCCCCTCTTTTTCTCTCTGCTCAGAGAATCAAGGAATAGAGTTCACAAACCTCCATCCTTGCTCTGTAAATGGCGTTTGGATCCTCTTTCTCGAAGAATGATGTTTTGTGCACCATCTTCTGAATGAAATAAGCAACAGATTCATTGTGTTCTGTGATGCATTTGTCCAGAATTCCCTAATTGCTCTTTTCAACAGTTGTTTCATGTCAAATGCCTCTCTTCAACTTTGAAACAGGTTGTTTACATGAATGCATGGAAGCTTTAGGTATGTTCGTAATGCCAGATCGAGGGAAATTCCATGTAAATTGTTAGGGAATATTTTAGCAACAACCCCATCCCAAGTGTGCACTTCTCGATCTTTGGCCTGTGGCATAGGCCTTGTTCATCCTGCATTTGGGTGCTCACCTCTCCTTCATATTCATGGCAAAATCTGGATTAGATGTATCAGTAGTTTGATGCTTTGTCTGGTGTAGTCTAAAGGTTCTCTCAGAGTAAGATCTTATTAGGTTCCTATCACATAGCTTTCTCTCCATCTATCTCGCTTTCTGATAGGGTCGAGGTAGGATTCAATTAGCTTGGTGTGGCACTAGAATATGCTTGTCGCAAGTAGTTTAAGGAAATCCCTGAGGTTGACCAGAACTTGCTCTGGAGAAGGGAACATATCTCCCATTTGTAAAGTCCCACACTTTGGGGAAACATGTTTAATGTTATGGAGGAGAATTGTACACCAAATGTACTGGTTCCTGTAGAAAACTCATGATCTGATCATACTCATCTACTAGGGGTGCTATGCATTTTGAATTAACGTGGTACCCTAGTTGGACATTTGGGTGTCACATGTACCTTTTAAAAAAAATATCCAACGTTAAATTATTATTTTAAGGAGGTCAAAACCTTGGATAGAGCTCATAATTGCTGATATATAGCTCGGATTAAGGTGATTCGTACTTGTTTGAAATATGAATGTATTTATTTACTTGAGATAGCTACAGCATTGGTGAAGTTTTTAAACACATAGGTTCAAATGACCGCTAAAAGGTGAATTTTTCTCAGTTGTAATGTCCTTACGGGCACTCAATTATAAAGTGTCAAATTACAGGAGGGTGTATGATAATCACTTGCTGGATGCAGTTTTGGTTGTGCCCGACTTACTCAACTATTACCAAGTGTTGCATTTTTGTATCTATGGGTGTATTCATTTATATATCTCTTTTCTTGGAATAGATATTATCAGATCTATATTTTTGACAGCTTTAATTTTAGGCATGTATACAGTCTCTCTTGTGGGGGACGCTATTCACTGGTGAAGCCCAGTGTTAGTGCTTTAGTGTTCGAGTCAGTCTGATTTTGGCAACCGATATAGAACTGTGGTGTCAGTCTACCCATTCAGTAGTCTGGGAAACACCTATGGTGTTGATACTAGATTCTCCTGGGTTTCGTGTCTTGCCTTGATACGTGCTTGATAGGCTCTTCTTGTTGCGTTTCAGTGTCCTGATGCCTTATTACTCCTGGCTTTTCTTTGATCATGAAGCACTCCTATTTAGTCCTTGGATCTCGTGTCCTTACCTTGAAAACCTTGGTTAGTTGAATGGATCGTGGCACACCTATGCTGTACGGCAAGGGTGATGGTTGTCTATGTAGTTGGTCGTTTTATGCTTTAAGACTTTTGACAGGTCACTGCCACATGCACAGTTTCCTTGACATATTCGGAGGGTATTCTGAATGAAGCCACAAAATAATGGGAAAGAGCGAAGTTGGATTTTTTATTTCTATGATTGAGAACTAGTTGGATTCAGACCATAGTTTACACCACACTTCTTTGATGAAGCTGATGTGACGAGTTTTTGAGAGTGGAAAAGATTCTAAGGATACTACTTTGGAAGAACAAGTAGGATTTTTTCTCTCTCTACTTTGTTATTACTGAAGTTCACATCGGGTTCACAAATTTTGTATAATGGAAAAGTGACATGCGAGCATGGGAATCTACAAGTAACTCTTCCTCGCACCTGACCTCCTGAGGTCGTGCCAAGACAGACTGGTGGAAATGGAAATATATGTATGGGATATAGACAAACTAGTTAAGCAATCTAATCTCTTCGACGCGCACTAATGGAAATCTCTGAATCTAAGGAAAAGAAGGCCCTCCTAACTTGCACCAGTGTTATAGATTGGTCAGCAAGGATGGCTGCTCAAAGGCTCCAATCAATATCAAGCTTTTGCATGATTCGATCTATAGGTTGTGGAATACGTGGAAAATGACCTCGGGAATAGTTTCGTGTATTTATCCGGACAGGGTCATATGGTGGATGATGTGAAATATATTCGACTCTATGGATGATTCTCCTGCCTAGTCCAAAACTCCTCTAGCTTTGATTAGCTGCTATATCTAGTAAGGATAACTGTTTGATGATTGTAGGTGGAAGTGGGGTAGATCTAAATACTAATGTGCATAGGCCAGTGTCATATATCTGATTGACTTATGGATTCGTTGGGCTGTGGGATTTGTGGATCATAGCCATAAGACTCTTGGTTGTTGCAGTCCTGCTATAGTCATGCGTAGAAGTAGTTTCTAATCCCTGAACTACCCAGTAATCGTATGCATTTCTTGGCCTCTATATTCAGATACTAATATTTGTGTGATCTTCTCAGAGTGCCTCACAGGCGTTCTTACAACTTGAATATTTAGGCTAGTATCTATGTCAATGTGAGAATATCTCTTGTGTCTGGTTGTGGGACCAAAGGATCACAACCAAAGGTTTACTCTCTTTTAAGCCCTTCCATAATCATGCAGATATGTATGCCTAGGGTAATCTGTATTTTGGTTGATTTGATCCAAAACATGTGTGATTTGTCGTCTTCTATGTTCAACCCACTCAACTGAGAATTGATTTGTTGCAAGTCTTACCATTGTTCGGAAGACTTGGATCCTAAGATTTTGTTCTATATCAGGTATCGCTGTGATGAGATTGGGCTGAGGCACGATTGGCTCGAATATGTATTCCCTGGCCTCTCTAGGTCCCGTGATTGTCATGCAAAAGTAGCATGATATAAATCAAACTAATGAGTAAAATGAAATTTAATTATGTGAAGATACATCTATAGCATATATGATTCCCCTATTTTTGTATTTTCTGACAAACTATTGAATAGAATTTAAGAAAGCGGCTATTTAAAATATCTAGAAAATGACGGCTAATATAATAACAGAATTAAAAACAAACAAAATAACCGAGTGTAGCTATTTGTCTGTGTAATTTTGTAGATCTATTCTAAACAATGAAATAACTTGATCTAATCTATTTGCAAGACTCCCGATCCTACCTCAGAAGTGAGGAGTGAATCATAGTTTCTTAGAAACTATCAATCCCCACTGCTTCCTTGGTAATATTGAAAGCAAGAATTAACTGAAATGAAATCAATTAACTACTCTATTTGATTTGATTCTAACTAAAACTTTTGAAAGCTAGAACTTGGATTGTCACAAAACAGTGGCAAATCCGATGGTATGTGTGATCTTGTCCCCTTAGTGTGATCTCCTCGTTCCTTCGTGTTCACGTGGATCCAGAAAAGCATGTAATGATATCATCAACAGAAGTAGATATTAGAATACAATGACAGCTTTAGAATATAAACTGAATACAATGCAAGTAGGAGAGGGATAGCACAAGAGAACAGAGCTTTGCCTATGAAATTCCTAGTGGCATTTATTTCAAGTCATACAACACAAAATATCCAGAACCTGAAACTATCCTTTTTGACAAACAAAACCTGTAAATTTAATGGATTCTCACTAAAAAATGGAACTATCCTACCTCAATTGATTGTATGAAATGACAACAACACTAGCACAAGAAGATTATGTGACTTCTAGACAACAAAACAACACTAACTATGCATGCAATAAATAAAACTAATACAACTCCTAAACAAGAACTGGAAGACTAAAATTTTAAATGAGAGAATGAGAGGCAAAATTTGAGGGGTCATTTTCTTGAAAAACCAACCAGATATTTATAGAATTTCCATTTACCCAAAGGTAAAAAACCAATTTTAACTCTTTATAATAAACAATGGAGAAACACTATTCCAGGGAACCAGAACCATAAATATGAGAAAAGGCGGTGAAAAAAGCTGGTAAACGTTGAAAATTTACACGAGTCACGATAAAAGGAACGTTATGGAAAAATGCGTGAAGGACCGCCACCTTGAGCAAGGCGGCGATTACAAGACCGCCGCTCAGGCAGGGCGGCGGTTTCGTCACTGAAGACGTAAAAGTAAGGAAAATAGGGGGAAGAGCAAAACAAAGCATGCAGAGGCTAAGCGGGGCATGTGGGATGTTAATGTACACTTGGAGAGCTTTTCTAGATCTCAAACACCTTGTGAGGAGACCTGTATCATCATTGGGGCGCGTTTAACATTGTTCCGGTGGTGCAGTACCCTACAATTTTGGGTATGTATAGTTTCCACTTGCAGAATGGTGGTACAATACTTTATTTCATACCTTCTCAAAAATGTGTCCATTTTTGGCACTTTACAGGTACCATCCCCTATCACTCATCTCTAGCTTTAAGGTAAAACCAAAGGTGATAGAAATCAAATATCACATTCAACTACAACACAAAGTACTCTCTAGTCTTAGAGAGAATTTAGTAAGGGCATACAACTGCATGAAGAAATAGCCTTATCAACATTGTAGTGAGTGAAAATTTGAAGAGGATGACTTAGTTTTTGTAGGGTTGCAACCATATAAGTAGTTCTCTTTAAAAGAAAAGAAAAAAGATAATAAGATTGCTCCTAAAAACTATGTTCCTTACCAAGTGTTGAAGAAAATTGGTACGGTGGCTTATAAGTTGGAGCTCCATCCAGGAAGTAAAATAAATCTAGTCTCCCATATTTCCTACTTGAATAAATTTATTAGGCAAGAAATTTCCACCCGGTCAATGCTTCCAAAATTGGATGATGAATGAAGGATCATATTAGAACAAGAAGGTATTCCTAAGACACACATAAAAAGACTGAGGACTAAAGTCATTATCGAGTACCTGATCAAGCAGAAGACGATGAATATTCAGGATGCATCATGGGAGGATGAAGAATTTGTGCATCAACATCCAAGGATTCCCAACATTTAGGAAAGTGTTGGTTCTAAGGGGAGGTTCATGTTACAACCTTAATAATATATCTTACATCAGATATATATATCTAACTTGTGGCTATTATAACTTCTTATCATATATGTTATATTATCATTAGTGGGTTGGCCTTGGTGATGGCCATATCATAATAATAGTATATATATATGGGTTAATAGGTAGTAGCTGATCATCATATTGAGAATTTTCATCTTATTGTATGGTTTGGAAGTTACCCCCTCGAAGTGGCTAAGATATTGTACTTACATATTGAGATCATTTATCTGCAATCTTGTGTTCTTTGGTGTTCTATTTCTTCTCATAATCATAGTTATAAAATTAATCTCAATACATTGAAAATGATAGGTTTAATAGACTAATTTGTATATGCGGGGTGTAGGTGGGTGATGAAAACCTAGTGTTTACATTTTTTCAAACTTATTTTTTTTAAGGACTTTAGAAAAGGGGCTAGTGTTATTGGTTGTGTATCCCCTATAGTCCTTACATAAAAATACATTGAATTATCATCAAACCCATATATCTCTCCACCTAATGGAAGTGCAATTGTTAGGATTAAACTACATAAATATAGCAGAAATTTAATATTTTATTTTTGATAATACTATCATTAAAATGAATTATAATGTTTCTGATATATATTGGAATGCATTTTCACAAAGTTTGAATCTTCTAGGCTTGATTTCGAGCTAATATTGATGTTTAATCTTGAATTAGGGGATAATATTGTAGCTTTTCTTATATTTGGAGATAAAAGCAAAGTGTATTCATTATGATTTTTGAACTTTCTAAGTGAACAATAAATTTTATTTGAGTGATTTCCAAGTGAGTAAATGAATCGGTTTAACTTATATGTCTATATGACTCTATATATGATATGTAACATTAAATATAACCTATGATAGGTAATGCAAAAAGATATTAAAAAATATGACCGTTAGGGGCGCCTTAAAGGAACAAACAAATGAACAAATTTACCATACAAAACATGTCATACTAGAAGGTTCTATCTACTAAGGAAATAATCTTCAAAATGCATGCTTTTAGTTGTCTATGTAATGTGATATAACATGAAATTCTAAACTTGGTTAAAGAATAATGTGTACATCTTCATTTATATGTGAAATTGATGTGTAAGTAATAGAAGAAAAATATAGCGTAATAAAATTCTGAAGTTCAAATTTAGGTGTTTATAATGT
Organism: Taxus chinensis; assembly: GCA_019776745.2. Lineage (NCBI taxonomy): Eukaryota > Viridiplantae > Streptophyta > Pinopsida > Cupressales > Taxaceae > Taxus > Taxus chinensis. The sequence continues at coordinate 484,206,279 of CM034155.1, read as the reverse complement.
CATATAGGCCATGAGAATCTATAAGTTTGGAATACATTATTTTATTTATTATTAAAAGGAAACAAAGAAAATGTAGTTGTTGTACTAGATAGGATTTTAAAAATATCGTTTACGGTTATTTCTATGAAATGGATTAGTAAATACATCATTTCTCATGCATTTTAGAAATGTATTCAACCACTTTTAAATCCAAAAATCAATAATATAAAAAAATCCTCATTTTGTTTTCCATTTTTAGATTACATTTTATGAATTTTGTAGAATTGTACTTGATGATTTGATAACATGTCATGGTTAGACAAATGACAAGTATATGTTTTTAATCAACATCTAGTTCGTATCTACATATGCACAACCATGTACATGTTACCACTTGTGATGATATCTTATTTTTAAATAATAAATTCCTACACCAAAGTTTATGATACTTGTATATGACATAGTACAGTCTAGACATGATTTATTGTTCCAACCAATAGTAACTCTATATATATTTTATAATTCATCAGCAAGCAAATGCTAAGTCACGAATGCAGAGAAAAAAGATAAAGTATAAAAAATTATACAACCATATATACATATATATATATTATTATCACATTGAGTATATTCTCTTACTCTCCAAATTAAATAAAAATATTTTCACAACACGTATTGTAAGCCTCATGAACATTGAGTTGGAGATATATTGTTTTTATTTCATTATAAGTACTTCTTAAATGGTTCGGTCCAAAATATAAAGTGTTGGTCTTATGTGCCTTTCATCATGTTTTGTACATAGTTAATGAGAATGTACTTCTTTATTATTAATAATAAAGTTTTTTTTTTTGGGATCCTACCCAAGTACAAAAGGACTGAATGCTAAGATCAAGAAATGAAGAGAAAGAGAAGAAACACAGAAACAACCAACCCAGGTGTGACAACAGAACAAAAATAGAAACCAAACAATCACCTCAACTTGGAATTCCTATGGTGGATGATGTACCAGCCATTATCCTCAAACAAATTTAAATATCCTTGTGCATAATAAGTGGGAATGTACTTGTTCTTGATCTTCCTTCATATTTGGTCTTTAGACAAATATTTAATGTGGATCTTCATAAGCCTTGTTTCTGCATACTATTTAAGTTGTTATTTATATGAAAAAAATATCATTTTAATCCATGTAGATATATGGATTATGTTATTCAAATGATAGAAATGGTCACCAACTCTAAAACACATGAAATTGATAGAGTAATCAATGCGAGAAATAATTTTGATCAAGGTAGGTGTTATCAAATTTAACAACTCCATGTGTAGGTCTTCCAACTACACATGGATAGATTTGGTAATGTTTCTCTTGTAGAAAATTAGAATGATCCATTTCTATTATGGAGGAATGCATTATTCTTATTGGGGAACCTACAAAATTTCATGTCAACCTCTCACTTAAGAGTTATTATTTTGTGTTGTACCTCACTGCCAGTCATGTATAAATATTTTTGTTTTATTTTCTGTATTCTTGGTTCTATGTAAACCTTCTACAAACAATTATTTTTTCCTTCAACTTAATTCTCATTGTAATATACAAATGTTTCTTCATCAATATTGCATCCATAAGCATAAAAACCATTGACAACTTGTGCATGTATGTAGATCTTGCCTCACTCTATTTCGAAACATCACCTTTACTATACATGCTTGCAAAGTTCTTGTATGGTTTGTAGTGACACTTCGTAACATATATATTACACCTCTCTAGGTTTCTATGTGGCTTGTCAAGTGGATTTTTTTACTTATATGACACATCAAAGAATCTAATAACTTTTCTATCATATCGAAATGTTCAATCAAGTGGTAAGAGAATATTTAGACACAAAACCAATTTCTTCTCTATTGAATTCATTCGATGATATAGTTACATATTTATATCTTAAGCTTCTTCTATAAACAAGGAGGTAAATCTAACTATTCATCCCATAAATTTCCCCCACAACCTATCTATTTGGGTTTTTATAACCCCATAAACAAAACCACTAATAATATTATAATAATAACGTTATCACTAAACAAATACATTACTAACATTTATCCCCTTACTGTGAACATGGGAAAACCTACCTTATACTTACACATGCTCATGATCTAGTGATTTTCATAGGATAATCAAAAACCCAAGGGATGGTTTTAGATACGGTTTAGCACGAACTGAGAATAGTGGTTTTACAAAGTGGAGTACCAAAAACCAAAAGGTGATGGTTTTACATACGGTTTACAAACAAGAAAAAGTGGTGGTTTTACATAGTGGTTTACCACAAACCAAGAAATGAAGGTTTTCAATTGGCTTACCTACAAACACATCATGATGGGCCAAGTAATATCATCAGCACTCATCACATTTCGTTGTAGGGACTAACATAGGAAAATCTGTTGAATTATACTTCTCATAGACACAAAGAAAAATTGAAAAATTGGAAATGGAACATTGGATTCATGTACCCCCCAAAATGTGAAATTTCCACTAATTAAAAATAATAACACTGCTAACTGTAACACACCACACACAACTGGAAGTAAACACAAAATTGAAACAAAATGTACCACAAACCGTTTGATGTGGCCACGTCATTGGCGAATGACGAGAGGTCGTTAATTGACCTCCAACCTCCATTTTCCTCCTTCCTTTGATGTCATGGTGCTAGCTCATCTGGATTTGATCATAGAGCATAATTATTCTTCTCTGACATCGAGTTACACTTAAAATGTATCCGTAAGGCAATTTTTTATTTTTTATTTTTTGGAATTTTTAAAATGACACTTTTTACAATAGTATTGACCAACAATAGACTTTTACAGCACAAAACTACAACATAAATTTTTTTGACACTTAATACTTTTGTAATTGAACTCTAATAACTATGATAAATAAAAAAATTAACAATTATAATAACACAATTTTTATATTAACAATATGACCATCTACTTTGAAACTCGACCATTAACTTGATTTTGACTTCGTAGCATTTAAAACTGATAATATTACTAATCCTAAAAAATAACTCCTTAGACTCTTTTTATAAAAAGATGTCATAGAAACTCGAAAAACTATATTTAAATTTTTATGACCCTTTAATGAATGAATCTATGAAATGACACTTTATGTCATGAACAAATTTATATACCTTTTTAACTATTTCCAACTCAATGACTTAACCATGCATGACTATAAACTATCAATAAGACCATACCCTAAACATACATAAAAAAAATTCAGTGAAAATATAGGCCATACGGGCCTTCAAGTATTAATAGCACTTTGAATTGAGGTTGTTTGATGTCTATGTAAACCAAATAGTTGTTGTAATGTGTCAATCGCACCATGCAGATGGCTATTCACATAAATTGGATAAAGAGCTTCACATATTTAGTGACATAGTGTCGTGACAACTGTCATGGTTGTAGATTGTTGTGTTATTACGCTGATAGGCATCTTCATTTATATATATATTGAGTGGAGGAGTCTGATGTCATGCTCGTGAAATTTGAAATGTATGCCTGTGATATTTATAAAAAACACTTTACTAATTTAATTTGTAAAATTTTTGTTCGGAAGTTACAAAACACTTTAGCAATTTAATTTTTTAAATTCTCGGGTGTGGGTAAGTAACTAGTTTAAAGGTAAAAAAACACTTTAGTAATTTAATTTTTAAAATTCTCGTGTGTGGGAAAGTGAATTAATTAAAAATTAAAGTAAATAAATTGTTTAAATAGGTAAAAAATAATTTAGTAATTTAATTTGTTAATTTAAAAACTATATAGTGCAAAATCTAAAATTTAATATTTATAAGGGCCCTCACTTTTAAATAATTATATAAGAATAGGGGTCTCGCTTTTAAATAATTACATAAGAATATGGTTTGGCTTTTAAATTATATTAAATATATTAAGATTTATATAATATATTATCATTTGTATTATATATGGTTTTTAATTTAAAAATATTAAGTAAATAAAATTGATACTGATAATTAATAATTAAAATAACAAAATATAATATTATATAGATCAAATCTAGTTCACTAGGTGAATATATAGATAAATTATAAGTAGATACAAGTACATTATATTAAGTAAATATAATAAATATAAAATAAGAAAAATTAATTACATGTCGTACATATTAATTAAATAGAAAAAGAAATGGATTAAAATAATTAAATAGGAAAACTATATAGGAGAAAATCTAAAATATTATATTTTAAAGGGCCCTCATTTCTAAATAATCACATACTTTAGCAATTTCATTTACTAAATTCTTTGGTGTGTGAAAGTAAATAATTTAAAGGTAAAACACTTTACTAATTTATTTTGTTATATTCTCGAGTGTGGGGAAGTAAATAAGTTTAAATGGAAAATGTATTATTTGAATTATTCAAATAGATAATAAACTATTCAAATTATTTAAATTGTAAAAAACACTTTGCTAATTTAATTTAATTCTTGGGGAATTTACATAAATTAAAGTAAACACATAAAAAAAACTTTACTAATTTAATAAATTAATTACCGGTAGTACATATGAATTAAATAGGAAAACTATATTGGTGGGGAAGTAAATAAGTTTAAATGAGAAATATATTATTTGAATTATTGAAATAGATAATAAATTATTCAAATTATTTAAATTGTAAAAAACACTTTACTAATTTAATTTAATTCTAAATAAACTATTTAAGTAAATAAGTTTAAATGGGAAATTCGGTAGATAAAAATATTCGATCACTTATGTAAAAAATCCATTTAATTTAATAGGAACTATAGTAGGTAAATAAGTAATATTTTAATTATTTTATATAATATAACTAAATTAGAAATGATATATAATATAAATGATAATATATTATATAAATTATATATGAGAAACTTTTATTCCAATGTAACATTCCTGACAAATATAACACATGACCGGCGAAGCAAGGTTATCCAGAACTATTCTCTTAATTTCATATCATTCTTTGACTAGCCTTGCTAATTGTAACAACTTGAATAATATATGACTGATTTCTATTACATGTACGTCGATTTTTTAGTTATATAAATAATTACAAAATTTGGTGAAAAAACTTTATAGGTGTGGCTCGACCATGATTAAATTTTGAAAATGAAGTTGAAAGAAGAGCATATCGAAGAGAATATCAAAGACAATATCGTAGAAGGACACAACAAGAAATGACAGATGCACAACAAGAGGAACAAAGGAAAAATTGAAATGATAACGATAGAAAAAGGTTCGCATAATGGAGGAATGAATTAACAAATGAAGAATTAGATGTATAAAGAAGACAACTTGTAAATAACATGACAACAATTCGTGAACGATCATCTCAAGATGACTCACATGTATCAAGAGCAAGATTACAAAGACAGATTCATTCGGTTCAGTTGCAAGAGGAGGAAAGACTACATAGACAAGAACTTCACCATGAAGCATCTCAGACGAATTATCATAGAATGGTTGGTAATGTTGAAGTTAATTCTAGGGTAGGAAATTCAACATCAATGGATCGCATGCTCGAAACACTGGAAAACATGACACAAGATATAATGAATGTAGAAGTTGCAAATAATTTAGAGAATTACAGTGTGCAACAAGAGACAACATTACAACCAATACGAAGAAGAAGAAGAAGAAGAAGAAGAAGAATGCAAAATAATAATTTATAAGAGGAGTCAACAATCAAACCTAGAAGAAGAAGAATAATGATAGACTCGCATACTACGAGAGAAAAAATGATATATGATCTCAATGGAATTCTTCGGATAGATTTCAATATGGTCCAAATGATTTTTCGACACGGTCTTGATAACCTTGCTTCGTCGGTCATGTGTTATATTTTTCAGGAATGTTACATTGGAATAAGCATTTCTTGAACACCTCAAGGACCTATGTGTACTAGATGTCGACAAGCAAAAGGTCATCATCAATTTTTGGCATCAAACAATATGAATCCCGGGCCAAATCCGCCAGAACTTGCAAACTTAACTCAAATTGAGGAAATGTTAATAGCTCATGTCAACATAATCCTGCAGGTGAAACATGCAACAGGAGGTCAATATAAATTTAAAGGTCACACGATAAGTTTTCCTCAAGAAGTAAAAGAAATCGCTAATATTTTTCCCCATAGATTGAAATATTTGTCGATGATTATTGTTCTGAGGAGAGATCAGTGTGGAACAAATTACGACTTTACAGTCAATAGAGAGTGAGTTTATAATGCATTCAACTATAAAATAGGACATGATAAGTTATATTCAGATGTCCAGATCAATGAAAATGATCTGAATGAACTTCCACCTCATTCTGTTGAGAATGTGTTTGAGTAGCTGAACTTAGTTCATCTGTAGTTTGATTCTGATGCAAACGAAATTGTTTTTGTTGGTCTATCCAAGGAGACAGATGAAGGAAATATAATTAGTCATATAACATCGATGGCGTCTAAACCACCCAATGCCCCAAGGGAGATGGAATTAATCCATGCATGGGTGAATAACCCTCGTGTGGGCCCTGGAGAACTCATTGATTTTCCAGGGATATGAGCATCTCCTATAAATGAGTATGTGACAGTAGGAATACTTGATATGGCATTCCCTACTCTTTTTCTTGATGGAAAATGTGATTGGATAGAACCGTGATTAAGACGAGTACATATTCATGAATTTTTCAAGAATTTATTTCGATATAGGGATCTCCGATTTGGCCGACATCCCTGGTTGAGGTATTACATGATGAACATGATCATGAGAAATTGTGCACAAAATTCATCTATAGTGTTTGTGAAGAAAAACCTCAAAGATATTCCAATCACCATCAATGAGTTACGTAAGCACATGAAAAATGTTCCCCATTCCAATATGGTTGATCATTTGATCCATCTCGGAACATCCTTGAGGGGTACAAGGTCTTACTGGGAAAAATGTTGTGGTGAATTGGCTGAAATGTTACATCAAATAGGATCACCTACCATTTATTTCCATTTGTGTCAGTTGCATATGTGACAAGTACTATGTTGTGAGAGCTATGTATGTTTTTTCAATGCGTTAGTTGAGTTATTCTGATGTGATATAGTCATTGAAGTATGTAGAAATATGTCTTGTGAACCATTAGTGTTTGTTTTGTCCCTTATGTGGTATTGTGATGTCAGTTCTGTTAGGAACCTACCAACATAAGACAACAAAACTCTCAAATGGTGAAATACTAAGAATTGAGATTAATAAGTACTTTAAAGGAAAATACTAAGTAATAAATAAAATCGAATGACCAATCTTCACAGAACATTAAAATTTAATATGTATCTAAATTTATTTTTATCCCCTGTGGTCGTGTTGTATCGATGAGGTGTTTTGTTAAGAAACATGTGTCATTTTTTATTTTCACACCTACCTACCCTTCGAGGTTCGGTATTGTGTCGCATCGAGGACAATGTTCTTATAAGGGAAGGGAAATGTAGTGCCCTGTATATATACAAATAATAATAATTTTTTTTAAAGAAAATAAAATAATGATAAAGTAAGATAAAAATTATAGGGGTAGTTGGAGAATCATGGTTGAGGATGCATGGAGACTAGAAAGGCACATGGGCTGCTTGAAAAAGGCACATGGAAATCTTGAAAAGTTTTTTTACCCTGTCACTTTCTCGGTGCAATAATAATACATTCACCTTAACTATGATTTAGGAGGCATTAAACATGTAAAACGGTGTGTCAACATTGTAAATTCTTGCAATGTTTGGTTAGTTCATCTATAGTTGTGCCTGGAATAGGTTCAATGATACCCGGGAGAATGGATTCAAAGCTGCCACTAGAGAGGTGAGTTATCATATTTTTTAAGATTTTCAGTCAACTGGGATTGGAGAGACAACTGTTCTTTGTATTAGTATGAGGGGGAGAAAAAGAAAAAGAAAAACCATGGAAGAAATCAAGTCCACATAGACTAGCAATCTATTCTCTCCCAGAGTTTGCTAAATTTTTGTTTCTGATTTTCACTAAATCTATGAACAAAATCTTCCTCATTCTCAGATTTTTCCAACACTAGAATCTTGTAAGATGTTCTCTCTGCTTCGTAGTCCTTTTTGGGATGGTGGATGTGGTATCCTTGATGCAGCGGCCATTTGTAAAAGGATCAGATAGGTCTGATTTTTCTTTCTTTATATTCATGGAAAGAAGTATTGATGCATGCCACTCCATAGCAGGGAGCCAATTTACTCCTCTCTAATACCACTTTGAAGGTAATGAACTTCTTATAATATGGAAACAATGCAGGAGTTGTAGTGAATTTGTCAAAAATGTGGCTTATGTATCCTAAATAAGGGCGAGAACTAACAATTTATCTTTCTTATCTTTGCAACTACATAACTTCCCTAGATAAAGCGATTTTCAACTCAATGAACAAATAGACATCAGTAGAGATGCATGTCTTAAAAGGATGTCATTGCATCAGAAGAAAAATATGTTATGCCTTCATCATAGGCTTCGCATGGATTTCTACTACTTGTGCCCTATTTCTGTCATCAACCAAGAGCAACTCCATTTTCCCCAGAGTTAAATGCATTCATGTAATGATCTTGCGCCGACGCCTGAGTAGAACTTGAGAGGATGCGTATGCTTGAGTAGAGATTGAAAAGAAGACTTCACTAAGGCACACTTCAAGAAGAGGAGGATTATTTTGCATGTGTATCCACATTGATTCCTCGACCCCCTACCTTTACGAGATGAGTTGGAATGTGCAATCTCGATAACCCTTTTTCAAACCCTAGTAGCTAGTGCGCATCATGTTTATTAAGAGCCTCTTTAACCGATTCGTTTGTCCCTCAGGCATGGTCTCCCTTACCTTTTCTTCCATAATTTTTGTAATTTATATTCTTCATTTGCAATGTTATAGAAACATTGAACTAATCGATAATCTTAAAAACGGATATGTAACTAAATTTAAATATTGTAAAGAAATAGAAATACACTGTGTAATGTTTGAAATAATTTACAATTTAAAAATTAATTGTGGTCGCGACCATAACCCTATACGAAGAGGCTAGAATATATGAATTAGGTAATCACATCTAGTGGTATTGGTGAGAGTTAGATGATGTCATCAAATAAAACAATCCTTTTGCCTACCATTTAAAGTTATGAAGAGAAAAACACAATTTTCCAAGACTCGCAAGATAACACTTTGAGTCCCGTACAAGAGAAGCCAAACATCGTATGTTCTCCTTGTTATGTAGAGAGTTACATCAAGCATTAGCCTAACCATGTGTGCCCATTTGCACTCTCTTTCTTGCTCTCTAGGAGCCATGTTACTCTATTTTCTTCTTTGAAGGAAGTTGTTAAAAATAAAAAGGTGGCTTTCATTTCAAACCATTGTTTGGTCCCTGAGCAACGAGATGCTTGACCAACTTTGCAAACCTTTAGTAATTTTACTAGACAATTGCCTGGAACCTTCAGTTTAGGAAAAACAAATTCCTAGTGATTTTGGAAAAGGGATATTGTAGGCCTGTGATCATTGTTTGAATAGGTAAAAGTAACTCAACTATGACCAGTGGCTCTGAAAATACTCATCGTCATTTGAAACTTGTTTTCAATTTTTTAGTTCCGTCGACACTGAAAAATTCTCCGTATATAGGTGAACTTGTGAGAAATTTTTCATTGCACGTTCATCCATCAAACCTTAGTTTTGGATGTGGCTTTGTGATCCCTCAAGCTAACATTTAATTAGTTACAACTAGGACAATTATGACCGATGGCCTCAGAAAACTAGTCGCCAATCATAAACCGTTCACTAGTTCTAAATTATGTTAGGTCCTATGAACTCTTGGTACATAAGTGGGCACATGGAAATTTAATGGTGGTGTGGTTTCTCATCGAAAGGCAACACTTGAAAGTGGTTTGTTAACCTCTGAACCTATTTTGAACATTTTTGTAGCTATCCATAAAATATTAAAAGAAAGTTGTAGGACCTCTTTCGGGTTGCCAATCCATTGTGGAAACTATTGACACATGTAAAAAACTGTTTGAAACTTAATAGTGTAACTTTTTTTCTGAAATAGAAGTTTTGACAAAATGGTGTTTCTCTCTCTTCCCTTATCTTTTCTATCTCCTTGGTTACGAAATGAAGTGAAATGAAATGAAATGAATACATGGTTCTAAACCTTTTCTTTCGAATGCAAATTATAATTATGATTATATGTAAAAGGGAAAGTAAAGAAATTAATTATGTTAGATTACAATGGATGCCATGCCAATGATTTTATCACTAATTTTATGCTTGCATTGTTTTGTAGGATGGAATTGGGATGGCGAAAAGGCGTGGTGTAAATCATTGTTTATTATTGTAATTTATATATGTTATTGGAAAATATTATTTATATAATGTATTGCCATGTCATATAAATTTATGTTTTAAATTTGCTAATATGTATGGAATTTCAGTTGTAGGGATATCTTGGGAAATGTGTATTTAATCATATGTTTAATTAGATTCATAGCTACGTATGGTAAAAAAGTTATGTGGGTGTGTGTTTCTATATGTGTGTGTATATATATATATATATATATATATATGTTAAATGAATATGAAGTTAGCATATTTTATTGTATTTTCAATGATCAATAAATGATTAATTAATTAGTGTGTTGTATGTTTACCTTGTAAATGTAATTAAGAGATTTAATCGAAACACTCAACCCTAGTATAGGATTCGTACATAACATGTCTTCTTGTGTGATACTTCTTACCATAGAATAATTTGAAACCGTAGAATGAACTTAAAATTTACACTCAATGGAACCTCCTAGTTTAGGAAAATCAAACCCCTAGTTTGAGTTACTATCATAGTCAGTATGTGTATTGACTTTTTCGTGAACCCATCTTTTAGAAATGACATGGTAAAAAATTTTCCAGAGTATTTGGTTTCCTTTTAGTTTCGGTAACTATGCGTGGGTCAAGTGGAATGTCTTCTCTTCAATTCCTACACCATGTTGAGTGATGAAGACCACTCTGGAAGTCACGTGAAGAGTCCTTGTTCAAATAAATGACTATTTGGTGTAACCTTACCATATATGAAGTAAGCATAGCTATTACGCCATTATCATCCTAGTGGAATCCCAAGTCTTACGAATTTAGATCTAGAACTTTTCTTGTCATCGAATGAATTCCTTTTGGTCTAGATGATTAGAAGGGAGCTAGGGAAATAGTTGTGTTATGCCTTAAACTCTTGTTAAAGATCTCCTTACTTCCTCGCAGATAAATGTGTTATCTTGGGTACTAAGAGCATAGAACCTCAGTCTTTCATGAAGGTTATTTAGTATAAATATGTATTCTTACCTTAAACTCATATATAGTTAGGGTGTAGATCCTTAGGTGAAATTGGAACTAAGTCAATTCTTTACTAAGTAAGGGGTTTACACGTGGGTGAAAAATGGTAAATAACCCCTTGCAAATGAAATTGACTTGAAATATGTTGAATTTAGACAACCATGGAAACCATAAACTTTGTCCTGTAATCCCTTGTTATGCCTGTTATGACATTAAGAATAAAATAAATTTCACATGCGGAATCATGAAATGTAGAATCCTGGGATCTTACCTCTAACATAAATCACTTGTGGTTTATGTGTATTTTATAATGCTTCCAATCATGTAATTCTTCAAGATGTTATGAACATTTTCTTTCATAATTCCTTACGTTAAAAAGTGATGCAAAAAAAAAGTGACCTAATAAACAATGAAAATGAAATGAAAAATAAGAGTATATGTGATAATGGCTTCGGAACAAAAATTTTCAATTGAAGTCCTTAGGGTTGAATTAAGCATTGAATTTTCTTAAGAATGGTTACAATTTTTTCTTGGTGGGATAGGATTTTGAGCCAATATAGAGTCCACTAAAAATAAAATAAAATTATGTCATGTAAATGCTTAACTGTATCAAACTAAATTTTGAAGTAAAACAGCCATAGTATGAGAACAAATGTCCTACTAATGGAAGGAAGTTTATAGGAAAGGGAAACTTGAACCTTCACCTCCTTTGATTCATATTATTTATCCCTCGGCAACTTATGGTTGGTCCCCTTGCATAATGAGGGTAAAATTAAATGTCAACATGAAATATATTTTGACAAAAATACCTGTTATCACTGAATCACAGCACCCTTGTTCTTACATAAGTGCATATACTTGAGCTCACGGTTTGATTGGATAACATGGGTGATATCTCCAAGTTGTGTAACTTGCTACTTGAGATATACCTCCAAAAAAAGTTGGTTCTTGCTACTAAACTACCTTCCACAATCTACTCTAATGCAGGTGAAACTAACTATCCTAATCTAACTTTCCAAGGGACCAAGGAGAGAGAATACAAAAAAATTAAAGCCAACACTATAGTAGTGATACACTATAAAATGAGGGGTGTGATAATATTCTTCCAAATGTTTTGAGACACAGAAGCAAAGTGCACACTAGAAGGGGTGATAACAGTTCTCCAAAATCTAGCAAAATGCATTCACAACAATAATGAATCCTTGCAAGAGTATAAAAATAGACTATATTATTGTAATGAAGGTTGAAGGGGCAAGAAGAATGCAAGAAAACATAGTAGAGGAAGATGCGTCCAAAAACTTGTATTTTATTGCTTCATTATATACACAGTTCAATCTGTTACTAGATAAGGGCTTGGATCACCATCCAAGGAGTCCACTACAAGGGCCTGCAGCACATTGGCTTCAAAAGTAATTTTTATAGAGCTTTATACAATAAAACTACTTCCTCCTATAATGAGCCCAACACTCCAATTTATAGAAAAATGAGAAGACAGAGAGAAGGGGAAAAATGGAAATCCCAAAATTTGTCCTTCAATTCTACTTGTAAGATGCATTAAATGGAGTGCTAATGATTGTCATGTTACTTGAAAAAGGCTCCCCATATTGTCACTATTTCTAGTACAGTTGGTAATAGGAAATTCCTGATGACCATGCCTCAGTAATGGGAGCATCTGTCAACAACATAAATTAGAGTAAGTGTAATGCAATTTAGCCACCATCTATGTTGACAAATGAAAACATTTGACATGGTTCACGATTACGTTGATGAAGATATTTATTGAGTCAAATCCCAATGTATTTTAGGACGTGTCATGGGTGATGTATATTGCATATAACTCTATGCTATGTATAGGATGGAAACACCTTGAAAATTCCTTGATATTCCTCCAAGGTATGTTACGGTACATTCTAGAAAGTCATACAATATGGTATTAATAATCAGGTGTGTCAGAGTGGGACAAAAGTTATGCCCGTTCAAAATTTGAATTACTCAAACTTTGCATCCAAAAGTGCAATTATAGTTTAGAGGCCATATTTGTCTTGTTGAAAAATCGATTCAAATGAACCGGATGTTTATAAAAAAATATCTGTACTACACACAATAGACTGACTTGCATGATTGAGTCGATTTTTGCATCCCTTAGCAAAAATCTAAACAACATTCCAATATCTCGCAGACTTGGAGAGCAAAATGGAGCTTCATGATTAAGCAACTTAGTATTAAATGGAGAAAACACTCATATGAAACATGGTCATTGATCCACAGTAGTATGACCCACAGTTAAGAGTTGATGAGAATTCCCTTAAATTGAAAATATTCAGTAACTTTATACTTAGCCAAATTTCTATCCATAAATGAATGAATTGGTGAAGTTTCCTTGGATGGGGAACTTCAGTCTATCTTTTTCAAACTCGAGGGGTCCCTAAGAAAATGATTGAAGGATTTTGTGAACTCAATTTACATAACCCCTTGTATGACAAAATGTCTTGATGCAGGCTTATCAAAATTATGGACGTGTAGGTGGATTCTTGGATAACTAGATTGAAGGTAAGGTTCTCACAAGAGCTTGGAATTAGGAGACTTTATATGCAATTCCTCTTGAAATAGCTGGAGTTGCAAATTATTGGGTCAGATGTACAAGTTCCATTGGGTCATAAGTGTTAAAGAGAAATAATTGGTTGAAGTGTCCTACAATTCAAAAGAGGAAGAACTTGTGAGTTTGTGGGCCCTGGAAGTTCAGAATAAAGGGTATGAGAATTCAGGGTTACTCACACAATGAATTTTATCCAGGAAGGTTATGAGAACTGAGGATGTAATCTACTAGTAATGATCTCTGTATTGTGGGTTAAAAGACTTCCAATCGAGGGTGAGTTGCCATTTTACATGTGAGTACCCAATATATTGATTAATGCGTAATGTAAACAACCCCTGAAGTCTGTGAAAAGTGAGGAATTGAGATTCAATGTGAGATTGACTTCATGGAACAGTAGACCCCCAAATATTCTATGAAATGGGTTACCATGAATGCTTTGACACCCTAACCTCACAATTTTCAAAATGACAGTTGGACTATTTTCCTAAGGTCTTGACATCCTAAAGTAGACCACAATAAAATATGATTTTTTATATCACCTTTAGGGTAATATATAAGGACCAAGTGTTGAAAGGGACATCACCAAGCATTGAAAAATAAATAATTCCTACGTAGAGTGAGGTATGCAGCCAAGAGGGGTTTAATTAAGTGAGTTTAGGTGATTACATAGTTATGATCTTCTTGTAAGTCAATGTACATCCTGAGGGAATGGAGAGGATGGTATTTTCATGATGTTTTTAGGCATTAGAAGTTAGTGGACTAATAGAAATTTGAGTTTCATGTCTTTTTCTTCATCTTATCCCATTTCTCTATATTTTGTAAAACTACAATGCTGACATGTTGTAGTGATTTGGATCTAATATACCACTGCAATACAAGAGGCATCTATAGGTTGAACTACTTAAAATAAGAGGAAGGGTGGATTCCTTTGAATATGATCTCTGAAAATGATTTAACACCTTCCTTCAATGAGTTCTTGACATGTACATCATCATTGGAGCAATAGGAAAGTACTAGTTTTATGGTTCTTTACAACCTTAAGATAGTGAGGATAAAGCTTTGCCTCATTCGGATTTATGTATAAGAAAGTGAGAGTCTCCTCATGTTACAAAAGATAACAAAAATATTGTAAATATACCTCTTTTACAATAATAGAAGAATGACGATTTGGAGAGAGGGAAATCATCAAATCAAACCCTGAAATTTGGTAACCATAGTTGCATGCCCATTGAATTCTCTCTACGATCTGAAGATATCCCAAAAAAGCGTTATTGATTTAATGCTACTCAAACCATCTTGAAGAAAACCATTGACAGTTCACTTGCAACTCCTTTTATTGGTGAAGCATGAGTAAAGACCTAGTTTAAGAAGTTATTAACAAAGTTTCCGACTTCTAAGTCATTGGGCAAGTTTAATACTAGGAAAATTATCAGGAAGCTCAAATTCTGGTGGAAATGCATGTAATTCATTTCAGTCTCAAAAACTTGGCGGCAGTCTTATGTAATCCTCCAAATCCCTAGATTGAGTTATTAATGGATGGCAGGTGAGTAAAAGCATTGAGAGCTTTCCAATTAAAAAATTCCCTTAGAGCAAAAATCCATAAATGCATGAGTTAAGAGAATTGTAGAGAAGAATGTCTGGAACTGTCAAATTTGGGACGAATATTAAAATCGAAGGATTTGAAAGAGTTTAATCCCATATAGGTCATTCAGGGCTTATGGCATCCTCGCACAGAATTCAATAAAATTTCAGACCCCTGTATTCACCTAACCATGAACCTTGTGTTAAATGAAACCTTGGAGGACAATTTAAGGGCAATATTGGCATGCTCTAATAATTTAAGATAAGAGTTACGAGAATATGAAGGTACTTCTTAAAGAATTGGCATATAGATGCTTATTCTTACCCTTATCAAACAATGGTCTTTCCAACACTTCCATGGTTTGGGACCTGCCATGCTTACAAGGATGTGTAACATTCAATGAAGTCACTAGAAGCCATAAGATGTTGATCAGAACTTGTCTAGTTTGCATGCACTCTAGAGCATCCAGTAAGTGATTGGATAACAAAAATATTAACTAACAAGTTGTGCGAGTTTCTAAATAAGATTTACATGAAACTAAAGAGAAGTAGCTAGTTCTTGCTCCTAAACTAGAGGAAACAATGAACTCTAATGCAGGAGAAACAAGCAATATCTAGTGATAGTTTTCCAAGGGACCTAGAGTACATATTTTTAATAGAAATGAAATTTTTACCCTTTTGGACTAGCGGTGATACATCCTGAAAAAGACAGAGAAAGAGTAATCGTTCAAATGCTGTGAACCTCCAGAGGCAAAGTTGCACACTAGAATGAGGTGAAACTTTTTTTGACTAGTGTCACCAGTGAATCCAGCAGAATGCACCTTCCTACATGGCAATGATGTCCATGGCACACACAATAATAATGAAATTCCTGTATTGAACATAGGATATTGATAGACAAAAAAATACTAGTAGGAATAGTTTAAAGGCCCAACTGAAGAGTGGTAAAGTGATAGTCCTTATGCACATATGCATAGGAAGGATCATATGGACAAGAGAGATATTTTATGGCTTCATGATATGCACAGTTCAATCTATTACAAGATATGAGGAAATACTGGATCACCATGCAAGGAGTCCACTAGAAGGGCCTACAACACCATTTAGCTTCAGATCCATTATCGATTATTGTCTGAGCTTTGATACATACATTATAAACTCTCGGGTGTGTATATTTAGTGGAGGACTCCAATTATCATAAACAAAAATGATTGTTAGCTATATCATATGGGAAAGTGGAAGTTGTTGACGAAATGCTGTTCTACGAATGACCTGATATACTATGCATCTAGATTGAGTAGTAGATGGGTATGCGAGTACTTATCCAAGAGAGAAGCTGATTTTTAGCTCTACAATCAGTGATGCAACAGAGAAGGAAATTATGACCATGAGATATCTATGATGAGAAGATCCTAGCTACCAAATAAGAGAAATTGATAATATGGGAGGACCCGGCAAGAGTTTCCTGAATGAGATAAGTTTACCAAATTATTTAATCAAATCTGGAATTTATTTATTTTTGTGCATCGGGATCGGAACCACGATTCCAACGGTACCAATTTTGTGTGATTTCATTGAGAAATGCAAAAGTTATGGCCTTCTGAGTGCGGGCAGCTCTTTTGGGCCTGGCAGGCGTTTTCTATCATTTGACGGGAATGAGCATTGATTGACTGGAGCCGAATATGTTTCTTTTGTTTAAACATATCTACCCTCATTAAAAATAAGAAATCTAGTTTTTATGGCGTAGAGGACATCTTGCTCGTTCCAGAAAGTCCAATTTTATCAAAATTGGAGCTCGGAGTCAAAATTTATGGCCGTTTGAAGTTCCACGGGTCAAATGTTGACTTTTCTCCTCTGCCTTTGGCCGCTTCGGCTTTTCGCGTCCCACGCGTCCCTTTGTTCCAAATGTCCCAAATGCTGCCTAGACCTCCTGGCGGCCTTTCGGCCGGTTCGCGCCCTTTTCTCCCAACTGTCCCGACTGTTTCGAGGACTAGGACTTAGCCATTTTTCATGATTTTTTCTGGCCCGAGCCTGTTTTTTTGCAATTTTTTCACCTTTCTTCAGAACTTGCTCTCTCTTTCTTGGACATGGGAGTTAGAAAATTCTGAGGGGACCCAAAAAACATGACTTTTTCCCCTGACTCAATCTATTTTCCTGGGACTTGAGAATTTAATGCATGTTATCAAAATTACTTTGAGGGGTGAATTTTGGATAACATTGGGTCTTACTTCTGAAGTTGCACTGAGCGGACAAGTGGCTCCTTCTCTTGGCTCTATGACTTTTTAATGGCTCGTGAGACTGTACATACCCAAAATTGTAGGGTACTGCACTACCGGAACAATCTTACACGTGCCCCAATGATGATACATGTCTCCTCGTAAGGTGTTTGGGATCCATAAAAGCTCTCCAATCATGCGTTAACATCACACATGTCTCGCTTAGCCCCTGCATGCTTTTTTTTCTCTTCTCCCCTCTTTTTCTTTACGTTTTGGTCTTCAGTTATGAAACCACTGCCATGCCTGGGCGGCGGTCTCGTGACTGCCTCCCAGGCAAGGCGGTGGTCCTGTAGCCACCACCTTGCTCAAGGTGGCGGTCCTTCACACGTTTTCCATAATACTCTTTTTAACGCGACTCACGTAAAAATTTAACGTTTACCAGCTTTTCTCACCGCCTTTTCTTGTATTTATGATTTTTGTTCCATGGAATAGTGTTTTTGCATTGTTTATGGTTTAAGAGATCAATTTGGTTTTCACCTTTGGGTAAATGCGAATTCTATAAATAGCTGGCTTGTGCTCAAGCAAATGGCCTATCAAATTAGCCTCTCATTTTCTCATTCCATAGTTTAGCCTTGTTATTTTACTTAGGAATTCATAGTTTTCATTTGTTGCATGCCTAGTTAGTGTTGTTTTATTGTTAGGAAGCCACATAATCATCTTGTGCCAGTGTTGTTATTGTTTCATGCAATCCATTGGAGTAGGAAAGTTTAGTTTTCAGTAGGAAGCCATTAAAATTTGTAGGTTTTGTTCATCAAAAAGAATAATTTTAGGTTCAGGATGTTTTGTGTTGCATGACTCGCAATAAATCCTATTAGGAATTACATAAGCCAAGATCTGTTCTCTTGCGCTATCCCTCTCCTACTCACATTATATTCAGTCTGCATCCTAAGCTATCATTATTTTGGTACCAACTTCTGTTGATGCTAACATCACACGCTTTTCTGGATTCACGTGAGCACAAAGGAACGAGGAGATCACACTGAGGGGACAAAGCCACACATATTCAGATTCGCCACTACTCTACAAATTCCAGGTTCAATCTTTCAAGGTTTTCGTTAAAATATATCAAATAGAGTAGTTAATCATTTCATTTCAGCCAATTTCACTTTCGATATTGCCAGGGAAGCTGTGGGGATTGATAGTTTCTGAGAAACTATGATTCACTCCTCACTTCTGAGGTAGGATCAAGGGTCTTTCAAATAGATTAGATCAGTTATCTAGTTATTTAGAATAGATTCACAACTACACAGGCAAGTAGCTATACTCGGCTGCTTTGTTTGTTTTCATTTCGTTATTAGCTTAGTTGTCATTTTCTAGATATATTAAATAATTTCTCTTTGAATTCTACTCAATAGTTTATCAATAATATCAAATTTAGGAATATACATAGATATATCTTACGTAGTTAACGTATTCTATCATTAGTTAGATTTATATCATTTCCTTTTGCATGACAATCACGGGACCTAGGGAGCCCAGAGAATACGTATTCGAGCCGATCGTGCCTCAACCCAATCTTGTTACAGTAATAATTGACATAGATTAGAATCTTAGAATCCAAGTCTTGCAAACAACAAAAAACTTACAACAAATCAGCTCAAAATTAAGAGGGTTAAACATAGAAGACGACCAAGCACACACATTTTGGTCAAACTAGCCAAACTACAGATTACCCTAGAAAAATATCTACATGACTGTAGAAGGGTTTGAAAAAGAGAAAACATTTGGTTGTGACCCTTTGGTCCCACAGCCAGATGTAGGAGATGTTCTCACTGACATAAACACCAGCCTAAGAATTCAGGTTGCCAAAACACCTGTAAGGTACTCTGAGAAGATTACACAACTTGTAGTTCTAAATATAGAGGCTGAGAAGGCATACGACTACTGGATACTAGGGATTAGAAATTGATTCCTCGTATAACCATAGGTAGTGCAAAACAAACACGAATCTATGGTTGTGATCCACAAATTCCACAGCCCAACGAGTCCATAGGACAGACCGACATTGATGCTGGCTTACGCACATTAATATTTAGATCCACTCCACTTCAACCAACCATTATCGCACAGTTATCCTTCTTAGATATAGCAGCTAACCAAGCTAAGGATTTCTGGACTAGACTAGAGAATCGACCATAGAATCCACTATATATCCATCATCCATCTTATGACCCTGTCTGGAGACATACACGAAACAATCCCAGGTTATTTTCCACGTATCCCACAACCTATAGATTGGATTACGCTAGAGCTCTATATTGATTGGAGCCTTCGAGCAGTCATCCTCACCGACCGATCTATCACGCTAGTTTAGGCTAGAAGAGCCTTATTATCCTTAGATTCACAGATTCCATTAGTGCGTGTCGAAGACATACGATTGCCTAACTAGTCCGCCTGTACCCCACGTATTCCATCCCCACTGGCTATCTCGGCACAACCTCAGGAGGTCAGGTGTGAGGAAGAGTTACTTGTAGATTCCCATGCTCGCTTGTCACTTTTTCATTGTACAAAATTGGTGAACCCAACGTGAATTTTTCTACTTTCTGGTTTGGAGTCATTTTTTACTTGTTCGTTGCCTTAATATACGTTTCGTCGTTTCCACCTCGTTAGCCTTCACACCAGCTTCATTTTCACTTCTTCCATCCACCTTCGCTCTTTCCCATTATTCTGCGGGTATTCATATACCCCCCGAATATGTCGGGATTCGATGCATATGGCAGACCTCTCCTAGGTCTTGAGGCATAGTACGCTCAATTGAATAGACAGTCATCACCCTCGCTCTTAGTATGGGGTGACAACTATTCAACTAACAAATTGTCAACACAAACTCCACCCTCAAGGGATAGATATAGTTATTCTTTCCAAACAGAGGAGTTGGATCAGCTCGCTCAAATGTCACAACCAAAACCTTCAGGCTCAAACAACATGACACTTACTGGAGAATCTGGTTCATCTCCTCATGTATCGCTTACACCACAAATTAGCAGAAAATCTGATCCATATCTGTTTTTAGATGATGAAAATTTAGTACGCTATGCCAGGAATGAACAACGCTCTCGAAGTATGTACCCACCTATAGGAACTTTACAAACACAACTCGACACCACTTTTCAAGAAAACACCTCCATGCCACTACCTATAGGAAATACCCTCAGGGAAACTTGGCAGGGCAACAATCAGTTCATAGTAGGGTAACACATGCCTATACAACCTCAGAATATATAGCAAACGCGACTGAGGAAAAATGTTGTGGCTTCACCAAATGAAGTCATTTTGACTTTAGTAGAAAGAGTTATAGGGTTAGAACTTGCTCAACCAAGTCAAAATTCTCAATTCATGCAGGTAGGAAATTCCAATCTTCCACATCATCCTAGCCAAGTAGACCTCCTCACAGGAATAGGCACGTTAGGCATGCCCCCTCAATATTCACAACAAACTCCAACTAGAACCACATTCTCAAATGCCACTCCAGTGGAGAACATGATACCTCCCAGTTTAGTACAACACAATCCAGTCCTGGGGAATACTCCTTCATAATTAAACATGTACTCCAAGTCACCGCAAGGAGACATGTTCTCCTCTCCTGGCATGTTTGCTCAACCACAGGGGTTTCTTTATGCCCCTGTAAATGCATACGCTACGCCATGTCAACAACCCATTCCACCTCCACCCCCTCAGTAGGCACTGTACGCCGGAAAAGCGACAGGCGAGCGTGAGAATCTACAAGTGACTCTTCCGCGTACCCGACCTCTCGAGGTCGTGCCGAGACAGCCGGTGGGGGTAGAATATGCAGAAAAAATAGTTAGGCAGTCTAATGTCTTCGACACGCACTAGCGTTATTTGCGAATCTAAGGCAAAGAAGGCCCTTCTAACTTGGACTGGTGTGATAGATCGATCAGCGAGGATGACTGCTCGAAGGCTCCAATCAATATCGAGCTCTGGCATGATTCGATCTATGGGTTGTGGGATACGTGGAAAATGACCTGGGATTGTTTCGTGTATATCTCCTGATAAGGTCATATAGTGGATGATGAATATAATTGACTCTACGGACGATTTTCTGGCCTAGTCCAGAATTCCCTAGCTTCGTTAGCCGCTATATATAGTAAGGACAGTTGTTCGATGATGATAGGTGGAAGTGGAGTGGACTGAAATACTAGTGTGCGTAGGCCAGTGTCTATATCTAACTAATTTGTGGATTCGTTGGGCTGTGGGATCTGTGGATCACAACCATAGACGCTTGGTTGTTGCGGTCCTGTAATGGTCATATGCGAGATCAAGTTCTAATCCCTAGTATCCAGTAATCGTAAGCCTTTTCAGCTTCTACGTTTAGAACCAACAGTTGTGCGATCTTCTCAGAATACCTTACAGGCGTTCTCGCAACCTGGATTCTTAAGTTGGTATATATATCTACGAGGGTGTCTCCAGCGTCTGGTTGTGGAACTAAAGGATCACACCCGAATGTTTGTTCTCTTTCGAGCCCTTCTACAGTCATGTGGATATTTTCTAGGGTAATCTGTAGTTTGGCTGACTTGACCAAAACGCATGTGCTTGGTTGTCTTCTATGTTTAATCCTCTTAACTGTGAACTGATCAGTTGTAAATCTGTGGTTGTTCGGAATACTTGTATCCTGAGATTTTGGTCTATGTCAACTATCACTGTGGCGAGGTTTGGTTGAGGCACGATTGGCTCAAATATATATTCCCTGGGCTCTTGAGGTCCCGTGATTGTCATACGAAAAATGCAATCTAACTGTAATGAAACAAATTCTAACTACGTGAAATAAATTTAACATATATAACCTTTATCTTTCTAAGAAATATTCTAACAATTCTAAGAAAAACAAACTATTTTAAGCGTATCTAGAAATAATAACTAAACAATAATTTAAAACAGACAAGATAACCGAGTGTGGTTATTTGCCTGTGTGATTTGTAGAATTATTCTAAATAAATAAAATAGCCTATCTAATCTACCTACAAGATTCTCGATCCTACCTCAGAAGTGAGGAGTGAATCATAGTTTCTCAGAAACTATCAATCCCCACAGCTTCCCTGGCAATATCGAGAATAGAATGAAATGAAATAAAGTGATTAACTACTCTATTTGATATAAATCTGACTAGAACTTTGAAATTTAAAACCTGGATTCCGCAGAACAGTGGCGAATCCGATGGTGTATGTGATCTCGTCCCCTCAGTATGATCTTCTCGTTCTTTCGTGTTCACTTGGATCCAGAAAAGCGTGTAATGCTAGCACCGATAAGAGTAGATTTTGGGACAAGGACAGCTCAGAATGCAGACCGAGAATGTGAGTAGGAGAGGGATAGCGCAAGAGTACAGAGCTTGGCTTATGCGATTCCTAGCGGGATCTTACTGCGAGTCATGCAACATGAAGCGACCAGAACCTTTGACTATCTTATACGAAGAGAAAAACCTGCAACTTTAATGGCTTCCTAAGCTATTCCGTTCCAAAATAAAGACACTGCTTGCACAAGTTGGATATGTGGCTTACCAATAACTGAATAAAGCTAACCAGGTATATAATGAATTGAACTAAGAACTCTAAGTCACAGTAAAAATAAATCTACAGCAAAGAGGAATTCAGAGGCAAGCTTCTAACCGGATTGGATGGAACAACAGCACTGCCTACACAAGATGGGTATGTGGCTTACCAACAGATGAGCAATACTAACCAAGTATGAAATAAACTATGCTATCAGTCCTAAGCAAGCTAACCAAAACACTAAAAATCAGAAGACTCTAACAAGGAAAAATGGTGACCAAAACTCCAGCTCAAATTCTTCACACAAACTCAGCCCTTTTTGTATGTACACAAACCATGCATTTATAGGAATTCAAACACCCAAGAATCAAAACCAAATTGAACTCCTAAACAATAAACAAAGGAAAAACACTGTTCCAGAGGACCAAAAACATTAATGCATGCTCAAGTCGGCAAAGAAAAGTTGGTAAATCGTGATATTTCACGCGGGTCGCGTCAAAAGAGCGTTCTGGAAAACGCGCACAGGACCGCCGCTCTGAGCAGGGAGGCGGTCACGAGACCGCTGCCCTGCAGGGCGGCAGTTTCGTCACTGAAGGTCAAGAAGCCAAAGAAAGAGGGAAAAAAGGGGAAAACAAAGGGCGCGGGGGCAAAGCGAGGCATGCAGGATGTTAACGCATACTCTGAGGGCTTTTCCGGATCCCGAACACCTTGCGAGGAGACCTGTATCATCATCGGGGCACTTGTTACACTGTTCTGGTAGTACAGTACCTTACAATTTTGGGTACGTACATATTACCCCCTCAGAGAAGCGTTTTAGCCATGAAGAGGCATAAAACGGTGGGTCCGAGTATGGCAGTCTCAAAATGGGGAGTTAGAAGCTATACCTTACTCGTCCGTGTGTTGAGATGACGCCATCGAAATTCCCGCTACCTGCAAAATGAAAAGAGAACTCAAGTGCAGATAGATGCAATAACTTGGAAGATAAACGCTAAAGTAATAGGGAAGGAGAACATACCATTCGTGTGGGGATAGAAACTTACCTCTATCAGCGCTCCAAACCTGCGAAAAAAAGTCATTTACAAACGAAACAAAACGATATATATATGAAAGTGGGCCCATTTTCCTATTCATTTGCGCGAGTCGATTTGATTGATTTTGAGCTCTGGGACCCACAGTGACGGTTTCTCACGCGAGTGGAGTCGAAACGTTCGCAGTGAGATCGTGATCATGCCTCCACGAGTGGAACACCGACCTCAACGATCACAGGTTGGTTTTCTTCCATTTTGTGTTTTTCCCTCTTCAAATTTGAAATGGCAAATTCTTTGCAATGGGGGGATTATTTTCGAAAATGCTAGGTTCAAAAGGCCCATCTAGGGGGGGCGCCTACTGGGTAGGTTTTGTTTTTAGTTAAAATGGTCTATTTTTTACAATTTTAGGCTTTTTGGGGTTAACAACCCGCGCGGGTTTTCGGACCGCGACCGCCGCCCTGGCCAGGGCGGCGGTTACATGACCGCCGCCCTGTTCAGGGCGGCGGTTACACGACCGCCGCCCTTAATGCGGCGGTTACAAAACCGCCCCCCTGCTCAGGGCGGCGGTTTTGCACAGAATGCAAAAGAACTTAACTTTTGAGATTGCACTTGTATTTTCTTGCATTTCTATATGTTTTTATGACTCTCTCGATATTGATTAGATACTAACTTGCTTTTTTTTGTGTGTTTTGGTTGTATGCAGGCGAGAGCAGAGTATATCAGATGGAGCCGTGAGAAAGAGTGTGATTGGCTTTCAGGGGTATTAGATGCCCTTTCTCAGGATGAGGAGGATACATTACAGAGAGCCGGTATATTGTGTATATCGCGCGTGCCCCATGTCACACTGTCTAGTCACATTCTTTGTGACTTGTTCTCATATTGGGATGCAGATCGGAACACTTTCCGACTGCCAGGGGTCCGCGGTGAGTGGACCATCACTTTGGAGGATGTTTACCATATCCTAGGGGTCCCGATCATCGGGAGGAGACTCACACTGGAGATGGCAGGGTCTCGAGCACAGATTGCACAGTGGGCAGGCTACATGGGGGATGCAGCCATCTCCACGGGGTCGAAGAAGGGAGTGAGAGTTCGATCCATTCCTTCTTTGCCCATCCCCGTATTTCGACAGGCTATCATGGGGATCCTTACCTCGAGGCTTATCGGGGACAAGGGAGGAGATACTTTACTATACTGCTGGGCCCCCATCATTGCTCAGATAGAGGGGCATGGCCGGATATATGCCTGGGGCGCAGATATTCTGTGGACCACCTACCATGACTTATACAGCGTGGTCCGTTTGCAGGGACAGTCATTGAGCCACCCGACTCTAGTCATGAGTTGGGTGTACGAGCATTTTATTCCTTACGGAAGAGGGGTAGAGGTGGTAGACCCAGGGGCTGTGAGGGCAGCTAGATGGTCAGATATGTCAGTGCTTAGAGCACCTCACCAGCCAGTTGCCTCCCTTACCACAACAGATATGGAGGCGATGCCGTATCGTCTTATGGCCGGCATATGGGGCGAGGAGACCCTTACATTGATCTCCTGCTCCACCACAGGGCAGCTTATCGACCGCGTGGGACGGGTGGAGGTACACGCTTTTGGTAGAGTTCCTCAGCAGTTCGGGCTTCCATATGCGGGCATGCTTCCCCCAGCGGCACCAGTTTATAGATCAGTCTGAGAGGCCAGAGGGGGGCCTAGAGGCCGTGGTTGGACAGCGATCACTCCTGGCACTCCTATTGCAGCCAGGAGGGTAGTTCGGGCTAGAGCCGGTGTGCCTCGGGCACCTTTGCTTCAGATTGCTGCGGGTCCTGCTCATAGCAGCGATGACCCTATAGATATCGACTCTGATTCTGAGGAGCTTACAGAGGGAGGGTCGGAGGAGCAGATGGATGATAGCGACCCTGAGTGGCATGACACTCAGGATATTTTGTAGGCAGAGAGGGCTGAGCAGAGTGCAGAGAGAGAGACTCTAGCTTCAGAGGAGCCACTCTCCCAGGGCCATGGTGGAGAGGATGAGTCAGTTGTGGGGCGACATGTTGCCCCCGCCACTGGAGCAGCTCCACAGTCTGCAGTGGCATCCACAGCGGGTGCCGGCCCCAGCGATCCATCTTGGAGGCCCGGTGATCCGAGTAAGTTATCCTCTCCTCCTTTCAATGTTTGTCTAATTTAGGATTTGTTTTAATTGTTGTCTCTCCTTGTGTTTGTATCTTGTATATTTTTAGCCTCTTGCCTAGTTTCTAATTCATTTTTCTCCTTTGTTTGCAGAGACTGTTGACGAGTGGCGGGATCTAATCAGTAGGGTATGCACTGATTCTCTGATGATCCCTATGGATAAGACCCGTGTGGAGCTATCTGCAGATGACAGGGAGCCTTCAGCAGCTGGTAGGCATACTGACGTCTTCGCTCCCGTTTGGCACGTGGCTAGGATGGTGTTGACTCTCCGTACAGAGTTGGCGGGCTATAGGATAGCCGAGCGTCTTATGAGGATCCATTCTCGTGGGGAGACCGCGGCTGCTCCTCGAGACCCTGAGCCCTCCGTGCATTCAGAGCGCCGGCGTAGCCGGAGTCCTAGGCGAGGGCGCGCACCCTCTGAGGGATCGCGTAGGGGTTGAGAGGCGACTTGGCCCTGTGTATTTTGTACTATAGATTCTTTTGTATATTACGGGCTCTTTGAGCGTTTTGACCATGCCTAGAGCATGATGGCATTGTATATAAATGTTGATTATTTATATATATGCATTCGTTTTTGGATCAAAACTTTGTCACTCGTGTTTTCCCCTTCTGTTTCCAGCTTCCTCGTGTATACTACGATGTATGTTTTATATGCTTTCTAGAATGTATGCGATGGAAAACAGATGATGCAAATGTTTTCTTTCTTTTGTGTTTCATGATGCTGATGTATGATATTGTAGATATACTGTGATCTTAAATCTTAGTTTCTGTGAGAAATTTGGATACCTCATGATTGTTTTGGCAAAGTGATGAAAATAACCAGTATGATGAACAGATTAACTTTCCCCACTCCTAACTCCACGCAACTAGTAAGATGCGAGGGCTCATCACCAAGAGCCAAGAAGGGCGCAAGTTATGAAATATGGTGAAATGATAGTGATGAAAGACAGACGAAGCTTTGGTAGAACCAAATTGAAAACTACAAGCTTACTCTACCTGAATGACTTCATAGTTTTGTATGTAACTTGCTTTGCGGTTTATCCAGACTTAGACCCGTAGATGGCCACATAGTAGACAAAATCTGGTTTTTTTAGGATTTTTAACTCTTCTTGGAATTTTGAATATCTGATTCATTCGTTTTTGACTCAAAGTTTGAATTGTTTGTTTATGACCTTTTAACGTTTACTTTGTCTAGAGGACCCCCTACACTTTGCCCCATACTACCTGTAAGAAGCATGGGTTTATCACCGTGGGCAAGACATAGGCGAGTAAGGGCATTTCCATCCTTTCCCAACCCTACGTCACTAGTAAGAGATGCAAGCTCATCACCGAAGGTTGGTGGGGCAAGGAAATGTGTAAAAATAAAATTTTCTGTTTAATCACTTCTTGACTTGTCTTTTTTGAGTAAAATGTCAGTATATGCTTATTTCCAAAGAGATGTGTATATGGGATAGATGTGACACCATGAAGCTTCCAGAACAGACCATAGGCAAGACACCTATCCTAAGAAGAAATCAAAGCGAGAACAAACTTGCAGATCTTGGTATGATTACTGTTAAGACTTCGCCATGTCTGATTTTGTTTGATAAAAGATTCCAAGATGATTTGATGATACATGAAAATGGAGAGGTATGATTAAAGAACTTTATGCCAGAAACATCACGAGTTTGTAGTAAATTTCTTTGAGAATAGATTTCTTGATCACAATTTATGTAAGAACAAATGGACAAAATGATCCTAATTTATATGAAAATGCAATGTAGATAGTTATATAGGTAGCGTTAGCTGCTTATGCGTAGAAATGCTTGAGGTGCAAGGAATTGACTGTTTCGCCAAACTCCTCACCTTCTAACTTACATAAGAGATAAGCACCATTTCCGTAGTCCTTCATGACTCGGTATGGGCCCAACCATTTGGGCCGGAACTTCCTTCCTTTTCCGGTCTTCTTGTCGATCCGGCTGTCTAGTCTTAGAACTAGATCACCTTCATATATGTCGCGTTCATAGACCTTTTTGTTATACTGCCAGCACATTCGGTCAGCATAAGCTCTATGCCGCTGCTCAGCATCTAACCTAGTTTCATCTAGGCTTTCTAGTTGGGAAAGACGTGCTTCTCTGTAAGCGTCTTCATCTAGAATCCCTTGTAGTGAAATGCGGAGACTGGGTATTTCGACCTCAAGCGGGAGAACTGCTTCTGCCCCAAATACTAGCGAGAAAGGAGTTGCTCCCGTTGGTGTTCTTATTGAGGTTCGGTGGGCTCACAAGGCCGGATATAACTTCAAATGCCAATCTCGCTTGTTTTCTTTCACTGTTTTAAGGAGAATGGCTTTTCAACGTTTTGTTTGTTGCTTCAGCCTGTCCGTTAGCTTGGGGATAATACAAGGAAGCCGTATGATGGCTTATTTTGAACTTACCGCATAGTTCACGAACTTCTTCATTTTTGAAAGAAGTTCCATTATCAGAGATAATGATTTGCGGGATACCGTACCTGCAAATGATTTGATTCAAAATGAATTTAGCGATCACCGAGCCAGGTACGGTAGTAAGAGGCATGGCCTCCACCCATTTGGTAAAATATTCAGTGGCCGTGATTATAAAATTGTGGCCATTTGTGGATGAGGGAGAGAATTTCCCTATTAAGTCTAGGCCCCATGTAGAAAAGGGCCATGGAGTAGCGATTGGTTGCAGAGCTTGTGCTGGCATGTGGATCTCGTGGGAGAATTCTTGGTACTTATGACACCTGCGTGCAAACTCTATCACATCATGTTCTAGAGTGGGCCAAAAATAGCCCATTCGATGTATTTTTCGAGCAGTGGCATGGCCACCGAAGTGGCCTCCACATATATCGCTGTGGGATTCATGGAGAATCCTCTTGGACTCTTCTGTGTCGACACACCTTAAGAGCATTCCATCGAATGCTTTTCGATAGAGCACCTGCTCTATGATGACATATTTAGCTACGATTATGCGTAACCACCTTCTTTGTTGCGGTGTAATTACCTCTGGGTATGTATGGTCCATGATATAATTAATGATATCAGTGTACCAAGGGCACTCACGAGATAACATGTCGAGTTTCGATGTAGTATACGCATTCATCTGGAAAGTCTAAATCTACTAGATCGCCTCCGTCTAATAGGTTGTCAGCTAACCAATCTGCGATGATTTGTCCTTTAACTGACTTCTGGTTTACAAACGTTAATTCGAATTCTCCCATTAAGGTTATAAAACGTCCAGCTTTTTTGGACAAGGACCCTTGTGTGAGAAAAGTCTGTAAATGGTCCGTCTTTACCATGACCTTTGTTTCTTGATTCAGCATGTAATGTCTTAGACGTTTAGTAGCAAAGACTATGGCAAGACATTCTCGCTCTGCTTGTGTATAGCGTGTTTCATAGTCGAGAAATGTTCGGCTAATGAAATAAATCGCACGCTCTCTCTTGTCATCGTCTTCCTGGGCCAACATACAGGCCAGCGAGACATTGGTAGCCCGTGAGTATAGAATTAACGGGTGATCTAACTTAGGTGGCATTAGCGTAGGTGGTGATAACAGGAAACGCTTAACTAAATCAAAAGCTTCATTGCAATCTTCAGTCCAATCAATGCTATAGTCCTTCTTGAGTAAATTGTTGATTAGATGAACGGCGAAGCTTAGATCCGGGATAAATCTCCGGATTGCACCCAGCTTTCCGAGAAATGATCTGATTCCAGATTCACTCGAAGGTGGGACCATTTCGAGGATAGCCCGAATTTTGGTTTGATCAACATCGATCCCTCGTGACGATATGATGTAACCTAGGAGCTTTCCTCCTGTTACACCAAATACGCATTTCTCTGGATTTAGCGTGACTCCGTATTCTATTAGACGTGAAAGAATGATGCGAAGTACTTCGGGATGGTCACAACGTTTTTTAGCTTTAGCCAATAAGTCATCTACGTAGGATTCCATGATTTTATGAATTAGATCGTGAAATATGTATGTCATGGCCCGCTGGTACGTAGCACCGGCATTCTTGAGACCGAATGGCATAACAGCGTAGCAATAGGTTCCCTAAGGAGTTATAAACGTGGTTTTAGCTTGATCTTGCTCGGATATTCTGATTTGGTTGTATCCCGAGAATCCATCCATGAGAGACAAGAGTTCAAAACCAGCTGTTGCATCAACAATAACGTCTATGGATGGTAATGGGAAGTCGTCCTTAGGGCAAGCTTTGTTGATATCTCGAAAATATATGCAGATGCGTATTTTTCCATTCTTCTTGAGAACGGGAATGATGTTGGATACCCATTAGGAGTAGTTAATTGGCTTGATGAATCCTACCTGAAGGAGTTTTATTACTTCCTCTTTTACCATGAGAGCTACTTTGGGTTTCATGGGTCTTGATTTTTTGTTTAATTGGCTTTGCATCTGATCTAGTGACGAGGTTTGTGTACCGCAATGTGGGGTGCGACTCCTGTCATTTCCTTTGTAATTAAATGCAAATGCCTTTCTGATGTTCTTTGAGAACCTGAGTATGTATTTCTACTTCTTCTGGTGTCAATGAAGAACCTAGTTTCAGTATTCTTGGTTCAATTCTCTGTCCCAATGTTGACATCGATTGTTTCTTCGATTAAAGAGGCGTTACCCTCTTCAAACTCGGGTGGTGCTGGAGGTAAATCTATATCATCCCCATTTTCTATTGCGTATATGCTAGGTTCCCTTTGTGAGGGAAGATCCGTTACAGGATTTCCGAAGTAGGAAGATGAATGCGGAATCAGGGATAAATCTAGCATATGATAGGAGAGATGTAGTGCTACATAGGCATTTAAGTAATCCAAAGTAGCTGCATCATTTCCAACATGGTCTAGGACGGTAGATTCACTTCCGCTTGAAAGAGGATTTTTCATTGTTTTTATCAATGGTTTGTCACGAATGGATACTGTGAAGTGAGTGTCTTCTAGCTCATTGCTTGGAGTGAAGCGTGATGCTGAGGTTGCTATTGAATCGGCGAGAAGATTTTTTTCTCGCGGGATTGCTTCAATGGATATGAAGTTAAATGCCTTGCTTAAATCTAATACAGCGTTTTTGTAGAGTTGTAAATGTTCGGCTTTAGTTTCATATATTTCAGAAACTTGGTTTGTTACTAATTGCGAGTCTCTGAGGACTCTGATGTTATCAATACCAATTCTTTTGGCTAAGGTAATGCCAAGGAGGAGGGCTTCGTACTCAGCGACGTTGTTTGTGCATTCAAAGTTTAACTTAAAAGAAAATGGGAGGACTTTCTCCTTGGGTGAAGTAAGAATTATACCTGCCCCCGCTCCATAACGACATTTAGCTCCATCGAAATGGAGAGTCCAATACTTAGCCGGGAGTGCAGATGTTGGGGCATCTGTCGCGTTTGCGCACTCTACTTCTACCATACAGAGATCTTCTGCTGGCAAGGAACCAACACCTAGAGAAAATCCCATGCCTACTGAATCGAATGGTAAGAACATTGGTGAATCTTGTTCTATCAACTCAACGATTTTCGCAGTAGTCCCTAATGATACTGTTTCTTTAGTTTTACCTTTAGGGGTTAGAATTGTTTTGGCTATGCTAGTAGTTTCAAGATTTGTCGTAGGTATCAACTTTTCCTCTGGCTTTGGGTCAGAGGGTTTATTAAGTTGGTTTGTTGGAAGTTCAAATTTTGAGTGCACCCCTGGTCTTTTCTTTAAATCAGCTAGGTACAAATCGAAAGGTTTTGGATCGCCTTTGGCTACAAATACCTTTCCCAGATGCAAGAATCTTACTTCTTGAAATAGCGTGGAAGGGATTGCCTTCATTCGATGTATCCAAGGTCAGCCGAGGATCATATTATAGTTTGTTTCCCGATCTATAATATAAAATTCAGTCAAGATGGTTTTGGGCCCTAAGGTGACCGGCAGTATTATAGTTCCTATTGAAGTGGCTTTAAGGCTATCATAGCCTCTCAAGGTATTTTGTGTAGTGGAACAGTTCGTTTCTCCATATCCAAGTTTTTGGAGGAAAGAGAAAGGGACTATGTTAACTGCGGCCTCGTCGTCAACCATTTCCAGTTTTACATAATTATTATAAACCCACACCTGTAAGTGTAAGGCTGGGTCACCTCGGCGTGCGATCTCAGCATCTGTGGGCATTTTATTTATTTCAAAGATGAATTCGACATCCTTTTCCGGCTGCCCCGGAGGGTGGATATCAAAATCTACGTGATTTACTTGTGTCTCAGGAGGTGGAGTGATGTTAATTAGATGGCCTAGACCTAATGCTTCTAAAAGAGCAGCTCTGTGAGGGGGAGAGTTCTTTAACAAGTCCAAAAATGAAATGTGTGAAAAGGTCTTTGTTAGGTCACTAATTAAATCATAGGCACCCGACGGGTTTTTAAATTATTTGCTGACTCCTATCTATCTCTAGCAGATGACTTGGGCTCAGTTCAGAGAAATACTCTCGTGTTCTTGTTATAGCTTCGATAGGTAGTTCAGCGTCTAATTCTACCAAACTAACTATCTTAGGTCTTGGTTGAGCTCCCAACTGTGGCGCAACTGACGGATTTAATGAAGTCAAAGCTTCATGATCATTGTTTCCCGTTATTGCACCTTTGTTTGTTTCGGTTGGATTCAGCCTATTGCCATCATGATTTGGGAGCGGATCGCTAAAGATCCTGAGGGGAGCATTCTGAGGGGAAACTGCCCCTGCGAGAGTATTTGGTGATGATGAGACGGGATCTGCCAAGAATAGGTCTGTGAAGAACTGTCTTTGTTCTTCTGGCAAACGTTGCATAAATGTATTATAGTCACGGCACGTTCTAGTGTCGTGACCGTGAATTTTATGGAAACCACAATAAGAATTGGGGTTATAATTCCTGTTTTGTTGGTTAGGTGTGTATTGTGGCCTAAAATTCTGATCAAACTGTTGCCTATTAGGACCAAAGTTTTGGAATTGTTGTTTCTGGTTTTGACTTTGGTTTTGGTAAACCAAATGAGTTTTGGCTTGGCCCTTGTATGAGATTTCGCTGTTGTTGTTGTTGTTGTTGTTGTTGTTGTTGTGGACGGTTAAAGTCCACTGTATTGACTGCTGGGGTAAAGTTGTTGTTTCGCTGGTTGTTTGTTTGTGATGGAATATTAACGACATTTACCCTCTTGGGCTGGTCGGTTACCCCATCCGTTGTTACCCCATGATTTTTGTTAAGGATTTTGGGTCCTTGATTGACATTTGTGGTAGTTACAGTATTTTGAGTGGAGGTGATTAACCTCCCATTTGCTCCGTAAGTCTTACAACCACTATCTATTGCTGCTTGATCAATTCGCAGAGCGCTCTCAAGTACCTCATCATAAGTCCTTAGTGGGAACTTCTGGACTTCTTCCTTCACTTCTCTGCTGAGAGAATGAAGGAATAAATCACATAGTTCCATCTAATCCATGTTTGGAGCACTTGCTGAAGAGTAAAGAACTGTACGCCACCTCTGGATGAAATGGGCAACAAATTCGTTGTGTTCTTGTTTGATATGTAAGAATTCCCTGATTCCTGTTCTCAATAGTTTATTCATGTCAAAGGCTTTGATGAACTCTGACACGAGTTGTTTAAATGAATGTATGGAAGCTTCAGGTATTCTATAATACCAATCGAGAGCGATGCCTTCCAAGGTTTTGGGAAATATTTTAGCAACAACCCCATCCCAAGGGAGTAATTCTCGTATGGCTGTAGCGTAAGCTTTGATATGCGCGTTTTGGATCTCCTTCGCCCTTGAACTTGGGCAAATCAGGGAGAGGTCTTGGAAGCATGACGCTTCGTATGGTGAAATCTAAGGGTTCCTTTAGATATTCTAAATACGTCCCTATTGCATAGCTTTCCACCATTGATGGTGGTTGCTGAGGGAGTGGTGGTGGGATAGGTTGTTGATACGGTGCAGCATATGCGTTGGCAGGGGCATAGGGAGGTCCCTGCGTTTGAGAAAACATGCCGGGAGAGGAGAACATATCTCCTTGGGGTGATTTAGAGTACATGTTTAAATAGGACAGGGTATTGTCAAGGAATCGGTTGTTTGACATTAGACCTGGAGGAATAGTGTTAGAGATGGTGTGCCTTGTTGGCATTTGTTGAGGAAATTGAGGAGGCATGCCTAACGTGCCTACTCCTGTGAGGAGATCTACTTGGCCAGAGTGGTATTGGAGGATTGGAACTCCCCGTTTGTATGAACGGAGAATTTTGATTTGCTTGAGCAAGTTCTAACCCTCTCACTCTTTCTACTAATGTTGAAATGACTTCATTTGGTGAAGTCACGGTACTTTGCCTGAGCGGCGTTTGTTGTATACCCTGGTGTTGTATAGGCATGTGATAGCCTATCATGAACTGATTGCTATCTTGCCAAGTTTCTCCAAGAATATTTCCTGTAGAGATATTTTCTTGAAAAGGGGTCTCGGGTTGTACTTGTAAACCTCCTATAGGTGGGTACATACCCCGGGAGCGTTGTTCACTCCTAGGATAAGGTATTGATTGTCCATCGTCTAAGACCAGGTATGGATCTGATTGTCTACTAATATGTGGTTTAAGTAGTATTTGAGGAGACGAACCAGATTCTCCGGTAAACGTCATATTGTTTGACCCTGAAGGCTCTGTTTGTTGGGTTCGAGGGAGTTGATCTAACTCCTCGGTTTGAAGAGACAAACTATATTTGGTTCTTGGGGTTTGCGTTGAAAACTGATTAGTTGAATAGTTGTCACCCCATACTGAGAGCGAGGGTGATGATTCCTTATTCTGTTGGGCGTAGTATGCCTCAAGACCCAGGAGGTGTCTTCCGTATGCATCAAATCCCGACATATTCGGGGGGTATATGAATACCCACAGAATAATGGGAAAGAGCGAAGGTGAAAGAGAGAAGATGAAACTTCTTAAAGAGAAGGTGAAACAATTGTTTGATTCACGTCGGGTTCACCAATTTTGTACGTCAGAAAAGCGACAGGCGAGCGTGAGAATCTACAAGTGACTCTTCCACGTACCCGACCTCTCGAGGTCATGCCGAGACAGCCGGTGGGGGTAGAATATGTAGACAAACTAGTTAGGCAGTCTAATGTCTGCGACACGCACTAATGGTATTTGCGAATCTAAGGCAGAGAAGGCCCTTCTAACTTAGACTGGTGAGATAGATCGATCAGCGAGGATGACTGCTCGAAGACTCCAATCAATATCGAGCTCTGGCGTGATTCGATCTATGGGTTGCAGGATACGTGGAAAATGACCTGGGATTGTTTCGTGTATATCTCCTGATAAGGTCATATAGTGGATGATGAAAACAATTGACTCTACGGATGATTTTCTAGCCTAGTCTAGAATTCCCTAGCTTCGTTAGCCGCTATATCTAGTAAGGACAGTTGTTCGATGATGATAGGTGGAAGTGGAGTGGACCTGAATACCAAGGTGCGTAGGTTAGTGTCTATATCTAACTGACTTGTGGATTCGTCGGGTTGTGGGATCTGTGGATCACAACCATAGATTCTTGGTTGTTTCGGTCCTGTTATGGTCATACGCGAGATCAAGTTCTAATCCCTAGTATCCAGTAATCGTATGCCTTTTCAACTTCTACGTTTAGAACCAACAGTTGTGCGATCTTCTCAGAATACCTTACAGGCGTTCTCGCAACCTGGATTCTCAAGCTGGTATCTATATCTACGAGGGTGTCTCCAGCGTCTGGCTGTGGAACTAAAGGATCACACCCGAATGTTTGTTCTCTTTCGAGCCCTTCTACAGTCATGTGGATATTTTCTAGGGTAATCTGTAGTTTGGCTGACTTGACCAAAATGCATGTGCTTGGTCGTCTTCTATGTTTAATCCTCTTAATTGTGAACTGATCAGTTGTAAATCTGTGGTTGTTCGGAATACTTGTATCCTGAGATTTTTGTCTATGTTAACTATCGCTGTGACGAGGTTTGGTTGAGGCACGATTGGCTCAAATATATATTCCCTGGGCTCTTGAGGTCCTGTGATTGTCATACGAAACAAAACGTAATCTAACTGTAATGAAATAAATTCTAACTACGTGAAATAAATCTAACATGTATAACCTTTATCTTTCTAGGAAATATTCTAACAATTCTAAGAAAAACAAACTATTTTAAGCGTATCTGGAAATAATAACTAAACAATAATTTTAAAACAGACAAGATAACCGAGTGTGGTTATTTGGCTGTGCGATTTGTAGAATTATTCTAAATAAATAAAATAGCCTATTTAATCTACTTGCAAGATTCTCGATCCTACCTCAGAAGTGAGGAGTGAATCATAGTTTCTCAGAAACTATCAATCCTCACAGCTTCCCTGGCAATATTGAGAATAGAATGAAATGAAATAAAACGATTAACTACTCTATTTGATATGAATCTGACTAGAACTTTGAAATTTAAAACCTGGACTCCGCAGAATAGTGGCGAATCCGATGGTGTATGTGATCTCGTCCCCTCAGTATGATCTTCTCGTTCTTTCGTATTCACTTGGATCCAGAAAAGCGTGTAATGCTAGCACCGATAGGAGTAGATTTTGGGACAAGGACAGCTCAGAATGCAGACTGAGAATGCGAGTAGGAGAGGGATAACGCAAGAGTACAGAGCTTGGCTTATGCGATTCCTAGTGGGATTTTACTGCGAGTCATGCAACGTGAAGCGACCAGAACCTGCGACTATCCTATGCGAAGAGCAAAACCTGCAACTTTAATGGCTTCCTAAGCTATTCCGTTCAAAATAAAGACACTGCTTACACAAGTTGGATATGTGGCTTACCAATAGCTGAATAAAGCTAACCAGGTATATAACGAATTGAACTAAGAACTCTAAGTCACAGTAAAAACAAATCTACAACAAAGAGGAATTCAGAGGCAAGCTTCTAACTGGATTGGATGGAACAACAACACTGCCTGCACAAGATGGGTCTGTGGCTTACCAACAGCTGAGCAATACTAACCAAGTATGGAATAAACTATGCTATCAATCCTAAGCAAGCTAACTAAAACACTAAAAATCAGAAGACTCTAACAAGGAAAAATGGTGACCAAAAGCTCCAGCTCAAATTCTTCACCCCAAAACTCAGACCATTTGCATGTATAGAAACCATGCATTTATAGGAATTCAAACACCCAAGAATCAAAACCAAATTGAACTCCTAAACAATAAACAAAGGAAAAACACTGTTCCAGGGGACCAAAAACATTAATGCATGCTCAAGTCGGCAAAGAAAAGCTGGTAAATCGTGATATTTCACGCGGGTCACGTCAAAAGAGCGTTCTGGAAAACGTGCACAGGACCACCACTCTGAGCAGGGCGGCGGTTACAGGACCGCCGCCCTGTTCAGGGCAGCAGTCACGAGACCGCCGCCCTTTAGGGCGGCAGTTTCGTCACTG
The DNA here is from genome assembly GCA_019776745.2 of Taxus chinensis. Lineage (NCBI taxonomy): Eukaryota > Viridiplantae > Streptophyta > Pinopsida > Cupressales > Taxaceae > Taxus > Taxus chinensis. Next base: position 484,168,395 of record CM034155.1, on the reverse strand, counting down.
AAGGTCAAGAAGCCAAAGAAAGAGGGAAAAAAGGGGAAAACAAAGGGTGCGGGGGCAAAGCAAGGCATGCGGAATGTTAACGTATACTCCGAGGGCTTTTCCGAATCCCGAACACCTTGCGAGGAGACTTGTATCATCATCGGGGCACTTGTTACACTTTTCTGGCAGTACAGTACCTTACAATTTTGGGTACGTACAGGCACCATCAATGGTCGAAACCTACACGATAGGGAATTATTCAGAATATTTGAAAGAGCCCTTGGACTTCACCATACGAAGCATCATGCTTCCAAGACCTCTTCCTGATTTTCCAAAATACAAACGAGAGGGAGACTCGAATGCACATATCTAGGCGTATGCCACAGCCATTTGAGAACTACTCATTTGGGATGGGGTTGTTGCAAAACTATTTCCCAAAAATTCAGAGGGCATCACCCTGCTATAGGTATTATAGAATACTTGAAGCTTCCATCCATTCATTTAAACAACTCATTTTAGAGTTCATCAAGGTGTTTGACATGAACAAAATGTTGAGAACAGGAATCAGGGAATTCTTAGCACATTAAGCAAGGAACCCAATGAATCTGTAACTCATTTCATCCAAAGATTGTGTACAATCCTTTATTCTTTGGAAAGTGCTCGAAACATGGATCAAACGGAACTATGTGATTTATTCCTTCAGTCGCTCAGCAGAGAAGTAAGGGAAGAATTCCAAAATTTCCCACTAAGGACTTACAATGAATTACTTGAGAGTGCTCTCCAAATAGATAAAACAAGTAATAGATAGTGGTTGCAAGACGTATGGAACAAATGGAAGTTTAATCACCCCTCGCTAGAAGACTACGACTCATTTTTCTACCACAAACATCAATCAAGGACCTAAAATCCTTAAGAAGAATCACAGGAGTGACAACAAATGGAGTAACTGACTAGGCTAAAAGGGAAAATGTTGTAAATAATCCACCACTGATTAACAATCAACAAAACAACAACTTACCCCAACAATCAATATAGTGGATTTTAACCATCCACAATAGCAACAAAAACAACAGCAGATCCAAACACAGGGTCTAATCCAAAAATCAACTGGATATCAGAACTAGAACCAAAACCAAAAACAATAAGTGCAAAACTTTAATCCTAATATTCAACGGTTTAATAAGAGTTTTGGACCACAATATACGCCAAACTAGCAAACTAGGAATTACAATCCTAACTTGTATTGTTGTTTCAACAAGATTCGAGGCCACGACACTAGAACGTGCCACAATTATAATAAATTCATGCAACATTTTCCAGTGGAACAAAGACAAATTTTCATAGATATGTTCTTGGTAGATCCTATGTCACCAGTGCTAAATACTTTTACAGGGGAACTTTCCCCTCAAAATGCACCCCTAAAGATCTTCAATGATCCACTCCGAAATCACAATAACAACAGGTTAAATCCAAATGGGATGAACAAGGGTGTAATGGCAAGAAACAATGATCATGAATCCTCGACTTCACTAAATCCACAAGTTACACCACAATTAGAAAGTCAGCCATGACCTAAGATAGTCGGCTTAGTGGAGTTAGACACAAAACTACCCATGGAAGCCATAATAAGGACGCGGGAGTATTCCTCTCAGCCAAGTCCAAGTCACCTGCTAGAGACATATAGCATCCAACAAATATTAGTAAAACCCATAGGTTCCTATGATTTATTTAATAACCTAACAAAAACCTTCTCACACATTTCTTTTTTGGACTTACTGAAGAACTCTCCTACCCACAAGGATGCTCTTTTAGAGGTATTAGGTTTAGGTCATTTAATTAACATCAATCCACCTCCCAAAACACAGGTAAACCATATAGACTTTGATATCCACCCCTTGGGGCAGCCGGATAGGGATACCGAGTTTATATTCGAAATAGACAAAATGTCAACAGACATTGAGATTGCACGCAGAGGTGATCCAACCTTACATTTGCAAGTTTGGGTTTTTAACAATTATGTGAAATGTGTAATGGTTGATGATGGGGCAGTAATTAACATAGTCCCCTTTTCCTTCCTTCAAAAGATAGGGTATAGAGAAACAAATTGTTCCACGACTCGTAATACACTAAAATGCTATGATAGCCTTTAAATCCATGTTGATTGGAACTATAATACTATCAGTCACCTTAGGACCGAAAACAATCTTGACTAAGTTTTATATTATAGATCGGTAAACCAACTATAATATGATCCTCGTCTGACCTCTGGATACACCGTATGAAGGCAATCCATTCTACATTATTTCAAGAAGTAAGATTCTTGCACTTAGGAAAGGTATTCATAGTAAAAGGTGATCCAAAACTATTCAATATACACCTAGCGGACCTGAAGAAAAGGCCAGGCGTTCACTCTGAGTTTGAACTCCCAACAAACCAACTTAATAAACTAACTTACTCAAAACCATAAGAAACGTTTGTACCTATAATGGAAATAGAAGTTACGAACCCAATCAAGAATATCCCAGTCCTAAAGGATGAGGCTAACGTTGTAGAAACATTATCATTAGGAACTACTACAAATATTTTTGAATTAATAGAACAGGACCTTCCAATCTTCCTAGCATTTGATTCTATAGGTATGGGATATACCCTATGTGTTGGTTCTCTTCCAGTAGATTATCTCTTCATGGTGGATGTAAATGAAATAGAAGAATTTAACACAGTAAAATTTCACAATGTCCATCTTCCCAGCTAAATATTTGGACTCTCCATTTCGATGGGGCTAGATTTCGTTATACGGTCGGGGCAGGTATAATCTTTACTTCTCCTGAGGGAAATATCTTACTATTCACCTTTAAACTAAATTTTTAATTTACAAATAACAACGCTAAGTATGAAGCCCTCCTCCTTGGCCTCATCTTAGCTAAGATGATCAATGTTGATAACATCAGAGTGTTACGAGACTCACAACAAGTAACAAACCAAGTCTCTGAGGTGTATGAGACCAAAGATGAACATTTACAGCTTTACAAAACAATAGTATTAAACTTAAGTAAATGATTTGACTTCATATCCATTGAGGCAATCCCGTAAGAACAAAATTTTATGGCAGATTCAATAGCAACCTCAGCTTCACGCTTCACTCCGAACAGTGAGTTGGAGGACACCCATTTCATGGTATCCCTTCGCACTGAACCTTTAGTGAAGAAAATTTCAAACCCTCTTTTAACGAACATAGGTAAGAAAAAATCTACTATCTTAGATCACGTTTATAGTGATAGAGCCCCTCTTGATTACTTAAATGACCTATGTAGTGTTACATCTCACCCATCACATGGTAGATTTATGTTTAATCCCACATTCATCCTCTTACTTCAGAAATCCCATGATAGAGCTTCCCCCATAGAAATAACTTGACATATATGCAGTACAGAATGGAGAAGATCTAGACCTACAACTAGCCCCGCCTGAAATTTGAAGAAGGTAATGCTTCTTTAATCGAAGAAATAATTGATATTAACATTGGAGCGGATGAAGAACTTAATATCTTAAAACTAGGATCTTCGTTAACTCCAGAAGAAATAGAAATACATACTCGAATCCTCAACGAACACCAGAAGCCTTTTGTATTTAATTATAAAGAAATGACAGGAGTTGCACTGCACATCACAGTACATAACATCGTCACCAAACCAGATGCAAAGCTCAATTCAACAAAAATTGAGACCAATGAAACCCAAGGTAGCTCTCATGGTGAAGGAAAAAGGGATGAAACTCCTCCAAGTAGGATTCATCAAGCCATTTGATTACTCTCAGTGGGTGTCTAATATTGTTCCCGTTCTCAAAAAGAATGGGAAGATACGCATCTACATAGAATTCTGAGACATTAACAAGGCGTGTCCCAAGGATGACTTCCCGTTACCATCCATTGATGTCATCATTGACACAATAGATAGATTTGAGATTTTGTCTCTCATGGATGGATTCTCAAGATACAATCAAATCTGAATATTTGAACAAGACCAAGCCAAAACCACATATATAATTTCTTGGGCAACCTACTGCTACACTGTTATGCTCATTCGGTCACAAGAACACTGGTGCTACTTACCAGCGGGTAATGAAATATATATATCATGATCTTATTCACAAAATCATGGAATCCTATGTAGATGACTTGTTGGAAAAGGCCAGGAAATGATGTGATCACCTGGAAGTGCTCTCCATCATTCTTTTACGTTTGATAGAATACAGAGTCACACTAAACCCATAAAAATGTGTATTCGGTGTGACAGGATGGAAACTCCTGGGTAGCATCATATCATCATGAGGAATTGATGTGGACTCGGCAAAAATTCAGGTTGTTCTCGAAATGATCCCACCTTTAGATGAATTTGGAATCAAGTCATTTCTTGGGAAACTTGGTGCAATCCGAAGATTGATCCTAGATTTAAGCTTTTCCATTCATCCAATCAACAATCTACGCAAGAACGATTATAGTATCGATTGGAATAAAGACTGCAATGAATCTTTTGAAGAATTTTAGCGTTTCCTGTTGTCACCACCCACGCTAATGCCACCTAAGCCATATTTCCCTTTAATCTTATATTCACGAGCTACTAATGTCTTGCTAGCCTATATGTTGGCTCAAGAAGACGATGAAAAGAGAGAACGCGTGATCTATTTCATTAGCCGAATGTTTCTCGAATATGAAACACATTATACGCAAGCAGAATGAGAGTTCCTTGCCATAGTATTCGCAACCAAATGCTTAAGAAATTACATGCTAAATCAAGAAATGAGGGTGATTATAAAAATAGACCATTTGTGAACTTTCCTCACACAAGGGTCCTTGTCTAAGAAGATTGGACACTTTATAACCTTAATGGTTAAATTCAAATTAAAGTTTATAAACCAGAAGTCTGTTAAGGGCCAAATCATTATAGATTGGTTAGCTAATAACCCATTAGATGGAGGCGATCTAGTAGATCTAGACTTTCCTGATGAATGCATATACTACATCGAAACCAAACCTCCTATCTCTGAATGTCCTTGGTATACCGATATTATTAATTATATCATGGACCATACATATCTAGAAGGTGCTACTCCACAACAAAGAAGGTGGTTACGCATTATTGTGGCTAAATATGTTATTATAGAACAAGTGCTCTATCGTAAGGTGTTCAATGGAATGCTTCTAAGATGTGTTGACACAAAAGAATCCAAGAAGATCCTCTATGAATCCCACAGTTGGAATGTGTGGAGGCCACTATGGTGGTCATTCAAGTACCCATAAAATAAATTAGATGAGCTATTTCTGGCCCCCTCTAGAGCACGACGTAGTAGAGTTTGTATGTAAGTGTTATAAATGCCAAGAATTTTCCCATGAGATTCACATGCCAACACAAGCTCTACAACCAATCGCAACTCCATGGCCCTTTTCTACATGTGTCTTATATTTGATAGGAAAAATCTCTCCCTCATCTACAGACAAGCCATAACTTCATAATCATGGCTACCGAATATTTTACCAAGTGGGTAGAGGCTATGCCTCTTACCATTGTACCAGGTTATGTGATTGCCAAGTTCATTTTGAACCAGATCATTTGTAGGTCCAGTGTCCTACAAATCATTATCTTAGATAATGGTACTTCCTTTAAGAATGACAAGGTCCATGAACTATGAAGTAAATTTAAAATAATTCATCATACGGCCTCCCTATATTACCCTCAAGCCAACAGGCAAGCTGAAGCGACAAACAAAACATTAAAATCCATTCTCCTTAAAAATGGTGAAAGAAAACAAATGCGATTGGAATTTGAAGTTATATCCGGCCTTATGGGCCCACTGAACCTCAATAAGAACACCAACAGTCGTAACTCCTTTCTCATTGTTATTCGGAGCAAAACTAGTCCTCCCACTTGAGATTGAAATAACCAGTCTACATATCTCATTACAAGGGATTTTTGATGAAGAATCTTATAGATAAGAACATGTCTCCCAACTATAAAGCCTAGATGAGGCTAGGTTAGATGCTGAACAACGGCATAGAGTCTATACTGACTGGATGTGTTGGTAGTACAACAAAAAGGTCTATGAATGAGATATATATGAAGGAGATATAGTTCTAAGACTAGATAGTCGGATTGACAAAAAGACCGATGAAGGAAGGAAATTACGTCCCAAATGGTTGGGCCCATACTGATTCATGAAGGACTATGGAAATGGTGCATATCTCTTATGTACACTGGAAGGTGAGGAGTTTGGTGAAACTTTCAATTCCCTACACCTTAAACGATTCTATGCATAAGTGACCAGTACTATTTGTATAATTATATCTACATTGCATCCTCATGTAGTTAGACTCATTTTGTCCACTCGTTCCGTACAATTTTGTGATCAAGGAACTTATTCTCAAAGAAATTCATTATAAACTTTTGATAGTATTGGCATGAGCATCACCATCATACTTCTTCATTTCCATAACATCATCAATCATTTCAAAATCATTTAATCAAATAAAGCTAGATATGACAAATTCCTAATAGGAACCATACCAAGGTCTACTTGCTTGTTCTCACTTTTTGTTTCTTCTTACGATAGGTTTCTTGCCTATGGTCTATTCTAGAAGCTTCATGGTGTCAAATCTATCCCATACGCATATCTCTTTGGAAATAAGAACATGCTGACATTCTTCTCAAATAAACAAGTAAAAAATGGATCAAACAGAAAATTTTAATTTTACACATTTCCTTTCCCTACCAACCTTTGGTGATGAGCTTGCATCTCTTATTAGGGATGTAGGGTTGGGAAAGGATGGGAATGCCCTTACTCACCTATGCCTTGTCCATGGTGATAAGCCCATGAATCTTGACTAGTAGCATGGGGCAAGGTGCATGGAGTTCTCTTGACAACAAATGTTGAAATTCATAATCAAATAGTTCAAACAAACCTTTAAAATCTTGAGTAAAAAAACAAATGAATTAGATGTACAAAATTCCAAGAGAGTTCAAAACCTTAAAACCCAAATTTTCTCAAGCATGTGGCCATCTATGAATCTAAGTTTGGATAAACCGTAAAGCAAGTTGCATTCTAAACTATGGAGTCACTTGAGTAGAGTAGGTTTGTACCATCCTAATTTGGTTCCACTAAAGCTTTATCTATCTCTCATCACTACCGTTCAACAAATTTCATAGCTTGTGCCCTTTCTAGCTCTCGGTGATGAGTCCCTCGCATCTTAGTAGTTGCTTGGAGTTAAGAGTGGGACAAGTTCATCTGCTCATCATACCGGTTTATCATCTCACTTTGTCAAAATAAATATGAAGTACCGAAAAAATTGCTTATAGAAACTACAGTTCAAAACCACATTGTGTCTACATTATCATATATCAGCATCACAAAATATAAAAGGGAAGAAAGCATTTATATCATTTTTTCTCCATCGCATACATTCTAAGAAGCATATAAAAACAACATTTTAGTCTGCATATGGAAATAAGTCACAAAGTCATAGATGCCAAGAATCTGATCCAATATATATATATGTGTGTGTGTGTGTGTGTGTGTGTGTGTGTGTGTGTGTGTGTGTGTGGTCAAAATTCTAGTACAATGCCATCATGCGCTAGGCATGGTCAAAATGCTTGAAGAGCCCAGGAAATACAAAATACATCATACAAACAATCTAAGACAGCCAAACGGCCTCTCAAACCCTATGAGATCCCTCTGAGGGTACAAGCCCACATCTAGGACTTCGGCTACGCTGACGCTCTGAGTGCATTGAGGGCTCATGGTCCCAAGGGGTAGCTGTGGCCTCGCCATGAGAATGACTCCTCATCAGGCGCTCTTCTGTCCTGTACCCTTTCCAGCTCAGTATGAAGTGTAGTCACCATCCTAGCCACATGCCAGACAGGGAAAAAAATGTCGGTATGCCTACCAACTGCTGAAGGCTACCCTACATCCACAGATAGCTCCGCATGGGTCTTCTTCATAGGAATCATCTAGGTATCAGTGCATGCCCAGATGAATCATGTCTCACCACTCATCAGCAGTATCTACAAACAAAGGGGAAAAACAAATTAGAAATAATCAAAAGATAGATACAAAAGTAAACAAAAGGAGAGATAGAAACTAAGGCAAACCTAAATAAAAAAAAACATTAAATAGAAGGACGATAACTCACTCGGATCTCCAGGCCTCCAAGAGGGATCCTTAGGGTCAGCACCTTCCATAGATGTCGCCACTGACTGGTGTAATCCTCCCATGGCTGGATCAACATAACATCCCGCTATGGACTCATCCTCTCTGCCCAAGCCTTTAGAAATTGGCTCCTCTGAAACTGAGAGTCACCCTCTCCGCACTCTGCTTCGTCCTCTCCACCTGTAGGATATCCTGAGTATCATGCCACTCAAGATCACTTTCCTCCTCCTCACCCGACTCACTGACCTTAGCCTCGGTCTCCTCCTCCGTCTTCCCCCCTTGTTAACTCCTTGGACTCAGAGTCTATATCAATGGGATCGTTGCTACTATGGGCAGGACCAGCGGAAATCTAAAGTAAGGGTGCTTGAGGAGCACCGACTCTCCCTCGAGCACGTACTATCCCGCCGTGCTACAGTGGGGACACTGGGAGTAACAATGGTCCAACCCCGGCCTCTAGGACCTCCCCTGGCCTCTCGAACTGATCTATATACTTGGCACCACTGGGGGAGGCATACTCACATAAGGCAGGCCAAACTGCTCGGGGCACTCGACCAAAAGGATGTATCTCCACCTTCCCCGTCCTGTCCATAAGCTTCCTTGTGGTGGAGCAAGAAATCAAAGAAAGGGCATCCTCATCCCATAACCCTGTCATGGCCTGATAGGGTGTGGCCTCCATATCATTGGTAGTCAAGGAGGCAACTAGATGATGGGGTGCTCTAAACACCAACATATCTATCCATCTGGCTGCTCTCACGGATCTGAGATGCACCACCTCTACACCTCTCCCATAAGGGATGAAACGCTCATAGACCCAACTCATAACCAGGGTAAGATGGCTGAATGATTACCCCTGTAAATGGACCACATGATACAAATAATGGTAGGTAGTCCCAAGTATGTCAGCTCCCCAGGCATAAATTTGGCCATGTCCCTCAATCTGTGTAATAATGGGGGGCCAGTAATATAGTAAAGTGTCTCCTCCCTTGTCCCCGATCAATCTCGAGGCAAGGATCCCCATAATGGCCTGGCGAATCAAAGGGATAGGAATGATAGGAATAGATCGGACCCTCACCCCTTTCTTCGAACCAGTGGAGATAACTGCATCTCCCATATATGAAGCCCACTATGCTATATGATCCCGTGACCCTGTTGTCTTAGGACTGAGCCCATATCCTCGATGATCAGAGACCCCCAAGATACGGTAAACATCCTCCAAAGTAATGGTCCAATCACCCTGGATTCTTGGGAATTGGAAAGTATTCCGATCAACATCCCAATATGAAAATAGGTCATAAAGTATGTGACTAGAAGGGGCAACATGCGGGACCTGTGATATGCGCAATATACTAGCCCTCTAAATTGTGTCCTAATCATCCTGAGAAAGTGCATCCAAAACAACTTGGAAGCCAATCACACACTCTCTCTTGGCTCCATCAGATATACTCCTCCTTTGCCTGTATACACCCAAAAAAAAACAAAAAGGAGTAAGTTACTATTCAAATGACATTAGAAAAATCATGAAAGCAGGAAAGAATGCTAGAAACTCAAAAATAAATTCAAATAAGTGTTTTTTGTGCATTTTGTGCAAGACCGCCACCCTGAGCAGGGCGGCGGTTTCAGAATCACCGCCTTAAGGGTGGCGGTCATGTAACTGCCGCCCTAATCAGGGAGGTGGTGGTGTAACCACTACCCTGCTCAAGGCGACGGTCATGTCCCGAATTTCCATGTGGGTTGTGTGCCCTAAAAATTCCTAAAAACATAAAAACACGAACATTTTCACCAAAACGAAGCCTACCCATTAGGCGCCCCCCCCTAGATAAACCTATTAAAACTGACATTTTCGAAAATAATCCCCCCGTGACAAAGATTTCACCATTTTAATATTTTAGGGATAAAAACGGTAAATCAAGAAAAACTAACCTGTGATCTCGCGGGTCAGTGTTCCGCTCGTGGAGGCATGATCACGATCTCGCCCCAAACATTTTGACTATACTCTCGTGGGAAACCGTCACCGTGGGTCCCAGAGCTCAAAATCAACCAAATCGACATGCACAAATGAATGGGAAAATGGGCCCACTTTTACAAATATAGCATCCTAACCTGTTTTGAATTCCCTTTTCGCAGGTTTGGAGTGCTGACGAAGGTAAGTTCTTAGCCCCGGGCAGATGGTAAGTCCTCATTTCATATTATTTTATTATTTATTATTCAATTTTTTTTGTCTATCTGCACTTGAGTCATCTTTTCATTTTATGCCTCTTCATAGCTAAAACACTTCTCCGAGGATGCAATATGTACGTACCCAAAATTGTAGGGAAATGCACTGCCAGAACAACGTTACACGTGCCATAATGATGATACAGGTCTCCTCGCAAGGTGTTCGGGATTCGGAAAAGCTCTCCAAGCATGCGTTAACATCCTGCATGTCCCGCTTAGCCCCTATGTGCTTTGATTTATCTTCTCCCCTCTTTTTCTTTGCGTTTTGGTCTTCAATTATGAAACCGATGCCCTGCAGGGCGGCGGTCCAGTAACGACCACCCTGCTCAGAGTGGTGGTCCTTCACACGTTTTCCAAAATGCTCTTTTTAACGTAACTCACATAAAAATTCAACTTTTACCAACTTTTTTCACCGCCTTTTCTTGTATTTATGATTATGGTTCCTTGGAATAGTGTTTTTGCATTTTTTATGGTTTAAGAGATCAATTTTGTTTTCACCTTTGGGTAAATGGGAATTCTATAAATAGCTGGCTTGTGCTCAAGCAAATGGCCCCTAAAATTTTCCTCTCATTTTCTCATTCCATAGTTTAGCCTTTTTATTTTGCTTAGGAATTCATAGTTTTCATTTGTTGCATGCCTAGTTAGTGTTGTTTTGCTATTACGAAGCCACATAATCATCTTGTGCCAGTGTTGTTATAGTTTCATGCAATCCATTGGAGTAGGACAGTTTAATTTTCAGTAGGAAGCCATTAAAAGTTGCAATTTTTGTTCATCAAAAAGAATAATTTCAGGTTCTGGATGTTTTCTGTTGCATGACTCGCAATAAATTCTGCTAGGAATTATATAAGCCAAGCTCTGTTCTCTTGCATTATCCCTCTCCTACTCGCATTGTATACAGTTTGCATCCTAAGCTACCATTATTTCGATACCAACTTCTATTGATGCTAACATCACATGCTTTTCTAAATTCACATGAGCACAAAGGAATGAGGAGATCACACTGAGGGGACAAAGCCACACACAACCAGATTCACCACTCCTCTACAAAGTCTAGGTTCAAGATTTCAAGGTTTTAGTTAAAATATATCAAATAGAGTAGTTAATCATTTCATTTCAGTTAATTTCACTTTCGATATTTCCAGGGAAGCTGTGGGGATTGATAGTTTCTAAGAAACTATGATTCACTCCTCACTTTTGAGGAAGGATCGAGGGTCTTTCAAATAGATTAGATCAGTTATCTGGTTATTTAGAATAGATTCACAACTGCACAAGCAAGTAGTTATACTCAGCTTCTTTGTTTGTTTTAATTTCATTATTAGCTTAGTTGTTAATTTTTAGATATATTAAATAATTTCTCTTTAAATTCTTCTCAATAGTATATCAATAATATCAAATTTAGGAATATACATAGATATATCTTACGTAGTTAGCTTATTCTATCATTAGTTAGATTTATATCATTTCCTTTTGCATGACAATCACGGGACCTAGGGAGCCCAGAGAATACGTATTCAAGTAGATCATGCCTCAACCCAATCTTGTTACAACAATAATTGACATAAATCAGAATCTTAGAATCCAAGTCTTCCGAACAACAGCAGACTTACAACAAATCAGCTCACAATTAAGAGGGTTAAACACAGAATACAACCAAGCACACACGTTTTGGTCAAACCAGCCAAACTATAGATTACCCTAGAAAAATATCCACATGACTGTAGAAGGGCTTGAAAGAGAGCAAACATTCAGTTGTGACCCTTTGGTCCCACAGTTAGACGTAGGATACATTCTTAGTGACATAGACACCGGCCTAAGAATTCAGGTTTCCAGAACACCTGTAAGGTACTCTGAGAAGATTACACAACTTGTAATTCTAAATATAGAGGCTGAGAAGGCATACAACTACTCGATACTAGGGATTAGAAATTGATTCCTTGTATGACCATAGGAGGTCCACAAAAAACACGAATCTACGGTTGTGATCCACAAATTCCACAGCCCAACGAGTCCACAGGACAAATAGATGTTGATGCTGGCTTATGCACATCAGTATTTAGATCCACTCCACCTCCACCAACCTTTATCGCATAGTTATCCTTCTTAGATATAACAGCTAACCAAGCTAAGGATTTCTGGACTAGACCAGAGAATCAACCATAGAATCCACTGTATATCCATCATCCATCTTATGAACCTATCTGGAGACATACACGAAACAATCCCAGGTCATTTTCTACGTATCCCACAACCTATAGATCGGATTACGCTTGAGCTCGATATTGATTGGAGCCTTTGAGTAGTCATCCTCACCGACTGATCTATCATGCCAGTTTAGGTTATAAGGGCCTTCTTTGCCTTAGATTCACATATTCCATTAGTGTGTGTCGAAGACATACGATTTCCTAACTAGTCCGCTTGTACCCCGCGTATTCCATCCCCACCGACTGTCTTGGCATGACCTCGGGAGGTTGGGTGCGAGGAAGAGTTAGTTGTAGATTCCCATGCTCACTTGTCACTTTTCCATCGTATAGAGACCCCCTTTTTTACTCTGACCATGTGGCAGAATGGCTCTCATTTGGGGACCACCCTTGGATTCGACCCTAGAAGGTGCACCGATGAGGCACATGGCATCGTCCATTGGCCTGTCTTGAGCTTGGAGTTTTTAACAGTCGGCTCTTCCCCCTTTTGACTCTCACCACGTGGCGAGCCTGCACTTGTTTGGGACCTACCTCTGGATTTTACTTTTGAAGTCACGTCGAGCTAACGTTTGGAGGCTTCCACTCACAGTTGGACTTTTCAATGAGTAGTTTTTCCTTTTCAGACTCTAACCACATGGTGGGATGGCACTCATTTGAGAGTCTTTCTTGGGATGCACCTTTGAAGTTAAGTTGATGAGGCATGTGGCATCGTCTACATGCCTATTATACATAGGTGATTCAGGGCCTCGAGTGAACACTTCCTTTCTCCATCATCGAGCCTGCCTACAACTTGATTTTTGGGATCAAATGTGAGCTCACACAACTGAACCAACCTCTCCATTTCTCCTTATGTGAGGTCATGTTTGATCAATTTTGCATGGGGGGAAAAATTAGATAACATTTTGGCAACTCACGAGGACATCTTCTTCTTAGATGAAGAGACCAATTGCCTAGTTACATACATTGGGCATGGAGTCAAGAATGATAGCCTCATATTGATCTTTTGCTTGAAAATTCAAGCCCAACTGCTTGCACTTGGTGATCGTGAACCTGCCCCGATGTCTGCACTCTTAATTCTCATAAGAAAATATTAAGATGAGGTTTCTCAGAGTATAAAATTGTCACGACCTTGGGCCTTCACCTGTTCTGGAAATGAACTCCCTTGAAACCTGATTTTAGTTGTTTTGTGTTTGTTTTACCTTGAAATTAACAATTTTTATCAGCCACTATGGGTCTCCTTGTTGTAAATACTAAAGGGCATGGCACATCGTATCTCCGGAGTAACATGAACAAAGCTTATATACAAAGATTAAATCATACATGTCTCAACTAAATCATATAGAGTGTGCAAAAGCACTTCTTTTGTTAAAAGAAAAATCTACTCCAACTCCTACACTAACCCTAACAAAGAAAATCCAAAGAAATCCTGCTACAAGAAGGGAGAAATAGCTTCCCTTTCTCAAAATAGGCATCCATGTGTATGATTTGGCGCTGAACATGGCTTTTATTATGAGTGAGAAACCAATAAGAGGTCGATCCTCATCCCAAATCATCAAGGTATCAACAGCAATCAAAAATACCTCCTCAATCTGATTGACATTCGACTCCTGGAGGTGTTGATGGTGACCCTTGGTGCTTTGATACTCATCCTCATGCTCAGAACTGAGTATGACAAGTTTGGCTTCTCCCTTGGCTCCAATGAAGCCAAGTACCTCATTGGGCATGGTCTGATCTAATGGATATGTCCATTGTGCTGAATTTCAACTCCAAGAATGGAGTCTTCTTACGGACCTTCCTAGGTGGATGGCGTGGAAGATATGGGATCCTCGTGCTCTTTCCATTCCTCCATTGCTTCTTGAGGACTGAATTTCTCTTGGATAGCCTCTTCCTCTAGCATGAAATTTGTTAAATTTAAATCTTCGATCCACTGCTCTAGAGGACTATTTGGAGCAGCAAGTTCTTCTTGAAATCTCTCCTCCATCATGGGTTCATCAATCAAATTAGTCCCTTCAAATGAAAGAAAAAATTATTTTTATAATTATATCTTCGTCAAGTGGTATCAACTCTGATTTGATCTCTTCTGGCTGCTCCTTTTTTATGGGACTTGGAGCTGGTTGTTCTTCCTCCATCTTAACTGGTAGTGCATCTTGGATTAGATAAGCATCTTCTTTAGACAAATTGTCATTATGGACACTACATTCAGAGCAAAAAAATTGTTGATCTTCTTGTTTTTTTTCTTCTTCTGCTGCAAAATCATCTTCCACCATTTTTGGTCTGACCTCGACGTCTTCTGAAGGTTTAACCATCAAGGGTATTTTTGTAAATCCAAATTTGAAAACCAAGCTCAACAAGTTGTTTATCATTTCTTCTTTTCTTGGCTCTTCTTCTTGCTTCTCTCCTTGACTGAGTTTTGGAATTTCTATCCGACATGGACTTGGGAAAATAAGAGGAGTGATGGGAGGGGTCTCTACTAGTTGTTTCCTAATTTTTGGTAGAGAGGAAGGCATTACTTTTGGCTCTTATGGAGGGGAATTATATTTTGAAGGGAAAAGGGCAGAGAAAATGAGATGAGATGGGAGACTAGAATATGGAGAAGAGAATTCAACAATGGAAGCAGCAGATGGGAATCCTTGAAATTGAAACCTAGGATGAGATGGTGCTACTTGGAGAATGGAGAGAAAATTACTAGATGATGGTGTAGGACTTACCCATTGAAAAGAATCCCCGACACCAAGTTCGTAGGCCTCTATCTCCTTGGTCAACTGTGTAAGCTGAGGTAGTATCTCAACCATGAAATCAAGCTTTTGTTTTGGGCTATAGTTTATTGGAAAAGGACCTCCCCATGGACAAGGTGCCCTACAACCAATTCTGAAATCTTTCATCTGTATTGTAGCATTGGACTGCACCATGCTAGCCTCCATTATTTGAATCTTCTCCAGCAGATCGGCATTTTCCATATAACTGTTACCATCATATACATACCCTTTCTCTTGATAAGTTCCATAGCCAAAATGACATTGACATTGCTAATATGGGTAAGCAGGATGGTTTTGCATCTGATGATAATGCTGAATCGGAGGAACCGTGAAACTCATTAGAGGCTAGTTGCATTGCTGTAGGTGTGAATTCCACTATGGTAATAAAGGCATGATTGCACAACTTCATAGAATGAAAGAAAATGAAAGATATGGAAATGAAAATGGATGAAAATGGATGGATGGAAATTCCATATCTCATAGAATGGGTTATTGACCAGATGGAGTCACCAGATGTGATTGAAAGTGCCTCTAAAGGCTGAGATATTCACCAAGAGCACATCGAACCTGATGAAGTGAAGTGGTAAGGTGCTTGAAACCTATCCCACCGAGCATGCCAAAACTGTTTATGCGTAATAACAACACCCCTAAATTGTGCAAATTGATGGGTTGAGACTCTCAGTGTGATTGCATAACATGGGTACTATCTTCAAGTTGTGGGACTTGCTTCTTTAGATAGACCTCCAGAGAAAGATAGTTCTTCTTCCTAATTCTAATGCTAAACTAATTCTAAGGAAGGAAATGTGACTATCTACTCCTAATGTAATAATGCCAAGGAGACAGGGAGAGAGGGAACATGAAAATAAATAAATACTACACTACAGAGGTGATAGCACCAAGAAAAAGTGGGGTTGTTGATCACAAATCCAACTTCTTGAAGTGAAGAGAGATGAGAAATGGAGAGGATGGACAAGATGCATCACATACCAAAGATAGATTTCACATATAAAACCACTTCAGACCATTAAACATAGCTCCCAAAACCTGCAATAGACATAAGAGGTGTGCATAATATACCGTGCAATGGTGAGAGGAAAGAAGAGAAAATAAAATAAGGATAGAAAAAATGCATCACGAAACAAATCTCATTGCTCAATGAGTTCACATAGTACATCATCAGTTAGCAAGATGCAAGAAAATTCCATTACAAAGGCAAGAGAGGAGGCTAAAGATCCACATTCAACCCTAGGGAAGAAAGAGAGAGGGGGCATGAGAGAAACGATGACCAACCTTTCGAAATATGCCCCTCCATTACAATATATAGAAGAATAAGAGAAGGAGAGAGGGAAAATTCAAACCCTGCTTCAACCACCCCTATAATGCATTATAGTCACCTACTCCAACTACCCCAAAAATGCACTAAATTCACCTGCTCCAACCAACCCCAAAATGCATTGAATTCACCTGCAATAGATGGGTTCCATGACACAACCCGTGCCTTCATTAACATTCCTTGTTGGGAAACAAATGGAAACAAAACCTCATTATGGTGGTAAGTGAGAAGCCTAACAGCATCAAAAATGGCGGGCTGAATTAATCATTTTTCATTAATGGTGGCAGGTGAGTAAGAGGTGTTGGGAGATTTTGAAAATGTTTTTTCCTGCTCAATTCCGGTTCATGGTTGAAAGATATGGCATTGTTAAGGTGCTTGGGGTTTTTGGACTAACACGGGCTCACAATATTTGAAAGATTCTTTCCATACAGGGTCCACATGGAATCCTCGTGCATTTTAAGATTTCACCCCCATTTTTGTACTCCTGAAGTTGTTTCGGACTAATACATGGCATCGTGTGGGCCTGCTTTGTTTTCTTTGTATTTTTCCTAAGCACCTCTTTTTGGCAGAGACACGACATCTGACCCTGGACATATGGAGGCTTCATGCATGTTTGTTACATACCCTTCAGGTCTTACTTCTGAAGTTGTGCTGAGCTGACACGTGGCTCCTTCTGCTAGATCGAAGACTTTGCAATGGCCGGAGATACCCCATTTTTTAGTTTGACCATGTGGTGGGATGACACTTGTTTTGGGACCGTCCTTGAATTCAAGCCTTTAAGGTGTGCCAATGAGTCACATGGCAGTGGCTATTAGCCTGTCTCAAGCTTGGAATTTTTAACAACTGGCTCTGGCCCTTTTGTACTCTCACCACGTGGCGAGCCTGCGCTTGTTTGGGACCTACCTCCAAATTTTATTTTTCAAGTCACACTGAGCTATGCATGGAGGGTACAATTAATGGTTGGAATTTTCAATTGTTGGCTCTACCTTTCATACTCTAACCACATGGCGGGCTGGTGATCATTTGGCAGTCTTTCTTTGGGAAAAGACTTTGAAGTTTCACCGATGAGGAATGTAGCATCATCCGTTGGTCTATTATACTTAGTTGATTCAGGGCCTCGAGTGAACACTCCCTTTCTCCATCGGTGATCCCACTCACAACTTGATTTTTGGGATCGAATATGAACTTGTACGACTGAACCAACCTCTCTGTTTCTCCTTATGCGAGGTCATGTTTGATCAATTTTTCCTGGGGTCAAAATTGGATAACAGTTATTGCTACTATTTTTTCATTGGAGAAAGTGTGACATCGTCATGTATATGGTGTTGTCATGTGTCTATGTGAGTCGATGAATTATGTAAGTCTTTTATGCATTGTTGAGTTTCTTTACTTGGAGTCGTTGTGGTGTTTTGTAGTGAGCAATGTAAGTCAAAAAAAATTATCGTTGTATTTTTTTGTGGTATCTTTATGTGTAAAATGTGGGCGTTACACTTGGTATTAGAGTGGAGGTTCATGGTCTCAAACGTCTAGGAAAAAATTGAGTTGTGATGGTATTGCATGATGGTGGTGGATACTAGAAGAGTAATGTGATATAAGTGCGATGTTAACTATGTCGTAATTGTGAAATTTTGAACACACATGTTGTGTCTGTCACTTAGTGCATAATATTTTATCATATTGATGTGCTTGTGATGAGATTATTCTCTCTCATTTTCATGGATTCCATGAAGAGTTCACGTGTGATGTACCACCTTATTGTGTGTGACTGTACATACCCAAAATTGTAGGGTACTGCACCACCCGAAAGATGTTACACATATCCCAATCATGATACAGGTCTCCTTGCAAGGTGTTCGGAATCCAGAAAAGATCACCAAGTATACGTTTGTATCCCGCATGCCCCGCTCGGCCTCCACATGCTTTATTTTTCCCTCTGCCCACCTTTTTCTTTACATTTTGGTCTTCAGTGATGAAACTACTGCCCTGCCTGGGAGGTGGTCCCATGACCGCCACCCAGGATAGGGTAGCAGTCCCATAACCGCCGTCGTGCACAGGGCGGTGGTCCTGTTCGCATTTTCCAAAAATTTTTGACGATCGCGTCAAACGTAAATCTTCAATTTCTTTCTGCATTATTCAGGTAATTTGCTTTGCATTTATGTTTTGGCCGCCCTGTGAATAGTGTTTTCCTGTTGTTTATAGTAAAAGATTTCAATTGGGAGTTACCCTCTGGTAAATCCATTTGCTATAAATAGCCAGCTTGTTTTCAAACAAATGGCCCCTCTCCTTCTCAATTCTGTTATTCAGTCTTTCGAATTTCTCAATTAGAATTCCCATAGTTTCATGTTTTTCTTCCATTGTTAGTTTTCCTTTGCTGTTTAGAGGTCACTTGATCTTCTTGTTATAGTCTTGCTTCATTGTTGTTCCATGCAAGTTAGTTTAGAGTAAAATAGTTTCATTTGTAGATTGAAATCCATTAGAGTTGCATGTTTTGTTCGTCACAAAGGATAGTTTCAAGAACTCTTGGCATGTTTTGTGTTGTATTACCACAATAAATCCTACTACGAATTACATAGTCAAGCTCTATTCACTTTTTCTATCTCTCTCCTACTCACAATGTATTCGGTCTATATCCAAAGTTGCCATTGTTCGAATACCTTCTTCTATTGATGCTATCATATACACGCTTTTTTGGATTCATGAGAACAAGAAGGAATGAGGAGATCACACTGTGGGGATAAAATCACACACGACTGGATTTTCCACTATTCTGTAAATGCCAGGTTTGAGCTATCAAAGTTCTAGTTACAACGTATCAAATAGAGTAGTAAATTATTTCATTTCAGTCAAAGCTCACTCTTGATATCGCCATGGAAGCTGTGGGGATTGATAGTTTCTAAGAAACCATGATTCATTCCTCACTTCTGAGGTAGAATCGAGAGTCTTTAAATTTACAACAATTAGTTGCTTAGATATTTAGATAAATTCACAACTGCACAGGCAAATAACCATACCAAGTTATTTTGTTTGTTTTAATTCTGTTACTAGAATAGTTGTCCATTTTCTAAATATATTAGAATAGCTGCTCTTTGATTTCTTTAAAATACTTCATCAAAAATACAAAAAAAGGAATACATGCATAGTGTAGATATATCTTTCATAATTAGTTTATTAATTTTAAATTAGAAAGTTGAATCATTTTGCATGACAATCACAGGACCTAGAGAACCTATAGAATATATATTTGAACCAATAGTGCCTCAACCAAATTTACCCACAACATTATCTGATATAGATCAAGACCTTAGGTTACATGTATTTCGAGCAACGATAAACCTACAAGTAATTAGTGAACAACTGAGAGGGTTAAATATCGAAGATGACAAGGTATACATATTTTGGTCAAATCATCCTAACTATAGACTGCCTTGATAAAATATCCATATGACTGTGCAACGACTTGAAAGAGAACAAGTATTTTTTTGTGATCCTTTGGTTCCACAACCTGACACTAGAGACATCCTAGTTGACATAAATACTAGCTGATGTATCCAAGTTGCCAGAACACCTATAAGGTATTCTGAGAAAATTATACATCTTCTAGTTCTAAACATAGAGGTTGAAAAGGTGTATGATTACTGGATAATCGGAAGAAGGGACTGATTCTTCACATGACCATAACAAGTCCAACCTTGTGTAAATCCGAGCTCCTTGTGAAAATTTATGGCCATTTGAATATTTGCGTTAGGGTTTCCTTTCTGTCAGGTGTTAACGCTCAAAATGTTGCGCCTCCTAAAGATGTGCCAGGGCGCATCTATTTTTGTGTCGACATCTTCTTACCTGCGCCATAGGCACATCCATTTTCGTGTCGACATCTTCTTACCTGCGTCATATGCGCATCCATTTTCGTGTCGACATCTTCTTACCTACATTATAGGCGCATCCATTTTCGTGTCGACATATTCTTACCTGCACCATAGGTGTATCCATTTTCATGTTGACATCTTCTTACCTGCGCCATAGGCGCATCTATTTTCATGTTGACATCTTCTTACCTGCCATAGGCGCATCCATGTTTTTGTCGACATCTTCTTACCTACGCCATAGGCACATCCATTTTCGTTTTGACATCTTCTTACCTGTGCCATAGGCCATTCCATTTTCATGTCGACATCTTCTTAGTTGCGCCATAGGCGCATCCATTTTCGTGTCGACATCTTCTTACCTGCGCCATAGGCACATCCATTTTCGTGTCGACATCTTCTTACCTGCGCCATAGGCGCATCCATTTTCGTGTCGACATATTCTTACCTGCACCATAGGTGCATCCATTTTCATTTCGACATCTTCTTACATGTGCCATAGGCGCATCCATTTTCGTGTCGACATCTTCTTACCTGCACCATAGGTGCATCCATTTTCGTGTCGACATCTTCTTACCTGTGCCATAGGTGCATCCATTTTCGTGTCGACATATTCTAACCTGCGCCATATGCGCATCCATTTTTGTGTCAACATCATCTGATGTGTGCCCCCAACCTACGCCTTGGGCACGAATTTTTGCATGTCGAAACTTTTTGTTGTGCGCCCCCAACCTGCACCTTGACTATTGGTGACACAATAAATATCAGGCTTTGAGTTTCTTCAATTTCCATAATCTTTTTTTTGTCTATATTTACCAAGGGGTGAGATATATACAACAATTTGGCAACTCAATGGGATCACCTGCCTGCTAGGTAGAATATCAATGGCCTTTTAGCTATCCATTGGGCATGGAGTCATAAGCAATAACCTGAAACCAACCTGATATCTGATCCCGATCCTGATACCGCAACTCCTTCTCCAAGAGCATGCTGAACTGTAGAAATTCAACCTGAGAGAAAAAAAACCTGTGCCGAAGAACTTAGGGAAATTGAAACCTAACTACAACAAGACAATGTGCATCCGCACTTAGAGGAATTAAAATCTAGGCTAATATTTACAAGGGTAAACCTTTTCCTTTTAGTAGCAATGTTTAAGGTAGATTCTGTTAATTGGAATCGGGAGTTCTTCTCCATCCAATGTAGACAATTGGAAGGCATTACTACTTTTACATCCTGTGACCATGTAGGAGCCACTCCAAATGGCATCAAACTTGGAATGCCTTCCTGGTTTTGCCCGATCTACATCCCATTTCAGAACTAGGTCCCCTTCCTGGAAGGTCTTTGCTCTTGCCTTCTTATCAAACCATCTTTTTACTAAGGCCTGATCCTTCTCAATCGTCTGAACTGCATGTTCTCTTATTTCTTCCAATTCCATAAACTCTGCATACCTGGCGTCCATTGATTTGAACTCAGACAACTCCAACTGCTTCATGAGCTCCAATGCTGGCAATTCTAATGATATAGGCAATACTGCCTCTTTCCCATAGACCAACTTGTAGGGAGAATTACTTGTAGACCTCTGGCATTATTCTGTTAGCCCATAACACTGATTTTACCTTGGTATGCCATGTCCTTTGGTTTTCATCCAGAGTCCTTCTGATGATCTTAGAAAATTCTTGTTCGTGGACTCTGCCTATCCATTACCCTGCGGATAATAATTTGAAGAGGTGCTCAAATAGATTCCATTCTTGACAGCCCATTCTGTAATCTTGGAACCTATGAATGCCAATGCATTGTCTGATATGATAGTAGCTAGCACACTGAACCTGGTCACTATTCCTTCATAAAAGTCTAGTATGTTAAACTCATTTTCTTCTTTGAGCGCTACTTCTTCGGTCCACTTGGTGAAATAGTCTGTTGCCGTGAGAATCCACTTGTGGCCTTGGCTTGAGTTTGGTTTAATGACCCTGATGAATTCCAATCCCCATTGCATAAATGGTTGGTCAACCAAAATTGGGTGCAATGGAAGCACTGCTAGTCTTTCTTTTCATGTGAAGAGTGCACATTTCTTGTACTTTCTTATCCATGTATAGCAGTCACTGAACACTGTTGGCCAATAATACCCTACCTTCATTATCTTGAGAGTTGTTACTCGTGGGGAAAAATTTCCTCCAGATTATCCATCGTTAAAATATTGTAACACCCTCTCAATTTGACCTGTCCCAATGTACCTCAATAAAACTCCATTGATGTATTTTTTAAACAAATACCATCAAAAAGCACATATGGAATGGCTCGTAATCTGAAGTATCTCCTCCTTGATTTTCTCATTTCTGGAGGGTATAGGCCTACCTGTAGGAAGTGTATCATATTATGAGTCCAACAACGAGTAGGCACATCATCATTTTCCTGTTCTTGACCATCCTGTAGTACCAAGACAGTCTCTTTTTCATCACATGCTTCAACTTGCCGACTCAAAGCTAGCTGTTCACATAGTCCTTTTCCACGTACTAGTTTTGTGACCTTGATATCGATGTCATATTCCATGACATGGGTTATCCATCCTGCACTTTTCTCATTTAGATCATTTTTTAGAAGGAAGTCCTTGAATCCCGCATGAAAGACCAATAATTGCATCTTGTTGTTTGAGACTAGGTGCTTTAATTTCTTTAAGCTCATGATCACTGCAAGGACATGCTTTTCAATGAAAGAGTACCTTGTTTCGTATTCCTCCAAGCCTTGACTGAAGAAAGCAACTGGTTGTTCTTATCCCTCTTTGTTTTACTGTACCAAGATTGCAGAAATTGTGTCTCCACCACCGAAGACATATAACATGAAGTCCCTGGAGAAGTTTTTATTGACGAGAGTTGGAGCTTAAGATATAGCCTCTTTTATTGCCTCAAAACTTACCTTGCCTTCAGTTGTCCACTTAAATGTCATGCTCTTCCTCAACATCAACGTTATTGGCTTCACGAGAGCTACAAAGTTTGGAACAAACTTGCGGACAAAATTGATCCTTCCTAAGAAGCTTTGAAGAGCCCTCTTGTGACATGGCAATTGCAACGCTCGAATTGCTTCAACTCTTTCTAGGTCAATCGTCAACCCCTCCTTTGAAACAATATGGCCTATAAGTTTTCCTTCGTGAGCCAAGAATATGCATTTTTTTGGATTCAATGATACCCCAAATCTTCTACACCTCTGAAATACCTGGCTTAGATGAAAGAGGTGATCTGCTGCATTTTTTGAGAATACAGTGATGTCGTCAAGATATATCAAAACTATTTTGTTGATTAACCCCTTGAATGCCATATCCATTTCCCTCTGGGAAGTGGCTCTAGCATTTGATAGCCCAAATGGCATCTTCTTGTAGGCATAGGTGCTTCATTTGGTGGTGAAAGCCATCTTGAACTGGTCATCTTCTCTTACCATTATCTGATTATACCATGAGTAGCCATCTAGTAGAGAGAATCTCTCCGAGCCGGATACTACTTGTAATATTTGTTCCATTAAAGGAAGTGGGTAATGGTCCTTGATAGATGCCATGTTGAGGTCTCGGAAGTCCACACACAACCTGATTTCTCCACTCTTCTTCCTGACTAGAACCAAGTTTGCAACCCAGCTTGAGTGCTTGATCAGGAATATAATGCTTGCCTCAATTAGCTTGTTTAACTCTTTCTTCATTAGAGGCTCAATGTGAGGGTTGATTAGTCTCTGCTTCTGCCTGATGGGCTTAGCATCTGGATCCAATTCTATGGTATGTTGTGCCAACTTCGGATTGAATCCTCTCAAGTCTTCATACCTCCAAGCGAAGACATCTGGAAATTCTTGGCAAAGCTGTATGAAATCTGATTTCCCCTTCTCAGTGGCCACTTTACCAATTTGAAGTGTTTTTCCTTCCCCAACTAGAATTGGCTCTGAATCTTCTCTCTTGACCTGTATGTTAGCCTTTTCCTTACGGAACTAGTTTTTAGGGTTGAAGATAGAATCCAGTGTTACTAAACCCTTAGGAAGCTTATTTTTCCATAGCTACACTACTTGATCACCGTACTGCTTCTCTAGTCTGTTCTGATTCTTCGCTGAGAATTTAGCCTCTTCTTGTAAAAAATTGATGATCTGTTGATCGTTCTCGAACACCTACTAGTTTTTTCCCTTCTAATATTGTCAACCACATCAAACGTTGCTCCAACTGTTGTGATCCTATCCGCGGCTTCATTTTTCTTCCTAAGTATGGACACGATGTTGAAAGCTTCGAAATCCTCAACGAGGTCTCATACCCTATTCTTGTAGTTCTTCAGTAGGTCATTCTTTGTAGCATGTTGTCCCCTGACTTGATTGACGATTAGCTCGCTATCCCCGAACACTTGCAAGTTCTGTATGCCCTTTTTCCTAGCCCAATGAAGTCCATGAATCAAGGTCTCATATTCAGCTATGTTGTTTGAATAGGAAAACTGGAAATGGAAAGCTGAATAATATTTGATGCCTTGAGGTGAAACAAGCATAACTCCTCCTCCTGCACCTTGCCTACTCCTTGATCCATTGAAAAATAATTTCCATACCTCATTGTCATCCTTATGGTCTAGTTTGGTGATGCTAGGAATAGGCTGCTTTTCTTCATGTATGCAATAGACTCCTAGCTCAAATTCTTCTACTTCTTGGTAGGGATCAAAAGTGTGTACCTTGCTTGCCCATTCATCAAGATTCAAATCTGGGATGCTTCCAAATTTGGTGTCAGCTTCATCTGTGCTTGGATAATCTTCTTGATCAAATGTTGAACAGTTGGCATTGATTTGGCTTGGAGTATGAGGCTCAATGTGAAAGTTTACAATTGGTTCAGATCTGATTGTGACCTTAGTACCATATATTTTTCTGAACAACATGTGTGACTAGTCAACAAAAAAGTAGCCTCCAATTCTAGCTATGAAATCCCTTGATAAGCATAGGGCAAAGAGTGGTGGAAAATCTATCACTGACACATCTTGCAAAATGGTAATGTTGGAGCATGCATGCAAGGTAAGATTCAAACCTTTAATCACTCCCACCATTGCTACTGTTGTCCCATCCAATTGCACTACCCCCTTCGATATGACTTCATATTGGAGACCCAGCTGATAAGCTATATGCTTGGGCATGACAGAACTAATTGCCCCAGAATCAATCATGCAATTGTGTACTAGTTTATCTCCAATGATTAATGAGACATAGAATGGAGGGGGCTTCAAAACTTTACCTTGTTTTCCTCCATGATTCCCTTCAGGCTGAGCAACATTTGTGAGGAAATCCTCTTACATATGGACTTGTTGGTTCAAATTTGACCAATTCTTCATGGCAGCTTGTAGAAGATCTCTTTGGCCTGGGATGGATAAAGATTCCCACATTGAAATTTTCACATGTGTCTTCTTCATTTGATCGATGATGTTGAAAGGGGATGAAACATCTCTTTTTTGTCCTTTAGCTTGCACATTACTTTCTTGCACCTGGGCAGAAACATCTGGCATTTGAGTTGGCTTAGAAGGTGGTTTGGGCTATCCTTGCATGTTTGGAACTGTATTTTTCTTACCAACAACTTGTGGAGTGATGGAAGGTTGTAGATCACTTGGAGCCAATGACTACCCTTCACCAATATTCCTCTTCTTTGATCTTGTGTTAGCTACTACACTCTGAGAAATTGTTTGATTCGTGCCACAAAAATCCTCAGCTTGCCAATTCACAAGTGTGGTATCATTTGGAGCTGTGTTTTGTTGAGATGTCCCTTGTTGCTGATTTGTTCCTTTACTCACTTCACCCTCGATGCTAGTAGTTGTCACCATCAAGGCTTGGTTCAAAGCACCATTGAATCACATAGATTGGTTGTGAGGTTCATTGCATAGGAAACACCAATCATACTCTTGAGCTATGTTGTTTTGCACCGGCACTAAGGCTTTAGAAGCAGATGCAACATTGGGGTTATAGGGCTGAAATACTCTATTGTCGGGAGGCATTACTTGGATTTGATTTTGATTTGCAGCCTGATCTGGTGGTCTATTTTGTTGGTATGGGGGCCTAGGCTAGTACTACACTTGAGTTTGATACGGTCTAGCACTTTGAGTTTGCTATCTTTTGATAGTCACCAGGTCATTTCCAAGGTTCTGCAGCTGTTTCATAACCTCTTGGAGTTCATTTGAAGCACTAGAGGATGAAGTAGAAGTTTCATTTGAACTTTGACTTCTAGGAGTGGGAATAGGAGCCAAAGTGGGTGCTTGAATAGCACTTGGATTTTCTAAGTTTGGATACAAGGGCATGGGAGGCCTAGGAGCCAGCTTACCAACTTTAATAAGGTAGTTTTCAGCCCTAATGGCAATGCTATAAGAAGCAGGTAAGGTTGTGCCTCCCATAGATTGAATTAACATATAAATATAAGAATTTAAAGCCTTAAGATAGTATAGAAAAGTATCTTCAGTTGGCCTAACGGCCACTAGAATTCTATCCCAAGACCTTTGAAATGTGAAGTTGAAGTCAGTCAAATTCTCATTGGGAGCTCTCTTGATAGTTGTCAATTGTTCTAGTAGAGAAAAATTATCTCCCTTTTCTCCAAACTTCTCATGGAGAACTATGCATAACTGATTCCAATTTTGGATAGAACCAGCTCCAAGTATCCTAAACCATTGCAATGCCTTCCCTTTGAACGAAGATGCTAGCAATTTGACAGTAACATCCATTTCATTTATCTCATGGATTGCACAAACATTAACAATGTCTTTGACATGATCACTAGGAGTGGTATGATTTTCTCCAGTGAAAAATGGAATATTCTTCAATGCTGCAATTGGAACTGGATTCTGTGCATTGAGGGCAAGTGGGCTGCTGACAGTGAAGTTGACAAAAGGGTTTTGTTGTGCCATTCTGATTGGCCTGAGCACCCTTGTTGATTGGATGAAAGGTCTACCAGGTGGAGGGGTTGATAAAGTCCTGTTAGGTGGAGATGGTGACCTTTGTGGTATTCTTCCTCTCCTTCCTCTGCCTGGTGATAGCTGCAAGTAGACAAATAACCCCTCTTCTCGAGTATCAGACCTAGTTTAAATTCTTCTCATGTACCTGGGCAACCTGTGCTGATATACCACTGAATTCTATCCCTTCGAAGTTGTCATATGTGTTGGGGAATGAGCCTCAAAATGCTGGGTTCTGCAAAGTTACACACCAAACATGGCAATATTAAAAAATAATTTAAAACTTTGAAGGACCCGGAAGATACAGTTCTTCAATTCGGTTATTGGGTCTTTTTGTGCAGCTACTAATCCCTGACAGGTACAGGAAAAACTCAAGTCATGCAAGGCAACTTATAAGACCTGAAATGCGGTGTGTTGGAACTTGGGATAGGCTTGACACCTGGGAAAACCTAAAATACTAAAAACCATGAAATTTATAAAGTCAAAATCTCAAAAATCTAAGAATATCATTTTGAAGATTATCCCCTGATCTATCAACTGGTGAAATTTTGACTTGTGTTGAGCAAATTAAGTCCTTGAAAAATCAATTTCGAAATTCAGCCTGGAAGGTGAAAAAATCTGAAATTGTAAAATCTGCAATTTCTAAGTGCAAATTTTCTTAAAAATCCTTCAAATCTTGTGGAATGACCTCTCTATCCCACCGGGCGTGCCAAAAACTATTGATGGCAAATCACAGCACCCCTGAATGTCTGCAACTCGATGGGTTGATACTCTCAGTGTGATTGCATAACATGGAGCTTTTCGCAAGTGTGGGACCTTGTGAATCGGTAAAGCTCTCCGGATGAAGGCCAGTTCCTATTCCTTTGTTAAGATGCACACATAAAAATGCAGAGGGTTTACTCTAAAAAATAATCTAACTTGCCAAGGAGACAGGGTAAGAAGATGCATAAAAATAAACCTAAACTAACAAAGGTGATGCACCGAGGAATGAAGAAACACATGTCTTGCCAATAAACACAAACCATTAAAATACAATGTGAGATCATGCACGGATAACCAAATTTACAGTGAAATATTAGGAGGATGAAAATGAACATAGAGAGGGTTGAGAATCATCCACAGACATGCATTATTTTCTCCAAAGATTGATACAATACACTAAAAAATGCCAAGAGGCAAAGTTGCATTACAGTTTTAGATGGTAGGTTTGAACTCCACAAATTCACCTGCCAAAGAGAAGGAAGGAGGGGAAAAACAAGAATTTCCAACCTTTAGAAAGAAGCCCCTCCTTAAAATTTATAGGAATAATGAGAGAGGGAAGAGAGAGGGATTCCAAATCTACCCCAACCACCTCTAGGTTGTACTTAATTCATCTCATTATGGCGGTAGGTGAGAACCCTAGCAAACCCAAAAAATGGTGAATTATATTTTAAATTTCCAACCTTGCGTGAATCCAAGCTCCCTGTGAAAATTTATGGCCATTTGAATATCTGTGTCAGGGTTTGCTTTCTGTCAGGTGTCAACGCTCAAAATGTTGCACCTCCTGAAGATCCACCAGGGTGCATCTATTTTTGTGTCAACATCTTCTTACCTGCGCCATAGGCGTATCCATTTTCGTGTCGACATCTTCTTACCTACGCCATAGGAAAATCCATTTTCATGTCGACATCTTCTTACCTACGCCATAGGCGCATCCATTTTCGTGTCAACATCTTCTTACCTACGCCATAGGCGCATCCATTTTCATTTCAACATCTTCTTACCTACGCCATAGGTGCATACATTTTCGTGTCGACATATTCTTACCTGCGCCATAGGCGCATCCATTTTCATGTTGAAATATTCTTACCTACGTGATAGGCACATCCATTTTCGTGTCGACATCTTCTTACCTGCGCCATAGGTGCATCCATTTTCGTGTCAACATCTTCTTACTTGTGCCATAGGCGTATCCATTTTCGTGTCGACATCTTCTTACCTGCGCCATAGGCGCATCCATTTTCATGTCAACATCTTCTGTGCTACGCCATAGGCGCATCCATTTTCATGTCGACATCTTTTGATGTGCGCCCCTAACCTAGGCCTTGGGCAAGAATTTTTGCATGTCGAAACTTTTTACTGTGTGCCCCCAACCTGCGCCTTGACTATTGGTGACGCAATAAATATCAGAATTTGAGTTGCTTCGATTTCCATATTCTTCTGTTTGTCTATATTTACCAGCGGGTGAGATATATACAACAGAGATGTGAGAGAAGGTATTTGTTACGTCATTAATTAAATCATAGGCACCTACGGGTCTTACTAATGGTTGTTGAATGTTATCTCTCTAGCGGGTAACTTGGATTTGGCTAAGAGGAATAATCTTGTGTCCTTGTTATAGCTTTCACGTGTAGCTCGGTGTCTAACTCCACTAAACCGACTATTTTGGGTCGTGGCTAACTTTCTAATTACAGTGTGATAGGTGGATTTAGTGAATTTGAGGCTTCATGATCTTTGTTTCTTGTCATCGCATCCTTGTTCATCCCATTTGGGTTTAATTTATTGTTATTGTGATTTGGGAGCGGATCATTGAAGATCTTGAGGGGTGCGTTTTGAGGGGAGACTGCTCCCATGAAAGTATTTGGCGTTGGTGATGTAGGATCTGCTAAGAACATATCTATGAAAAGTTGTCTTTGTTCTTCTGGAAAACGTTGCATGAATTTATTATAATCACGGCAAGTTCTAGTGTCATGGCCTCAAATTTTGTGGAAACCACAATACGAGTTAGGATTGTAATTCCTAGGTTGCTGGTTTGGTGTGTGTTGTGGTCCAAAACTCTGAATAAACTGTTGACTATTAGGATTAAAGTTTTGCATTTGTTGTCTTTGGTTTTGGTTTTGGTTTTGATATCCAGTTGAGTTTTGACTTGGACCCTGTGTCTGGACCCACCATTGTTGTTGTTGTTGTTGTTATGGATGATTAAAATCTACTGCGTTGATTGTTGGGGTAAAATTGTTGTTTCGTTGACTGTTAACTGGTAGTGGAGTATTTACAACATTTACCCTTTTAGCTTGGTCAGTTACTCCATCTGTTGTCACTCCAAAATTTTTGTTAAGGATTTTAGGTCCTTGATTGGCATTTACTGTACTAGGATAGGTCGTAGTGTTTTGATTGGAGATGATTAACCTCCCATTTGTTCCATACGTCTTGCGGCTACTATCTATTGCAACTTGATCTATTCGGAGGGTGCTCTCAAGCACTTCATCGTAAGTTCTTAGTGAGAACTTTTGGACTTCTTCCTTTATCTCTCTACTGAGAGAATGAAGGAATAAATCACAAAGTTTCATCTGATCCATGTTTGGAGCACTTGCCGAAGAATAAAGGACTATACGCCATCTTTGGATGAAATGAGCAACAGATTCATTATGTTCTTTCTTAATATGCAAGAATTCCCTGATTGCTGTTCTCAACAGTTTTTTCATGTCGAATGCCTTGATGAACTCTGAAATGAGTTGTTTAAATGAATTGATGGAAGCTTCAGGTATTCTGTAATACCAATCTTGGGCAATGCCCTCTAATGTTTTGGGGAATATTTTAGCAACAACCCCATCCCAAGGGAGCAATTCTCGAATGGCTGTGGCATAGGCCTTGATATGTGCATTCGGGCCTCCCTCCCCTTTGTATTTGGGAAAATCGGGAAGAGGTCTTGGAAGCATGAAGCTTCATATGGTGAAGTATAAAGGTTATTTCAAATATTCTGAATAGTTTCCTATCACATAGGTTTCAACCATCGATGGCACTTTCTGAGGGGGTGGAGGTGGGATGGGTTGTTGATGTGGCATAGCATATGCATTGGCAGGAGCATAAGGAAATCCTTGAGGTTGAGCGAACATGCTAGGAGAAGAGAACATATCTCCCTGTGGTGATTTGGAATACATGTTTAAGTATGGAGGAGCATTGCACAGAAATGGATTGGTTTGTACTAAACTGTGAGGTATCATATTTTCTACCGAAGCGGCATTAGCAAATGTGGTTCTAGTTGGCATTTGTTGTGGATACTGAGGAGGCATGCCCAACGTGTCTATTCCCGTGAGGAGGTCTACTTGGCTAGGATGATGTGGAGGGTTGGGGATTCCTACTTGCCCAAAATATGAATTTTGATTTACTTGAGCAAGCTTCAGCCCTCTAACTTTTTCAGCCAAGGTTGAAATGACCTCTATTGGTGAAGACACAGTATTTTTCCTTACGAGCGTTTGTTGTATCGTTTGAGGTTGCAAAGGGGTATGATACCCTGCTATGAATTGGTTATTACCATGCCAAATATTACCAAGGGCATTTTCTATAGGTGGAGGAATGGGGGTGTTTTCTTGGAATAGAGTATCAGATTGTACTTGTAAGCTTCCTATAGGTGGATACATATTTTGAGAGCGTTGTTCACTCCTAGCATAACATGCTAAGTATTCATCATCTAAAAACCGATATGGATCTGATTATCTACTGATTTGCGGTATAGGAAACACTTGAGGAGATGAACCAAATTCTCCCATGAGTGTCATGTTGTTTGAGCTTGAAGACTCATCTTGTTGCATTTGAGTGAGCTGATCCAACTCCTCTGTTTGGAAAGAAGAACTATATCTAGTCCTTTGAGGCGGAGTTTGTGTTGAAAACTGGTTAGTTGAATAATTATCACCCCATGCTGAGGGCGAGGGTGATGGTTGTCTATTCAGTTGATCGTAGTATGCTTGAAGACCTAGGAGAGGTCTGCCATATGCATTAAATCCCAACATATTCAGGGGGTATATGAATACCCGCAGAATAATGGGAAAGAGCGAAGGTGGATGGAATAAATAAAAGAGGAAGAACTATTTGGTTCACGTCAGTTTCACCAATTTTTTGATGAAGCTGATGTGAAGGCTAATGAGGTGGAATAGACAAAAAGTATACTAATTTGGAAGAACAAGTAGAAATATGACTCTGAACTAGAAAGTAGGAAGTTCACGTTGGGTTCACCAATTTTGTACGATGGAAAAGTGACAAGCGAGAATGGGAATCTACAAGTAACTCTTCCTCGCACCCAACCTCCCGAGGTCGTGTCGAGATAGCAAGTGGGAATGGAATATACGTGGGATATAGAAAAACTAGTTAGGTAATCTTATGTCTTCGACACGCACTAATGGGATCTGTAACTCTAAGGAAAAGAAATCCCTCCTAACTTGAATCGGTGTGATAGATCGGTCAGAGAGGATGACTACTTGAAGGCTCCAATCAATATCGAGCTATGGCATAATCCGATCTATAGGTTGTGGGATATGTGAAAAATGACCTCGGATTGTTTCGTGTATGTCTCCAGATAGGGTCATAACATGGATGATGGATATATAGGGGATTCTATGGGTGATTCTCTTACCTAGTCCAAAAATCCTTAGCTTGATTAGCTATTATGTCTAGTGAGGATAATTTTACGATAATGGTTGGTGGAAGTGGAGAAGACCTAAATACTAATGTATGTAAACCAGCATCAATGTCTAATTGACCTGTGGACTCGTTGGATGTGGGATCTGTGAATCACCATCGTAAGTTCATGGTCATTGTGGACCTCCTATGGTCATGTGTAGAATTAATTCCTGATCCCTACTATCAAGTATTCATATGCGTTTTCAACCTCTATATTTAGAACTAAGAGTTGTGTAATCTTCTCAGTGTACCTTACAGGCGTTCTGGAAACTTGAATTTTTTGGCTAGTGTCTATGTCAATTAGGATATCTCCTACATCTGGCTGTGGGACAAAAGGATCCCAACTAAACACCTGCTCTCTTTCAAGCCCTTCTACAGTCATGCAGATATCTATTTAGGGCAATCTATAGTTTGGCTGATTTATCCAAAACGTCTGTGCTCGGTCGTCTTCAATGTTTAATCCTCTTAACCATGAGCTGATATGTTATAGGTCTATTATTGTTTGAAAGACTTGGATTCTAAGATTCTGGTATATATCAGTTATTACTGCAACAAGATTGGGCTGAGGCACTATTGGCTGGAATACATAATCTCTGGGCTCCCTAGGTCCCGTGATTGTCATACAAAAGGAAATGATATAAATCTAACTAAGGACAAAATAAACTAACTATGCAAGATATATCTATGTATATTCCTCTATATTGTACTTTTGATAAATTATTGAATAGAATTGAAAGAGAAATTATTTAATATATCTAGAAAGTAACAATTAATCTAATAACAGAATTAAAAACAAACAAGGTAGTCAAGTATAGCTACTTGTTTGTGCAATTGTGAATCTATTCTAAATAATTAAATAATTGATCTATTCTATTTGAAAGACCCCCAATCTTACCTCAGAAGTGGGGATTGAATCATAGTTTCTTTGAAACTATCAATCCCCACAGCTTCCCCGGTAATATCGAAAGTGAGATTAATTGAAATGAAATGATTGACTACTTATTTGATATGTTTTAACTAGAAATTTTGATAGCTTGAACCTGGATTTTACAAAACAGTGGCGAATTTGATTATGTGTGGCTTTGTCCCCTCAGTATGGTCTCCTCGTTCCTTCGTGCTCATGTGAATACAGAAAATCATGTGATGTTAGCATCAACAGAAATTGGTATTGGAACAATGGAAGCTTTCGATGTATACTGAATACAATTTAAGTAGGAGAGGGATAGTGCAAGAGAACAGAGCTTTGCCTATGTAATTCCTAGCGGGATTTATTGTGAGTCATACAACACAAAATGTCTAGAACCTGAAACTATCTTTTTTGACAAAAAAAACCTGTAACTTTAATGGCTTCCGACTAAAAAATGGAACTATCCTACCACAATTGATTGTATGAAACGATAACAACACTAGCACAAGAATATTATGTGGCTTCTAGATAGCAAAACAACACTAACTATGCATGCAATAAATAAAACTAATAAAACTCCTAAACAAGAACTGGAAGACTAAAATTTGAAATGAGAGAATGAGAGGCAAAATTTGAGGGGCCATTTTCTTGAAAACCAACCAGCTATTTATAGAATTCCCATTTACCCAAGGTAAAAAACCAATTTTAACTCTTTATAATAATCAATGGAGAAACACTATTCCAAGGAACCAGAATCATAAATATGAGCAAAGGCGCTGAAAAAAGTTGGTAAACGTTGAAAATTTACATGAGTCACGATACAAGGAACATTATGGAAAAACACGTGAAGGACCGCCGCTCTGAGCAGGGCGGCGATTACTGGACCGCCGCTCAGGCAGGGCGGCGGTTTCATCACTAAAGACGAAAAAGTAAGGAAAATAGGGGGAAGAGTAAAACAAAGCATGCAGAGGCTAAGCGGGGCATGTGGGATGTTAATGTACACTTGGAGAGAATTTCTGGATCCCGAACCCCTTGTGAGGAGACCTGTATCATCATTGGGGCGCGTTTAACATTGTTCCAGTGGTGCAGTACCCTACAATTTTTGGTACATACAGTTGCCACTTGCAGAATGGTGGTACAATACTTTATTTCATACCTTCTCAAAAATGTGTCCATTTTTGGCACTTTACAGGTACCATCCCCTATCACGCATATCTAGCTTTAAGGTAAAACCAAAGGTGATAGAAATCAAATATCACATTCAACTATAACATGAAGTACTCTCTAGTCTTAGAGAGAATTCAGAAAGGGCATACAACTGCATGAAGAAATAGCCTTATCAACATTGTAGTGATTGAAAATTTGAAGAGGATGACTTAGTTTTTGTAGGGTTGCAGCCATATAAGTAGTTCTCATTAAAAGAAAAGAAAAAAGATAATAAGATTGCTCCTAAATACTATGTTGCTTACCAAGTGTTGAAGAAAATTGGTACGGTGGCTTATAAGTTGGAGCTCCATCCAGGAAGTAAAATAAATCTAGTCTCCCATATTTCCTGCTTGAATAAATTTATTAGGCAAGAAATTTCCACCCGGTCAATTCTTCCTGAATTGGATGATGAATGAAGGATCATATTAGAACAAGAAGGTATTCCGAAGACACACATAAAAAGACTAAGGACCAGAGTCATTATCGAGTACCTGATCAAGTAGAATATGATGAATATTTAGGATGCATCATGGGAGGATGAATCATTTGTTCATCAACATCCAAGGATTCCCAACATTTAGGAAAATGTTGGTTTGAAGGGGAGGTTCATGTTACAACCTTAATAATATATCTTACATCAGATGTATATATCTAACTTGTGGCTATTATAACTTCTTATCATATATGTTATATTATCTTTAGTGGGTTGGCCTTGGTGATGGCCATATCATAATAATAGTATATATATGGGATAATAGGTAGTATTTGATCATCATATTGAGAATTTTCATCTTATTGTATGGTTTGGAAGTTACCCCCTTGAAGTGGCTAAGATATTGTACTTGCATATTGAGATCATTTATCTACAATCTTTTGTTCTTTGGTGTTCTATTTATTCTCATAATCATAGTTATAAAATTAATTTCAATACATTGAAAATGATAGGTTTAATAGACTAATTTGTATATGCGGGGTGTAGGTGGGTGATGAAAACCTAGTGTTTACATTTCTTCAAACTTATTTTTTTTAAGGACTTTAGAAAAGGGGCTAGTGTTATTTGTTGTGTATCCCCTATAGTCTTTACATAAAAATGCATTTATGTATCATCAAACCGATATAGCTCTCCACCTAATGGAAGTGCAATTGTTAGGATTAAACTACATAAATGTAGCAGAAATTTAATATTTTATTTTTGATAATACTATCATTAAAATGAATTATAATGTTTCTGATATATATTGGAATGCATTTTCACAAAGTTTGAGTCTTCTAGGCTTGATTTCGAGCTAATATTGATGTTTAATCTTGAATTAGGGGATAATATTGTAGCTTTTATTATATTTGGAGATAAAAACAAAGTGTATTCATTATGATTTTTGAATTTTCTAAGTGAACAATAAATTTTATTTGAGTGATTTCCAAGTGAGTAAATGAATCGGTTTAACTTATATGTCTATATGACTCTATATATGATATGTAACATTAAATATAACCTATGATAGCTAATGCAGAAATATATTAAAAAATATGACCGTTAGGGGCGCCTTAAAGGAACAACCAAATGAACAAATTTACCATAAAAAACATTTCTTACTAGAAGGTTCTATCTACTAAGGAAATAATCTTCAAAATTCATTCTTTTAGTTGTCTATGTAATGTGATATAACATGAAAATTCTAAACTTGGTTAAGGAATAATGTGTATATCTTCATTTATATGTGAAATTTATGTGTAAGTAATGGAAGCAAAATATAGCGTAATAAAATGCTAAAGTTAAAATTTAGGTGTTTATAATGTCATATAGGCCATGAGAATCTATAAGTTTGGAATACATTATTTGATTTATTATTAAAAGGAAATAAAGAAAATGTAGTTGTTGTACTAGATAGGATTTTAAAAATATCGTTTACGGTTCTTTCTATGAAATGCATTAGTAAATACATCATTTCTCATGCATTTTAGAAATGTATTCAACCACTTTTAAATCCAAAAATCAATAATATAAAAAAAATCCTCATTTTGTTTTCCATTTTTAGATTACATTCTATGATTTTTTTAGAATTGTACTTGATGATTTGATAACATTTCATGGTTAGAAAAATGACAAGTATATGTTTTTAATCAACATCTAGTTCGTATCTACATATGCACAACCATGTACATGTTACCACTTGTGATGATATTTTATTTTTAAATAATAAATTCCTACACCAAAGTTTATTATACTTGTATATGACATAGTACAGTCTAGACATGATTTATTGTTCCAACCAATAGTAACTCTAGATATATTTTATAATTCATCAGCAAGCAAATGCTAAGTCACGCATGCAGATAAAAAAGATAAAGTATAAAAAATTATACAACCATATATACATTTATATATTCATTATCACATTGAGTATATTCTCTTACTCTCTAAATTAAATAAAAATATTTTCACAACATGTATTGTAAGCCTCATGAACATTGAGTTGGAGATATATTGTTTTTATTTCATTATAAGTACTTCTTAAATGGTTTGATCCAAAAGATAAAGTGTTGGTCTTATGTGCCTTTCATCATGTTTTGTACATAGTTAATGAGAATGTACTTCTTTATTATTAATAATAAAGGTTTTTTTTTTCGGATCCTACCCAAGTACAAAAAGACCGAATGCTAAGATCAAGAAATGAAGAGCAAGAGAAGAAACACAGAAACAACCAACCCAGGTGTGACAACAAAACAAAAATAGAAACCAAACAATCACCTCAACTTGGAATTCCTATGGTGGATGATGTACCAGCCATTATCCTCAAATAGATTTAAATATCCTTGTGCATAATAAGTGGGAATGTACTTGTTCTTGATCTTCCTTCATATTTGGTCTTTAGACAAATATTTAATGTGGATCTTCTTAAGCCTTGTTTCTGCATACTATTTAAGTTGTTATTTATATGAAAAAAATATCATTTTAATCCATGTAGATATATGGATTATGTTATTCAAATGATAGAAATGGTCACCAACTCTAAAACACATGAAATTGATAGAGTAATCAATGCAGGAAATAATGTTGATCAAGGTAGGTGTTATCAAATTTAACAAATCCATGTGTAGGTCTTCCAACTACACATGGATACAATGGGTAATGTTTCTCTTGTAGAAAATTTGAATGATCCATTTCTATTATGTAGGAATGCATTATTCTTCTTGGGGAACCTACAGAATTTCATGTCAACCTCTCGCTTAGGAGTTATTATTTTGTGTTGTACCTCACTGCCAGTCATGCACAAATATTTTTGTTTTCTTTTCTATATTCTTGGTAGTATGTAAACCTTCTACAAACAATTATTTTTTCCTTCCACTTAATTCTCATTGTAATATATAGATGTTTCTTCATCAATATTGCATCCATTAGCATAAAAACCATCGACAACTTGTGCATGTATGTAGATCTTACCTCACTCTATTTCCAAACATCACCTTTACTATACATGCTTGCAAAGTTCTTGTATGGTTTGTAGTGACACTTCGTAACATATATATTACACCTCTCTAGGTTTCTATGTGGCTTGTCAAGTGGAATTTTTTACTTCTATGACACATCAAAGAATCTAATAACTTTTCTATCATATCGAAATGTTCAATCAAGTGGTAAGAGAATATTTAGACACAAAACTAAGTTCTTCTCTATTGAATTCATTCGATGATATAGTTACATATTTATATCTTAATCTTCTTCTATAAACAAGGAGGTAAATCTAACTATTCATCCAATAAATTTCACCCACAACCTATCTTTTTGGGTTTTTATAACCCCATAAACAAATCCACTAATAATATTATAATAATAACGTTAGCACTAAACAAATACATTACTAACATTTATCCCCTTAGTGTGAACATGGGAAAACCTACCTTATACTTGAACATGCTCATGATCTGGTGATTTTCATAGGATAATCGAAAACCTAAGGGATGGTTTTACATACGGTTTAGCACGAACTGAGAATAGTGGTTTTACAAAGTGGAGTGCCAAAAACCAAAAGGTGATGGTTTTGCATATGGTTTACAAACAAGAAAAAGTGGTGGTTTTACATAGTGGTTTACCACAAACCAAGAAATGAAGGTTTTCAATTGGTTTACCTACAAACACATCATGATGGGCCAAGTAATATTATCAGTGCTCATCACATTTCATTGTAGGGACTAACATAGGAAAATATGTTGAATTATACTTCTCATAGACACATAGAAAAATTGAAAAATTGGAAATCGAACATTGGATTCATGTTCCCCCCAAAATGTGAAATTTCCACTAATTAAAAATAATAACACTGCTAACTGTAACACACCACACACAACTGGAAGTAAACATAGAACTGAAATAAAATGTACGGCAAACCATTTGATGTGGCCACGTCATTGGTGAATGATGAGAGGTCATTAATTGACCTCCAACCTCCATTTTCCTCCTTCCTTTGATGTCATGGTGCTAGCTCATCTGGATTTGATCATAGAGCATAATTATTCTTCTCTAACATCAAGTTACACTTAAAATGTATCCGTAAGGCAATTTTTTATTTTTTATTTTTTGGAATATTGAAAATGAAACTTTTTACAATAGCATTGACCAACAATAGACTTTTACAACACAAAACTACAACATAAATTTTTTTGACACTTAATACTTTTGAAATTGAACTCTAATAGCTATGATAAATAAAAAAATTAACAATTATAATAACACAATTTTTATATTAACAATATGACCATCTCCTTTGAAACTTGACCATTAACTTGATTTTGACTTCATAGCATTTAAAAATTATAATATTACTAATTCTAAAAAATAACTCCTTAGACTCTTTTTTATAAAACCATATTTAAATTTTTATGACCCTTTAATGAATGAATCCATGAAATGACACTTTATGACACGAACAAATTTATATACCTTTTTAACTATTGCCAACTCAATGACTTAACCATGCATGACTATATACTATCAATAAGACCATACCCTAAACATACATAAAAAAATTCGGTGAAAATACAGGCCATACGGGCCTTCAAGTATTAATAGCACTTTGAATTGAGGTGGTTTGATGTCTATGTAAACCAAATAGTAGTTGTAATGTGTCAATCGCACCATGCATACGGCTATTCACATAAATTGGATAAAGAGCTTCACATATTTAGTGACATAGTGCTGTGACGACTGTCATGGTTGTAGATTGTTGTGTTATTATGCTGATAGGCATCTTAATTTATATATATATTGAGTGGAGGAGTCTGATGTCATGCTCGCGAAATTTGAAATTTATGCCTGTGATATTTATAAAAAACACTTTACTAATTTAATTTGTAAAATTTTTGTTGGGAAGTTACAAAACACTTTAGCAATTTAATTTTTTAAATTCTCGGGTGTGGGTAAGTAACTAGTTTAAAGATTAAAAACACTTTAGTAATTTAATTTTTAAAATTCTCGTGTGTGGGAAAGTGAATTAATTAAAAATTAAAGTAAATAAATTGTTTAAATAGGTAAAAAATACTTTAGTAATTAAATTTGTTAATTTAAAAACTATATAGTGCAAAATCTAAAATTTAATATTTATAAGGGCCCTCACTTTTTAATAATTATATAGGAATGGGAGTCTCGCTTTTAAATAATTACATAAGAATATGGTCTGGCTTTTAAATTATATTATATATATTAAGATTTACATAATATATTATCATTTATATTATATATGGTGTTTAATTTAAAAATATTCAGTAAATAAAATTAATACTAATAATTAATAATTAAAATAATAAAATATAATATTATATAGATCAAATCTAGTTCACTAGGTGTGTATATAGATAAATTATAAGTAGATACAAGTACATTATATTAAGTAAATATAATAAATATTAAATAAGAACAATTAATTACATGTCGTACATATTAATTAAATAGAAAAAGAAATGGGTTAAAATAATTAAATAGGAAAACTATATAGGAGAAAATCTAAAATATTATATTTTTAAGGGCCCTCATTTCTAAATAATCACATACTTTAGCAATTTCATTTATTAAATTATTTGGTGTGGGAAAGTAAATAATTTAAAGGTAAAACACTTTACTAATTTAATTTGTTAAATTCTCGAGTGTGGGGAAGTAAATAAGTTTGAATGGAAAATGTATTATTTGAATTATTCAAATAGATAATAAATTATTCAAATTATTTATATTGTAAAAAACACTTTGCTAATTTAATTTAATTCTTGGGGAAGTTACATAAATTAAAGTGAACACATAAAAAAAACTTTACTAATTTAATAAATTAATTACCGGTAGTACATATGAATTAAATAGAAAAAGAAATGGGTTAAAATAATAAAATAGGAAAACTATATAGGTGGGGAAGTAAATAAGTTTAAATGAGAAATATATTATTTGAATTATTGAAATAGATAATAAATTATTCAAATTATTTAAATTGTAAAAAACACTTTACTAATTTAATTTAATTCTAAATAAACTATTTAAGTAAATAAGTTTAAATGGGAAATTTGGTAGATAAAAATATTCAATCACTTAAGTGAAAAATCCATTTAATTTAATAGGAACTATATTAGGTAAATAAGTAATATTTTAATTATTTTATATAATATAACTAAATTAGAAATGATATATAATATAAATGATACTGTGTTATATAAATTATATATGAGAAACTTTTATTCCAATGTAACATTCCTGACAAATATAACAAATGACCGGCGAAGCAAGGTTATCCAGAACTATTCTCTTAATTTCATATCATTCTTTGACTAGCCTTTCTAATTGTAACAACTTGAATAATATATGACTGATTTCTATTACATGTACGTCGATTTTTTAGTTATATAAATAATTACAAAATTTGGTGAAAAAACTTTATAGGTGTGGCTCGACCACGATTAAATTTTGAAAATGAAGATGAAGGAAGAGAATATCGAAGAGAATATCAAAGAAAATATCACAGAAGGACACAACAAGAAATGAGAAATGCACAAAAAGAGGAACAAAGGAAAAATTGAAATGATAACGATAGAAAAAGGTTCGCATAATGGAGGAATGAATTAACAAATGAATAATTAGATGTACAAAGAAGACAACATGTAAATAACATGACAACAATTCGTGAACGATCATCTCAAGACGACTCACATGTATCAAGAGCAAGGTTACAAAGACATATTCATTCGGGTCAGTTATAAGAGGAGGAAATACTACATAGACAAGAACTTCACCATGAAGCATCTCAGACGAATTATCATAGAATAGTTGGCAATGTTGAAGTTAATTCTAGGGTAGGAAATTCAACATCAATGGATCACGTGCTCGAAACACTGGAAAACATGGCACAAGATATAATGAATGTAGAAGTTGAAAATAATTTAGAGAATGACAGTGTGCAACAAGAGACAACATTACAACCAATACGAAGAAGAAGAAGAAGAAGAAGAATGCAAAAAAAGACTTTATAAGAGGAGTCAACAATCAAACCTAGAAGAAGAAGAATAATGATACACTCGCATACTATGAGAGAAAAAATAATATACGATCTCAATGGAATTCTTGGGATAGATTTCAATACGGTCCAAATGATTTTTTGACATGGTCTTGATAACCTTGCTTCATCGGTCATGTGTTATATTTTTCAGGAATGTTACATTGGAATAAACATTTCTCGAACACCTCAAGGACCTATGTGTACTAGATGTCGACAAGCAAAAGGTCATCATTGATTTTTGGCATCAAACAATATGGATCCCGGGCCACAACCGCCAGAACTTGCAAAATTAACTCAAATTGAGGAAATGTTGATAGCTCGTGTCAACACAATCTTGCAAGTGAAACATGCAACAGGAGGTCAATATAAATATAAAGGTCACACGATAAGTTTTCCTCAAGAAGTAAAAGAAATCGCTAATCTTTTTCCCCATAGATTGAAATATTTGTCGATGAATATTGTTCTGAGGAGAGATCAGTGTGGAACAAATTACGACTTTACAGTCAATAGAGAATGAGTTTACAATCCATTCAAATATAAAATAGAACATGATAAGTTATATTCAGATTTCCAGATCGATGAAAATGATCTGAATGAACTTCCACCTCATTATGTTGAGAATGTGTTTGAGTAGCTAAACTCAGTTCATATGTAGTTTGATTCTGATTCAAATGAAATTGTTTTTGTAGGTCTATCCAAGGAGACAGATGAAGGAAATATAATTAGTCATATAACATCGATGGCGTCTAAACCACCCAATGCCCCAAGGGAGATGGAATTAATCCATTCATGGGTGAATAACCCTCGTGCGGGCCCTGGAGAACTCATTGATATTCTAGGGATAGGAGCATCTCCTATAAATGAGTATGTGACAGTAGGAATACTTGATATGGCATTCCCTACTCTTTTTCTTGATGGAAAATGAGATTAGATAGAACCGTGATTAAGACGAGTACATATTCATGAATTTGTAAAGAATTTATTTTGATATAGGGATCACCAATTTGGCCGACATCCTTGGTTGAGGTATTACATGATTTCACATGATCATGAAAAATCGTGTGCACAAAATTCATCTATAGTGTTTGTGAAGAAAAACCTCAAATATATTCCAATCACCATCAATGAGTTACGTGAGCACATGAAAAATGTTCCCCATTCCAATCTGGCTGATCCTTTGATCCATCTCGGAACATCCTTGAGGGGTACAAGGTCTTACTGGGAAAAATGTTGTAGTGAATTGGCTGAAATGTTACATCAAATAGGATCACCTATCATTTTTTTCCATTTGTGTCAGGTGCATGTGTGACAAGTACTATGTTGTGAGAGCTATGTATGTTTTTTCCATGCGTTAGTTGAGTTCTTCTGATGTGATATAGTCATCGAAGTATGTAGAAATATGTCTTGTGAACCATTAGTGTTTTGTTTGTCCCCGATGTGGTATTGTGATGTCAGTTCTATTAGGCACCTATGAACATAAGTCAACAAAACTCTCAAATGGTGAAATACTAAGAATTGAGATTAATAAGTACTTTAAAGGAAAATAATAAGTAATAAATAAAATCAAATGACCAATCTTCACATAACATTAAAATTTAATATGTATCTAAATTTATTTTTATCCCCTATGGTCGTGTTGTATCGATGAGGTGTTTTGTTAAGAAACATGTGTCATTT
The DNA here is from genome assembly GCA_019776745.2 of Taxus chinensis. NCBI lineage: Eukaryota > Viridiplantae > Streptophyta > Pinopsida > Cupressales > Taxaceae > Taxus > Taxus chinensis. The sequence continues at coordinate 484,124,181 of CM034155.1, read as the reverse complement.
TTTATTTTCACACCTACCTACCCTTCGAGGTTCGGTATTGTGTCGCATCGAGGACAATGTTCTTATAAGGGAAGGGAAATGTAGTGCCCTGTATATATAAAAATAATAATATTTTTTTTAAAGAAACTAAAATAATGATAAAGTAAGATAAAAATTATAGGGGTATTCGGAGAATCATGGTTGAGGATGCATGGAGACTAGAAAGGCACATGGGCTGCTTGAAAAAGGCATATGGAAATCTTGAAAAGTTTTTTTACCCTATCACTTTGTCGGTGTAGTAATAATACATTCACATTAACTATGATTCAGGAGGCATTAAACATGTAAAACGGTGTGTCAACATTGTAAATTCTTGCAATGTTTGGTTAGTTCATCTATAGTTGTGCCTGGAATAGGTTCAATGATACCCGGGAGAATGGATTCAAAGCTGCCACTAGAGAGGTGAGTTATCATATTTTTTAAGATTGTCAGTCAACTGGGATTGGAGAGACAACTGGTCTTTGGATTAGTATGAGGGGGAGAAAAAGAAAAAGAAAAACCATGGAAAAACTCAAGTCCACATAGACTAGAAATCTATTCTCTCCCAGAGTTTGCTAAATTTTTATTTCTGATTTTCACTAAATCTATAAAAAAAATCTTCCTCATTCTCAAATTTTTCCACCACTAGAATCTTGTAAGATGTTCTCTCTGATTTGTAGTCCTTTTTGGGATGGTGGATGTGGTATCCTTGATGCAGCGGTCATTTTTAAAAGGATCAGATAGGTCTGATTTTTCTTTCTTTATATTAACGGAAAGAAGTATTGATGCATGCCTCTCCATAGCAGGGATCCAATTTACTCCTCCCTAATACCACTTTGAAGGTAATGAACTTCTTATAATCTGGAAACAATGCAGGAGTTGTAGTGAATTTTTCAAAAATGTGGCCTATGTATCCTAAATAAGGGCGAGAACTAACAATTTATCTTTCTTCTCTTTGCAACTACATAACTTCCCTAGATAAAGCGATTTTAAACTCAATGAACAAATAGCCAGTAACAGAGATGCATGTATCAAAAGGAGTTCATTACATCAGAAGACAAATATGTTATGCTTTCATCATAGGATTCGCATGGATTTCTACTACTCATGCCCTATTTCTGTCATCAACCAAGAGAAACTCCATTTTCCCTAGAGTTAAATGCATTCATGTAATGATCTTGCGCCTACGCCTGAGTAGAGCTTGAGAGGATGCGTATGCTTGAGTAGAGATTGAAAATAAGACTTCACTAAGGCACACTTCAAGAAGAGGAGGATTATTTTGCATGTGTATCCACATTGATTCCTCGACCCCCTACCTTTACGAGATGAGTTGGAATGTGCAATCTCAATAACCCTTTTTCAAACCCTAGTAGCTAGTGCGCATTGTGTTTATTAAGAGCCTCTTTAACCGATTCATTTTTCCCTTAGGCATGGTCTCCCTTACCTTTTCTTCCATAATTTTCATAATCTAGATTCTTCATTTGCAATGTTATAGAAACATTGAACTAATCGATAATCTTAAAAACGGATATGTAACTAAATTTAAATATTGTAAAGAAATAGAAATACATCGTGTAATGTTTGAAATCATTTACAATTTAAAAATTATTTGTGGTCGCGACCATAATCCTATACGAAGATGCTAGAATATATGAATTAGGTAATCACATCTAGTGGTATTGGCGAGAGTTAGATGATGTCATCAAATCAAACAATCCTTTTGCCTTCCATTTAAAGTTACGAAGAGAAGAGCACAATTTTCCAAGACTAGCAAGACAACACTCTGAGCCCTGTACAAGAGAAGCCAAACATCGTATGTGCTCCTAGTTATGTAGAGAATTACATCAAGCATTAGCCTAACCATGTGTTCCCATTTGCACTCTCTTTCTTGCTCTCTAGGAGCCATGTTACTCTATTTTCTTCTTTGAAGGAAGTTGTTAAAACTAAAAAGGTGGCTTTCATTTGAAACCGATGTTTGGTCCCTGAGCAATGAGATGCTTGACCAACTTCACAAACCTTTAGTAATTTTACTAAACAATTGCCTGGAACCTTCAGTTTAGGAAAAACACATCCCTAGTGATTTTGGAAAAGGAATATTGTAGGCCTGTGATCGTTGTTTGACTAGGTAAAACTAACTCAACTATGACCGGTGGCTCTAAAAAACTCATCATCGTTTGAAACTTGTTTTCAAGTTTTTAGTCCCGTCGACACTGACAAATTCTCCGTATATAGGTGAAATTTTGAGAAATTTATCGTTGCACGTTCATCCATCAAACCTTAGTTTTGGATTTGGTTTTGTGATCCCTCGAGCTAACGTTTAATTAGTTACAACTAGGACAATTACGACCGATGGCCTCAGAAAACTAGTTGCCAATCATAAATTGTTCACTAGTTCTAAATTATGTCAGTTCCTATGAACTCTTGGTATATAAGTGGGCACGTGGAAATTTAATGGTGGTGTGGTTGCTCATCGAAAGGAAATGCTTGAAAGTGGTTTCTTAACCTCTGAACCTGTTTTGAACATTTTGGTAGCTAGCCAGAAAATGTTAAAAGAAAGTTGTAGGACCTCTTTTGGGTCGCCAATCCATTGTGGAAACTATTGACACATGTAAATAATTATTTGAAACTTTATAGTGTAACTTGTTGTCTGAAATAGAACTTTTAGAAAAATGGTGTTTCTCTCTCTTCCCTTCTCTTTCTATCTCCTTGGTCACAAAATGAAGTGAAATGAAATGAAATGAATACATGGTTCTAAACCTTTTCTTTCGAATGCAAATTATAATTATGATTATATGTAAATGGGAAACTAAAGAAATTAATTATGTTAGATTACGGTGGATGCCATGCCAATGATTTTATCACTAATTTTATGCTCGCATTTTTTTGTAGGATGGAAGTGGGATGGCGAAAAGGCGTGGTGTAAATCATTGTTTATTACTGTAATTTATATATGTTATTGGAAAATATTATTTATATAATGTATTTCCATGTAATATAAATTTATGTTTTAAATTTTCTAATATGTATGGAATGTCAGTTGTAGGGATATATTGGGAAATGTGTATTTAGTCATATGTTTAATTAGATTCATAGCTACGTATGGTAAAAACATTGTGTGTGTGTGTGTGTGTGTGTATGTTAAATGAATTTGAAGTTAACATATTTTATTGCATTTTCAATGATCAATAAATGATTAATTAATTCGTGTGTTGTATTCTTACCTTGTAAATGTAATTAAGATATTTAATCGAAACACTCAACCCTAGTATAGGATTCGTACATAACATGTCTTCTTGTGTGATACTTCTTACCATAGAAGAATTTGAAACTATAGAATGAACTTAAACTTTGCACTCTATGGAACCTCCTAATTTGGGAAAATCAAACCCCTAGTTTGAGTTACTATCATAGTCAGTATGTGTATTGACTTTTTCATGAACCCATCTTTTAGGAATGACATGGTCAAACTTTTTCTAGAGTATTTGGTTTCCTTTTAGGTTTGGTAACTATGCGTGGGGCAAGGGGAATGTCTTCTCTTCAGTTCCTACACTGTGTTGAGTGGTGAAGACCACTCTGGAAGTCATGTTAAGAGTCCTTGTTCAAAGAAATGAATATTTGGTGTAACCTTATCATATATGAAGTAAGCAGAGCTATTACGCCATTATCATCCTAGTGGAATCCCAAGTCTTACGAAGTTAGATCTAGAACTTTTCTTGTCATCGAATGAATTCCTTTTGGTCCAGATGATTAGAAGGGAGCTAGGGAAATAGTTGTGTTATGCCTTAAACTCTTGTTAAAGATCTCCTTACTTCCTCGTAGATAAATGTGTTATCTAGGGTACTAAGAGCATAGAACCTCAGTCTTTCATGATGTTTTTTTAGTATAAATATGTACTCTCACCTTAAAATCATATATAGTTAGGGTGTAGATACTTAGGTGAAATTTGAACTGAGTCAATTCTTTACTAATTAAGGGGTTTACACGTGGGTCGAAAATGGTAAATAACCCCTTGCAAATGAAATTGACTTGAAATATGTTGAATTTAAACAACCATGGAAACCATAAAATTTGTCCTGCAATCCCTTGTTATGCATATTATGACATTAAGAATAAAATAAATTTCACATGCAGAATCATGAAATGTAGAATCTTGGGATCTTACCTCTAACACAAATCACTTTTGGTTTATGTGTATTTTATAATGCTTCCAATCATGTAATTCTTCAAGATGTTATACATTTACTTTCATAACTCCTTACATTAAAAAGTGATGCAAAAAAAAAGTGACCTAATAAACAATGAAAATGAAATGACAAATAAGAGTATATGTGATAATGGCGTCGAAACAATTTTTTTTAGTTGAAGTACTTAGGGTTGAATTAAGCATTGAATTTTCTTAAGAATGGTTACAATTTGTTATTGGTGGGACTAGGCTTTTGAGCCAATATAGAGTCCACTAAAAATAAAATAAAATTATGTCATGTAAATACTTAACTGTTTCAAACTAAATTTTGAAGTAAAACAACCATAGTACGAGAACAAATGTCCTGCTAATGGAAGGAAGTTTATAGGAAAGGGAAAATTGAACCTTCACCTCCTTTGATTCATATTATTTATCCCTCGACAACTTATGGTTGGTCCCCTTGCATAATGAGGGTAAAATTAAATATCAACCAAATATATTTTGACAAAAAGACCTGTTATCACTGAATCACAACACCCTTGTGCTTACACAAGTGCATATACTTGAGCTCACAGTTTGATTGGATAACATGGGTGATATATCCAAGTTATCTAACTTGCTACTTGAGATATACCTCCAAACAAAGTTGGTTCTTGCTACTAAAATACCTTCCACAATCTACTCTAATGCAAGTGAAACTAACTATCCTAATCTAACTTTCCAAGGGACCAAGGAGAGAGAATGAAAAAAAATTAAAGCCAACATTATAACAGTGATACATCATAAAATGAGGGGTGTGAGAATATTCTTCCAATGTTTGAGGCACAGAAGCAAAGTGCGCACTAGAAGGGGTGATAACAGTTCTCCAAAATCTAGCAAAATGCATTCACAACAATATTTCATACATGCACAACAATAATGAATCCCTGCAAGATCATAAAAATAAACAAAATATTATTGTAATGAAGGTTGAAGGGGCAAGAAGAATGCAAGAAAACACAGCAGGGGAAGATGCGTCCAAAAACTTGTATTTTATTGGTTCATGATATGCACAGTTTAATCTGTTACTAGATAAGGGCCTGGATAACCATCCAAGGAGTCCACTACAAGGGCATGTGGCACATTGGCTTCACAAGAAATTTTTATAGAGATTTATACAATAAAACTACTTCCTCCTATAATGAGCCCAACACTCCAATTTATAGAAAAATGAGAAGACAGAGATAAGGGGGAAAATGGAAATCCCAAAATTTGTCCTTCAACTACTTGTAAGATGCATTAAATGGAGTGAAATGATTGTATGTTACTTGAATAAGGTTCCCCATACTGTCCCAGGTGCTGCAACAGAGAAGGAATGATGACCATGCCTCTTAATAGCACTCCCAACTACAAAATAAAACATTGTCATGAATCTGACCACATTTTATGTTGAGAAATGCAAAAGTTATGGCCTTCTGAGTGTGAGCAGCTATTTTGGGTCTACCAAGTATTTTCTGTCATTTGACGAGAATGAGCATTAATTGACTAGAGTCAAACATGTTTCTTATATTTTAATATATCTACCCTCATTCCAGAAAGTCCAATTTTATGAAAATCAGAGCTCAGAGTCAAAAGTTATGGCCGTTCAAAATTCTGGGGTCAAACTTTGAATTTTCTCTTTGTTCTGGGTATTTCAGAAAAATTTATTCCACGTGTCCCAGCTGTCCTAGAAAAAAAATCTCTGCACTACCCGTAATAGACTGACTTACGGTAAAATTGTTCGATCGCATCCCGCACATCCTGATGTCCCAACTATCTCGCAGACCGCTTGGGAAAAAAAGTTCCGACTTCGCTGATTCCTTTGTATTTCGGCCGCAAACTTGGTACGACGAACCTTGGTACGATCCACACTAGTACGACCCACAGCCTCTAGACCCGCAATGAATTAAAAAAATCTTAGGACTTTATTTTTTCAATTTTTTCTAACTTGTTGGATTTTTTCTTTGGATGGGGAAGTTAGATAGAAGTCGAGGGGACCCTAAAAACATGATTTTGGGCCTTGAGTCAATTCTACTTGCTCAGGACTAAAGATTCAGATGCATGTTATCAAAATTACCTTGAGGGGTGGATTTTGGATAGCAAAACCTTTAACATAAGAGCGAGAAAATTATGAACTTTATATGAAATTTGAAATATGGAAAACAATTATGTGAGTAATGAAGATTGTCATAAGTGATAAAGAGAAAAAATAAATGGTTGAACTGTAAGTTGAATGTGGAATGAACTTATGAGTTTGTAGGTAAAAAAGAAAGGGGGGGAGAAAATTATACTTACATAATAATCTTATAGGAAGTTTATTCATAACGAAGATCTAATCATGGTAATGATGTGATGTGGGTTGGCCAATCCTTGAGTCCATTTTCTTGTGGTTTAATTATTGTTGATGCATAATTACAACACCCCTGAAGTCTGTAACTTGATGGGTTGAGATTCATTGTGTGATTGTATAACATGGGTACTATCTCCAAGTTGTGGGACTTGCTACTTGAGATTGACCTCAATAGAAAGTTGTTTATTCTTCTTAATCCTAATGCTAAATTAATATAGAACAAAATACGACTATCTACTCAGGTAATATAACAATACCAAGGTGACAGGGAGAGAAGGAGCATGAAAAATAAAGAAATACTACACTATAGAGGTGATGGCACCAAGAAAAAGGGGGGTTGTTAATCACAAATACAACTTCCTGAAGTGAAGAGAGGTGAGCAATGGAGAGGATGGACAAGATGCATCACATACCAAAGAGAGAGTTCACACATAACACCAATTCAACCCATTAAACATAGCTCCCAAAACCTACAAAATACATCAGTTGCAGGTGAATTCAATGCAAGAAAGGGAAACAAAACCTCAATATGATGGACATTTAGAAGCATGACAGCCTCAAAAATGGTGGTCTGAATTAATAATTTTTCATTAATGGTGGCAGGTGAGTAACAGGCGTTGGGAGCTTTCCAAAAAAAAAATCCCACTCAAATCCAAGTTCCAGTCCAAAAGATATGGCCATCTCAATGTCCTTGGGGTTTGGGGACGAATACAGGCTCGTAATATTTCAAAGAGTTTGTCCATACGGGGTCCACATGGCATCCTCGTGCATTTTAAAATTTCACACCCCTTTTTTACCCTTGAAGTTTTTTCATACTAACACGTGGTATTACGTGTGGGCTTGCTCTATTTTATTTTTATCCTACCTAAGCCCCTCTTATTGGCGGAGACGCTTATTCTGACCCTTGACACGTGGAGGCTTTGTGCATGTTTTGGACCTGCCATTTGGGTCTTACTTCTGAAGTTGCACTGAGCGGACAAGTGGCTCCTTCTCTTGGCTCTGTGACTTTTTAACAGCTGGTGAGACTGTACGTACCCAAAATTGTAGGGTATTGCACTACCAAAACAATGTTACATGTGCCCGAATGATGATACAGGTCTCCTCGCAAGGTGTTTGGGATGTAAAAAATCTCTCCAAGCATGCGTTAACATCGCACATGTCCCGCTTAGCCCCTGCACGCTTTGTTTTCTCTTCTCCCCTCTTTTTCTTTGCATTTTGGTCTTCAGTTACGAAACCGCCACCCCGCCTGAGCGACGGTCTCATGACCGCCGCCCAGGCAGGGCGGTGGTCCTATAACCACCACCCTGCTCAATGCGACGGTCCTTCACATGTTTTCCATAATGATCTTTTTAACGCAACTCACGTAAAAATTCAAAGTTTACCAGCTTTTCTCACCGCCTTTGCTTGTATTTATGATTTTGGTTCCCTGGAATAGTGTTTTTGCATTATTTATGGTTTAAGAGATTAATTTGGTTTTCACCTTTGGGTAAATGTGAATTCTATAAATAGCTGGCTTGTGCTTAAGAAAATGGCCCCTCAAATTTTCCTCTCATTTTCTCATTCCATAGTTTAGGCTTGTTATTTTGCTTAGGAATTCATAGTTTTCATTTGTTGCATGCCTAGTTAGTGTTGTTTTGCTATTAGGAAGCCACATAATCATCTTGTGCTAGTGTTGTTATTGTTTCATGCACTCCATTAGAGTAGGATAGTTTAGTTTTTGAGTAGGAATCCATTAAAAGTTGCAAGTTTTGTTCCTCAAAAAGAATAATTTTAGGTTCTAGATGTTTTGTGTTGCATGACTCGCAATAAATCCTGCTAGGAATTGCATAAGCCAAGATCTGTTCTCTTGCGCTATCCCTCTCCTACTCACATTATATTCAGTCTGCATCCTAAGTTTTCATTAGTTTGGTACCAACTTCTATTGATGCTAACATCACACGATTTTCTGGATTCACGTGAGCACAAAGGAACAAGGAGATCACAATGAGGGGACAAAGCCACACACATCCAGATTCGCCACTACTCTACAAAGTCCAGGTTCAAGCTTTCAAGGTTTTCATTAAATTATATCAAATAGAGTAGTTAATCATTTCATTTCAGTCAATTTCACTTTCGATATTGCTAGGGAAGCTGTGGGGATTAATAGTTTCTTAGAAACTATGATTCACTCCTCACTTATGAGGTAGGATCGAGGGTCTTTCAAATAGATTAGATCAGTTATTTGGTTATTTAGAATAGATTCACAACTGCACAGGCAAGTAGCTATACTCGGCTGCTTTGTTTGTTTTAACTTCGGTATTAGCTTAGTTGTCAATTTCTAGATATATTAAATAATTTCTCTTTAAATTCTTCTCAATAGTTTATCAATAATATCAAATTTAGGAATATACATAGATATATCTTACGTAGTTAACTTATTCGATCATTAGTTAGATTTATATCATTTCCTTTTGCATGACAATCACGGGACCTAGGGAGCCCAGAGAATACGTATTCGAGCCGATCGTGCCTCAACCCAATCTTGTTACAGTAATAATTCACATAAATCAGAATCTTAGAATCCAAGTCTTCTGAACAACAGAAAACTTACAACAGATCAGCTCGAAATTAAGAGGGTTAAACATAGAAGACAACCAAGCACACACGTTTTGGTCAAACCAGCCAAACTATAGATTACCCTAGAAAAATATTCGCATGACTGTAGAAGGGCTTAAAAGAGAGCAAACATTTGGTTGTGACCCTTTGGTCCCATAGCCAGACGTAGGATACGTTCTCACTGACATAAACACCAGCCTAAGAATTCAGGTTGCTAGAACACCTGTAAGGTACTCTGAGAAGATTACACAACTTGTAGTTCTAAATATAGAGGCTGAGAAGGCATACGACTACTGGATACTAGGGATTAGAAAGTGATTCCTTGTATAACCATAGGAGGTCCGCAACAAACATGAATCTAAGGTTGTGATCCACAAATTCCACAGCCCAACGAGTCCACAGGACAGACCGACATTGATGTTGGCTTACGCACATTAGTATTTAGATCCACTCCACTTCCACCAACCATTATCGCACAGTTATCCTTCTTAGATATAGTAGCTAACCAAGCTAAGGATTTCTGGACTAGACCAGAGAATCGACCATAAAATCCACTATATATCCATCATCCATCTTATGACCCTATCTGGAGACATACACGAAACAATCCCAGGTCATTTTCAACATATCCCACAACCTATAGATCGGATTACGCCAGATCTCGATATTGATTGGAGCCTTCAAGAAATCATCCTTGCCGACTGACCTATCATGCCAGTTTATGTTAGAAGGGCCTTCTTTTCCTTAGATTCACAAATTCCATTAGTGCGCGTCGAAGACATACGATTGCCTAACTAGTCTTCCTGTACCCTGTGTATTCCATCCCCACCGGCTGTCTTGGCACGACCTCGGGAGGTCAGGTGTGAGGAAGAGTTACTTGTAGATTCCCATGCTCGCTTGTAACTTTTTCATCATACAAAATTAGTGAACCCAATGTGAAAATTTCTACTTTCTGGTTTGGAGTCATTTTCTACTTGTTCGTCGTCTTGGTATACGTTTCGTCATTTCCACCTCGTTAGCCTTCACACCAACTTCATTTTCACTTCTTCCATCCACCTTCGGTTTTTCCTATTATTCTGCGGGTATTCATACACCCCCCGAATATGTTGGGATTCCATGCATATGACAAACCTCTTCTAGGTCTTGAGGCATACTACGCTCAATTGAATAGATAGTCATCACCCTCGCTCTCAGTATGGGGTGAAAATTATTCAACTAACCAATTTTCAACACAAACTCCACCCTCAAGGGCTAGATATAGTTCTTCTTTTCAAATAGAGGATTTGGATCAGCTTGCTCAAATGTCACAACCAGAGCCTTCAGGCTCAAACAACATGACACTCACTGGAGAATCTGGTTCATCTCCTCATGTATTGCTTAGACCACAAATTAGTAGACAATCTGATCCATATTTGTTTTTAGATGATTAACATTCAGTATGTTATGCCAGGAATTAACAACACTCTCGGAGTATGTACCCACCTACAGGAAGTTTACAAACACAACTCGACACCTCCATGCCACTACCTATAGGAAATACCCTCGGGAAAACTTGGCAGGGCAACAATAAGTTCATATTAGGGTAACACATGCCTATACAACCTCAGAATATAAAACAAATGCCACTAAGGAAAAATGTTGTGTCTTCACCAAATGAAGTCATTTTGACTTTAGTAGAAAGAGTTAGAGGGTTAGAACTTGCTCAAGTAAGTCAAAATTCTCAATTCATGCAAGCAAGAAATTCCAATCTTCCACATCATCCTAGCCAAGTAGACCTCCTCACAAGAATAGGCACGTTAGGCATGCCCCCTCAATATTCACAACAAACTCCAACTAGAACCGCATTCTCAAACGCTGCTCCAGTGGAGAACATGATACCTCCCGGTTTAGTACAACACAATCCACTCCTGGGGAATACTCCTTCATACTTAAGCATGTACTCCAAGTCACCACAAGAAGACATGTTCTCCTCTCCTGGCATGTTTTCTCAACCACAGGAGTTTCTTTATGCCCCTGTAAATGCTTACGCTATGCCATGTCAACAACCCATTCCACCTCCACCCCCTCAGTAGGCACCATCAATGGTCGAAACCTACCAAGCGTCATGCTTCCACGATTATAATAAATTCATGCAACATTTTCCAGAGGAACAAAGACAACTTTTCATAGATATGTTCTTTGCAGATCCTATGTCACCAGTGCTAAATAATTTTACAGGGGCAGTTTCCCCTCAAAATGCACCCCTCAAGATCTTCAATGATCCACTCCCAAATCACAATAACAACAATTTAAATCCATATGGGACGAACAAGGGTGTAATGGAAGGAAACAATGATCATGAAGCCTCGACTTCACTAAATCCACCAGTTCCACCACAATTAGGAAGTCAGCCACGACCTAAGATAGTTGGTTTAGTGGAGTTAGACACCGAACTACCCATGGAAGCCGTAACAAGGATGCAAGAGTATTCCTCTCAGCCGAGTCCAAGTTACCCACTAGAGACATATAACAACCAAAAAATATTAGTAAAACCCGTAGATGCCTATGATTTAATTAATGACCTAACAAAAACCTTCTCACACATTTCTTTTTTGGACTTACTAAAGAAATCTCCTGCCCACAGGGCTGCTCTTTTAGAGGCATTAGGTTTAGGTCATTTAATTAACATCACTCCACCTCCTGAAACATAGGTAAACCATATAGACTTTGATATCCACCCCCCGAGGTAGTTGGATAGGGATACCGAGTTTATATTCGAAATAGAAAAAATGCCAACAGATGCTGAGATTACACGCAGAGGTGATCTAGCCTTACATTTGCAAGTGTGGGTTTATAACAATTACGTGAAACGTGCAATGGTTGATGATGGGGTAGTAGTTAACATAGTCCCCTTTTCCTTCCTTCAAAATCTAGGGTATGGAGAATCAAATTGTTCCACGACTCGTAATACACTAAGATGTTATGATAGCCTTAAAGCCACGTTAATTGGAACTATAATACTACCAGTCACCCTAGGACCCAAAACAATCCTGACTGAGTTTTATATTATAGATCGGTAAACCAACTATAATATGATCCTCGTCCAACCATGGATACATCGTATGAAGGCAATCCCTTCTACATTATTTCAAGAAGTAAGATTCTTGCACTTAGGAAAGGTATTCATAGCAAAAGGCGATCCGAAACCATTCGATATACACCTAGCGGACCTAAAGAAAAGGCAAGGTGTTCACTCTGAGTTTGAACTCCCAACAAACCAACTTAATAAACTAATCAGCTCAAAACCGGAAGAAACGTTGGTACCTACAATGGAAATAGAAGTTACGAACCCAATCAATAATATCCTAGTCCTCAAGGATGAGGCTAACGTTGTAGAAACAATATCATTAGGAACTACTGCAAAGATTATCAAATTGCTAGAATAGGACCTACTAATCTTCCTACCATTTGATTCTGTAGGTATGGGATATACCCTAGGTGTTGGTTCTCTTCCAGCAGAGGATCTCTGCATGGTGGAAGTAATCGAAGTAGAAGAAGTTAACACAACAAATGTCCCAACATCCATCTTCCCATCTAAATATTGGACTCTCCATTTTGATGGGGCTAGATGTCGTTATGGGGCCGAGGTAGGTATAATCTTTACTTCTCCTGAGGAAAAGATCTTACTATTCACCTTTAAAATAAATTTTGAATGTACAAACAACAACGCTGAGTATGAAGCCGTCCTCCTTGGCCTCATCTTAGCTAAGAGGATTGGTGTTGATAACATTAGAGTGTTAGGAGACTCACAACTAGTAGCAAACCAAGTCTCTGAGTTGTATGAGACCAAAGCTGAACATTTACATCTTTACAAAACAACAGTATTAGACTTAAGTGAAGGATTTGACTTCATATCCATTGAGGGAATCCCACAAGAACAAAATCTTCTCACATATTCAATAGCAACCTCAGCTCCATGCTTCACTCCAAATAGTGAGTTGGAGGACACCCGTTTCATGGTATCCCTTTGCACTGAACCATTAGTGAAGAAAATTTCAAACCCTCTTTTAACGAACATAGCTGAGAACAAATCTACTATCTTAGATCACATTGATAGTGATAGAGCCACTCTTGATTACTTAAATGCCTATGCAGCGTTACATCTCACCCATCACGTGGTAGATTTGTCTTTAATCCCACATTCGTCCTCTTACTTCAGAAATCCCATGATAGAGCTTCCCTTGCAAAAGGAACTTGACATATATGCGGTAGAGAATGGAGAAGATCTAGACTTACCTCTAGCCCTACCTGAATTTGAAGAAGGTAACACTTCTTTAATCGAAGAAACGATTAATATTAACATTGGAACAGAGGAAGAACCGAAGATCTTGAAACTAGGATCTTCTTTAACTCCATAAGAAATAGAAATACATACTCGAAAACTCAAAGAACACCAGAAGGCTTTTGCATTTAATTATAAAGAAATGATAGGAGTTGCACTGCACATCACAGTACATAACCTTGTCACCAAACCAGATGCAAAGCCAATTAAACAAAAATTGAGACCAATGAAACCCAAGGTAGCTCTCATGGTGAAGGAAGAAGTTATGAAACTCCTCCAAGTAGGATTCATCAAGCCATTTGATTACTCTCAGTGGGTGTCTAATATCATTCCCATTCTCAAAAAGAATGGGAAGATACGCATCTGCATAGACATCCGAGACATTAACAAGGCATGTCCCAAGGATGACTTCCTGTTACCATCCATAGATGTCATCGTTGACGCAACAGCCAAATTTGAGCTTTTGTCTCTCATGGATGGATTCTCAGGATACAGTCAAATATGAATATACGAACAAGACCAAGCCAAAACCATGTTTATCACTCCTTGGGGAACTTATTGCTACGTTGTTATGTCATTCGGTCTCAAGAACACTAGCGCTACATACTAGCGGGCAATGACATATATATTTCATGATATTATTCACAAAATCATGGAATCCTATGTAGATGACTTTTTTGCCAAGGCCAGGAAATGCTGTGATCACCCGGAAGTGCTCTGCATCATTATTTCACGTTTGATAGAATACGTAGTCACACTAAACCCAGAAAAATGCATATTTGGTGTGACAGGAGGGAAACTCCTGGGTTACATCATATCATCACGAGGAATTGATGTGGACCTGGCCAAAATACGGGCTATCAAAATGATCCTACCTTCAGATGAATCTGGAATCAAGTCATTTCTTGGGAAACTCGGTGCAATCTGAAGATTAATCCCAGATTTAAGCTTTGGCATTCATCCAATCAACAATCTACTCAAGAAATATTATAGTATCGATTGGACTAAAGACTGCAACGAAGCTTTTGAAGCAGTTAAGTGTTTCATGTTGTCACCACCCACGCTAATGCCACCTAAGCTAGATCACCCTTTAATCTTATATTCACAAGCTACCAATGTCTCGCTAGCCTGTATGCTGGCTCAAGAAGACGATGACATGAGAGAATACATGATCTATTTCATTAGCTAAACATTGCTCGACTATGAAACACATTATACACAAGCAGAATGAGAGTGCCTTTCCATAGTCTGCACAACCAAACGCTTAAGACATTACATGCTAAATCAAGAACGAGGGTCATTATAAAAATAAACCATTTTCGAACTTTCCTCACACAAGGGTCCTTGTCTAAGAAGGTTGGACACTTTATAAATTTAATAGGTGAATTCGAATTAACGTTTATAAACCAGAAGTCCGTTAAGGGCCAAATCATTCTAGATTGGTTAGTTGATAACCCATTAGATGGAGGTGATCTAGTAGATCTAGAATTTCCCGATGAATGCATATACTACATCGAAACCAAACCTCCTATCTTTGAATGTCCTTGGTATACTGATATTATTAATTATATCATTGACCATACGTATCCAGAAGATGCTACACCACAAAAAATAAGGCGGTTACGCATTATTGTGGCTAAATACGTTATTATATAACAAGTGCTCTATCGTAAGGTGTTTAATGGAATGCTTCTAAGATGTGTTGACATAGAAGAATCCAAGAAGATCCTCTATGAATCCCACAGTGGAATATGTGGAGGCCACTTTGGTGGTCATGCCACTAGCTGCAAAATACATCGGATGGGCTATTTCTAGCCCACTCTAGAGCACGACGCAATAGAATTTGTATGCAAGTGTCATAAATGCCAAGAATTTTCCCATGAGATTTACATGCCGGCACAAGCTCTACAACCAATCGCAACTCCATGGCCCTTTGCTACATGGGGATTATATTTGATAGGGAAATTCTCTCCCTCGTCTATAGATAGCCATAACTTCATAATCACGGCTACCGAATATTTTACCAAGTGGGTAGAGGCTATGCCTCTCACCACTGTACCAGGTTCTGTGATCACCAAGTTCATTTTGAACCAGATCATTTGTATGTACGGTGTCCCGCAAATCATTATCTCAGATAATGATACTTCCTTTAAGAATGACGAGGTCCGCGAAATATGCAGGAAATTTAAAATAAGTCATCATACGGCCTCCCTGTATTACCCTCAAGCCAATGGGCAGGCTGAAGCGACAAACAAAACATTAAAAGCCATTCTTCTTAAAACAGTGAAAGAAAACAAATGAGATTGGCATTTGAAGTTATATCTGGCATTGTGGGCCCACCAAACCTCAATAAGAACACCAACAGGCATAACTCCTTTCTCATTGGTATTCAGAGCAGAAGCAGTCCTCCCACTTGAGGTTGAAATACCCAGTCTCCGTATCTCATTAAAAGGGATTTTGGATGAAGAAGCTTATAGAGAAGCACACCTCTCCCAAATAGAAAGCCTAGATGAGGCCAGGTTAGATGTTGAACAGCGTCATAGAGTCTATGCTGACCAGATGTGTTGGTAGTACAACAAAAATGTCTACGAATGAGATATATATGAAGGAGATCTAGTTCTAAGACTAGATAGCTGGATTGATAAAAAGACCGGTGAAGGAAGGAAATTCCGGCCCAAATGGTTGGGCCCATACCGAGTCACGAAGGACTATGGAAATGGTGCATATCTCTTATATACACTGGAAGGTGAGGAGTTTGGTGAAACTCTCAATTATCTACACCTTAAATGATTCTATGCATAAGTGACCATCACTATTTGTAAAATTATATGTACATTGCATCTTCAAGTAGTTAGACTCATTTTGTCCACTCGTTTCGTACAATTTTGTGATCAAGGAACTTATTCTCAAATCAATTCATTATAAAATTTTGATAGTATTTTCATGAGCATCACCATCATACTTCTTCATTTCCATAACATCATCAATCATTTCAAAATCATTTCATCAAATCAAGCTAGATATGACAAAGTCCTAACGGTAACCATACCGAGGTCTGCTTGCTTGTTCTCACTTTTGATTTCTTCTTAGGATAGGTGTCTTACCTATGGTCTGTTCTAGAAACTTCATAGTGTCACATCTATCCCATACGTATATCTCTTTGGAAATAAGAACATGCTGACATTCTACTCAAATAAACAAGTCAAAAATGGATCAAACAGAAAATTTTAATTTTACACGTTTCCTTGCCCTACCAACCTTCGGTGATGAGCTTGCATCCCTTATTAGGGACGTAGGGTTGGGAAAGGATGGGAATACCCTTACTCGCCTATGCCTTGTCCATTGTGATAAGCCCATGATTCTTACTAGTAGCATGGGGCAAGGTGCAGGGAGTTCTCTTGACAACAAACGTTGAAAGTCATAATCAAACAGTTCAAACAAACCTTTGAAATCTTGAGTCAAAAACAAATGAATCAGATGTCCAAAATTCCAAGAGAGTTCAAAACCCTGAAACCCAGATTTTCTCAACCATGTGGCCATCTACGGATCTAAGTCTGGATAAACCACAAAGCAAGTTGCATTCTAAACTATGGAGTCACTTGAGTAGAGTAGGTTTGTAGCGTCCTAATTTGGTTCCACTAAATATTTGTCTATCTCTCATCACTACCATTCGACGAATTTCATAGCTTGTACCCTTTCTAGCTCTCGGTGATGAGCCCTCGCATCTTACTAGTTGTGTGGAGTTAAGAGTGGGGCAAGTTCATCTGCTCATCATATCGGTTTATCATCTCACTTTGTCAAAATAAATATGAAGTACCGAAAAATTGCTTATAGAAACTAAAGTTCAAAACCACATTGTGTCTACATTATCATATATCATCATCACGAAATATAAAAGGGAAGAAAGTGTTTGTATTAGTTGTTCTCCATCGCATACATTCTAAGAAGCATACAAAAACAACATTCTATTCTACATATGGAAACAAATCACAAAGTCATAGATGCCAAGAATCTGATCGAAAAAGAATATATATATCTATATATATATATATATGTGGTCAAAATTCCTGTACAATGCTATCATGCACTAGGCATGGTCAAAATGCTCGAAGATCCCGGGAAATACAAAATACATCATACAAATAATCTAAGACAGCCAAATGGCCTCTCAACCCCTATGAGATCCCTCTGAGGGTGCACGCCCACATCTAGGACTCCGGCTACACCGGCGCTCTGAGTGCATGGAGGACTCATGGTCCCGAGGGGCAGCTGCGACCTCGCCATGAGAATGACTCCTCATCAGGTGCTCTGCTGTCCTGTACCCTTGCCAGCTCGGTACAGAGGGTAGTCACCATCCTGGCCACATGCCAGATAGGGGAAAAAATGTCAGTATGCCTACCAGCTGTTGAAGGCTCCGCTGCATCCACGGATAGCTCCACACAGGTATTCTCCATAGGGATCATTTGGGTATCAGTGCATACCTGGTGAATCAGGTCTCGCCACTCATCAGTAGTATCTGCAAAAAAAGGGGAAAAATGAATTAGAAATAATCAAAAGATAGAGACAAAATTAAACAAAAGGAGAGATAGCAACTAAGGCAATCCTAACTAAAAACAAACGTTAAAGAGAAGGATGATAACTCACTCGGATATCCAGGCCTCTAAGAGGGATCCCTAGTGTCAGCACCTACCACAGATGCTGCCGCTGACTGGTGTACTCCTCCCATGGCTGGAGCGACATAGCATCCCGCTACGGACTCATCCTCTCCACCTAGGCCCTGAGAAAGTGGCTCCTGTGAAACTAGAGTCACCCTCTTCACACTCTGCTCCGTCCTCTCCACCTATAGGATATCCTGAGTATCATGCTACTCAAGATCGCTATCCTCATCCTCACCCGACTCGCTGACCTCAGCCTCGGTCTCCTACTCCGTCTCCCCCCTGTGAACTCCTCGGACTCAGAGTCTATATCAATGGGATCGTCACTGCTGTGGGTAGGACCGACATCAATTTGAAGTAAGGGTGCCTGAGGAGCACCGTCTCTCCTTCAAGCACGTACTACCCACCTAGATACAATGGGGACACCGGGAGTAACAATGGTCCAACCCTAGCCTCTAGGACCTCCACTGGCCTCCCAAACTGATCTATATACTGGCACCACTGGGGGAAGCATACTCACGTAAGGCATGCCAAACTACTGGAGCACTTGACCAAAAGGATGTATCTACACCTTCCTCGTCCTGTCCACAAGATTCCCTGTGGTGGAGCAAGAAATCAAAGTAAGGTCCTCCTCGCCCCATAACCCTGCCATGGCCTGATAGGGTGTGACTTTCATATCATCGGTAGTCAAGGAGGAAACTGGTTGATGGGGTGCTCTAAGCACCGACATATCTGTCCATCTGGCTGCTCTCACGGCTCCAGGATCCACCACCTCTACACCTCTCCCATAAAGGATGAAACACTCATAGACCCAACTCATAACCAGGGTCAGTTGGCTCAATGACTGCCCCTGTAAATGGACCACCTGGTAAAAATCATGGTAGGTAGTCCCAAGTATGTCGGCTCCCCAGGCATAAATCTTTCCATGTCCCTCAATCTGTGTAATAATGGGGGACCAGCAATACAGTAAAGTGTCTCCTCCCTTGTCCCTGATCAATCTCGAGGCAAGGTTCCCCATAATGGCCTGGTGAATCAAAGGGATAGGTTGGCTAGGAATAGATTTGACCCTCACCCCCTTATTCGAACCAGTGGAGATAGCTACATCTCTCATATACGAAGCCCACTGTGCTATCTGAGCCCATGACCATGCTGTCTCAAGAGTTAGCCATCTCTTGATGATTGGGACCCCCAAGATACGGTAAACATCCTCCAAAGTAATGGTCTACTCACCCCAGACTCTTGGGAATCAGAAAGTGTTTCGATCAGCATCCCAATATGAAAATAGGTCATAAAGTATGTGACTAGAAGGGGCAACATGCGGGACCCGTGATATGCACAATATACCGGCCCTCTTAAGTGTGTCCTGCTCATCCTGAGAGAGTGCATCCAAAACTGCTGGAAGCCAATCACACTCTCTCTCTCTCGGCTCCATCGGATATACTCCTCCTTTGCCTGCATACACCCAAAAACACACAAAAAGTAGTAAGTTAGTATTCAAATGACATTAGAAAAATCATGAAAGAAGGAAAGAATGCTAGAAACGCAAAAATAAATTCAAATAAGTGTTGTTTGTGCATTATGTGCAAGACCACCACCCTGAGCAGGGCGGCGGTTCCATAATCGCCGCCTTAAGGGTGGTGGTCATGTAACCACTGCCTTGATGAGGGAGGCGATGGTGTAACCGCCACCCTACTCAGGGCAGTGGTCGTGTCCCGAATTTCCATGTGGGTCGTGTGCCCTAAAAATTCCTAAAAACATAAAAACACGACCATTTTCACTAAAACGAAGCCTACCCATTAGGTGCCCCCCCTAGATAAACCTATTAAAACTGAATTTTTCGAAAACAATCCCCCCATGACAAATTTTTCACCATTTTAATGTTTTAGGGATAAAAACAATAAATCAAGAAAAACTAACATGTGATCTCACGGGTCGGTGTTCTGCTCGCGGAGGCATGATCACGATCTCACCCTGAAAATTTTGACTATACTCTTGTGAGAAACCGTCACCGTTGGTCCCAGAGCTCAAAATCAACCAAATCGACATGCTCAAATGAATAGGAAAATGGGCCCACTTTTACATATATAGCATCCTAACCTGTTTTGAATGCCCTTTTTACAGGTTTGGAGCATCGACGAAGGTAAGTTCTTAGCCCCGCGCAGATGGTAAGTCCTCATTTCATATTATTTCAGTATTTATTATTCAATTTTTTTTGTCTATCTGCACTTGAGTCCTCTTTTCATTTTACAGGTAGTGGGAATTTTGGATGGCGTCATTTCGACACACAGACGTGTCAGGTATAACTTCTAGCTTCCCATTTCGGGACTTCCATACTTGGACCCACCATTTTACGCCTCTTCATAGCTAAAACACTTCTCCAAGGAGGCAATATGTACGTACCCAATATTATAGGGTACTACACCACTGGAACAACGTTACACGTGCCGTAATGATAATATAGGTCTCCTCGCAAGGTGTTCGGGATCTGGAAAATCTCTCCAAGCATGTGTTAACATTCTGCATGTCCCGTTTAGCCAATGTGTGCTTTGTTTTCTCTTCTCCCCTCTTTTTATTTACGTTTTGGTCTTCAGTTACGAAACCACCGCCCCACAGGGCGGCGGTCTTGTAACCACTGCCCTGCTCATGGTGGTGGTCCTTCACACGTTTTCCAAAATTCTCTTTTTCACACGACTCACGTAAAAATTCAACATTTACCAGCTTTTTTAACCGCCTTTGCTTGTATTTATGATTATGGTTCCCTGGAATAGTGTTTTTACATTGTTTATGGTTTAAGAGATCAATTTGGTTTTCACCTTTGGGTAAATGGGAATTCTATAAATAGCTGGCTTGTGCTCAAGCAAATGGCCCCTCAAATTTGCCTCTCATTTTCTCATTCCATAGTTTAGCCTTGTTATTTTTCTTGGGAATTCAAAGTTTTCATTTGTTGCATGCCTAGTTAGTGTTGTTTTGTTGTTAAGAAGCCACATAATCATCTTGTGTCAGTGTTGTTATTGTTTCATGCAATCCATTGGAGTAGGACAGTTTAGTTTTCAATAGGAAGCCATTAAAAGTTGCAATTTTTGTTCATCAAAAATAATAATTTAAGGTTCTTGATGTTATGTGTTGCATGAATCGCAATAAATTCTGCTAGGAATTGTATAATCCAAGCTCTATTCTGTTGCGTTATCCCTCTCCTACTCGCATTATATTCATTCTGCATCCTAAGCTGCCATTATTTTGATACCAACTTCTGTTGATGCTAACATCCCACGCTTTTCTGGATTCGTGTGAGCACAAAGGAATGAGGAGATCACACTGAGGGGACAAAGCCACACACGACCAGATTCACCACTGCTCTGCAAAGTCCAGGTTCAATTTTTCAATGTTTTAGTTAAAATATATCAAATAGAGTAGTTAATCATTTCATTTCAGTCAATTTCACTTTCGATATTGCCAGGGAAGCTGTGGGGATTGATAGTTTCTGAGAAACTATGATTCACTCCTCACTTCTAAGGTAGGATCGAGGGTCTTTCAAATAGATTAGATAAGTTATCTGGTTATTTAGAATAGATTCACAACTACACAGGAAAGTAGCTATACTCAGCTGCTTTGTTTGTTTTAATTTCATTATTAGCTTAGTTGTCAATTTTTAGATATATTAAATAATTTCTCTTTAAATTCTGCTCAATAGTTTATCAATAATATCAAATTTAGGAATATACATAGATATATCTTACGTAGTTAACTTATTCTGTCATTAGTTAGATTTATATCATTTCCTTTTACATGACAATCACGGGACCTAGGGAGCCTAGAGAATACGTATTCAAGCCGATCAAGCCTCAACCCTATCTTGTTACAACAATAATTGACATAAATCAGAATCTTAGAATCCAAGTCTTCCAAACAATAGCAGACTTACAATAGATCAGATCGCAATTAAGAGGGTTAAAGTCAGAAGACAACCAAGCACATATGTTTTTGTCAAACTAGCCAAACTATAGATTACCCTAGAAAAATATCCGCATGACTGTAGAAGGGCTTGAAAGAGAGAAAACATTCGGTTGTGACCCTTTGGTCCCACATCCTGACGTAAGAGACATTCTCAGTGACATAAACATTGGCCTAAGAATTCAGGTTGCCAGATCGCCTGTAAGGTACTCTGAGAATATTACACAACTTGTAGTTCTAAATATAGAGGCCAAGAAGGCATACGACTACTAGATACTAGGGATTAGAAATTTATTCCACGTATGACCATAAGATGTCTACAACAAACACGAATCTATGGTTCTGATCCACAAATTCCACATCCCAACGAGTCCACAGGACAAACCGACGTTGATGTTGGCTTATGCAAATTAGTATTTAGATCCACTCAACTTCCACCAACCATTATCACACAATTATCCTTCTTAGATATAGTAGCTAACCAAGCTAAGGATTTCTAGACTAGACTAGAGAATTGACCATAGAATCCACTGTATATCCATCATCCATCTTATTACCCTGTCTGGAGACATACACGAAACAATCCCAGGTCATTTTCCACATATCCCACAACCTATAGATCGGATTACGCCAGAGCTTGATATTGATTGGAGCCTTTGAGTATTCATCCTCGCCGACTGATCTATCATGCTAGTTCAGGTTAGAAGGGCCTTCTTTGCCTTAGATTTTTAAATTCCATTAGTGAGTGTTGAAGACATACGATTCCCTAACTAGTCCACTTGTACCCCACGTATTCCATCCCCACCGGCTGTCTCGGCATGACCTCGGGAGGTCAGGTGTGAGGAAGAGTTACTTGTATATTCGCATGCTCACTTGTCAATTTTCCATCATACAGAGACCCCTTTTTTGACTCTGACCATGTAGCAGAATGGCACTCATTTAGGGACCACCCTTGGATTCGACCCTAGAGCGTGCATCGATGAGGAACATGGAATCGTCCATTGGCCTATCTTGAGATTGGACTTTTCAATGGTCGGATCTACCCCCTTTCAACTCTCACCATGTGGTGAGCTTGCACTTGTTTGGGACCTACCTTCATATTATACTTTTGAAGTCACGTCGAGCTGACGTGTGGAGGCTTCCACTCACGGTTGGACTTTTCAACGAGTAGTTTTTCCTTTTTAGACTCTGACCACGTGGCGGGATGGAACTCATTTGAGATTCTTTCTTAGGATGCACCTTTGAAGTTATACTAATGAGGCACGTGGCATCGTTTGCATGCCTATTATACTTAGGTTATTCAGGGCCTCGAGTGAACACTTCCTTTCTCCATCACCGAGCCCGCCTGCAACTTTATTTCTGGGATCAAATGTGAGCTCACACAACTGAACCAACCTCTCCATTTCTCCTTATCCGAGGTCATGTTTGATCAATTTTGCATGGAGGGAAAAATTAGATAACATTTTGGTGACTCACGAGGACATCTTCTTCTTAGATGAAGAGACCAATTTCCTAGTTACATTCATTGGGCATGGATTCAAGAATGATAGCCTCATATTGATCTTTTTTCTTGAAACTTCGAGGCCCAACTGCTTGCACTTGGTGATCCTCAACCTGTCCCGCTATCTGCACTCTCAATTCTCATAAGAAAATATTAAGATGAGGTTTCTCTGAGTATAAAATTTTCACGACCTTGGGCCTTCACCGGTTCTAGAAATGGACTCCCTTGAAACTTGATTTTAGTTGTTTTGTGTTTGTTTTACCTTGAAATTAACAATTGTTATCGGCCACTATGGGTCTCTTTTTCATTAACACTAAAGGGCATGGTGCATCGTATCTCCAGAGTAACATGAACAAAGCTTATATACAAATATTAAATCATTCATGTCTCAACTAAATCATATAGAATGTGCAAAAGCACTTGTTTTGCTAAAAGAAAAATCTACTCCAACTCCTACACTAACCCTAACAAAGAAAATCCAAAGAAATCCTGCTACAAGAAGGGATAAATAGCTTCTCTTTCTCAAAATAGGCATCCATGTGTATGATTTGGCGCTGAACATGGATTTTATTATGAGTGAGAAACTAATAAGAGGTCGATCCTCATCCCAAATCATCAAGGTATCAACATCAATCAACAATAACTCTTCAATCTGATTGACATTAGACTCCTGGAGGTGTTGATGGTGACACTTGGTGCTTTGATATTCATCCTCATGCTCAGAACTAAGTATGACTTGTCTGGCTTCTCCCTTGGCTCCAATGAAGCCAAGTACCTAATTGGGCATGGTCTGATATGATGGATGTGTCCATTGTGCTGAATTTCAACTCCAAGAATGGAGTCCTCTTGTGGACCTTCCTAGGTGGATGACGTGGAAGATATGGGATCCTCGTGGTCTTTCCCTTCCTCCATTGCTTCCTGAGGACTAGATTTCTCTTGGATAGCCTCTTCCTCTAGCATGAAATTTGTTAAATTGAAATCTTCGATCCACTGCTCTAGAGGACTATTTGGGGCAGCAAGTTCTTCTTGAAATCTCTCCTCCATCATGGGTTCATCAATCAAATTAGGCCCTTCAAATGAAAGAAAAAATTAATTTTATAATTATTTCTTCGTCAAGTGGTATCAACTCTGATTTGATCTCTTCCAGCTACTCCTTTTATATGGGACTTGGAGCTGGTTATTCTTCCTCCATCTTAACTAGTTGTGCATCTTGGATTAGATCAACATCTTCTTTATATAAAGTGTCATTATGGACACTACATTCAGAGAAAAAAATTAATGATCTTCTTGTTTTTGTTCTTCTTCTGCTGCAAACTCATCTTCCACCATTTGTGGTCTGACCCCGACCTCTTCTGAAGGTTTAACCATCAAGGGGATTTTTGTAAATCTAAATTTGAAAACCAAGCTCAGCAAGTTGTTGATCATTTCTTCTTTTCTTGGATCTTCTTCTTGCTTCTCTCCTTGACTAAGTTTTGGAATTTCTACCTGACATGGACTCAGGAAAATAAGAGGAGTGATGGGAGGGGTCTCTACTAGTTTTTTCCTAACTTTTTGTAGAGAGGAAGGCATTAATTTTTCCTCTTATGGAGGGGAATTAGATTTTGAAGGGAAAAGGGTAGAGGAAATGAGATGAGATGGGAGACTAGAATATGGAGAAGAGAAATCAACAATGGAAGCAGCGGATGGGAAGCCTGGAAATTGAAACCCAGGATGAGATGGTGCTACTTGGAGAATGGAGAGTAAATTACTAGATGATGGTGTAGGAATTACCCATTGACAATACTCCCCAACACCAAGTTCATAGGCCTCTATCTCCTTGGTCCACTGCATAAGCTGAGGTAGTATCTCAACCATGAAATCAAGCATCTGTTTTGGGTTGTAGTTTATTTGAAAAGGACCTCCCCATGGTCAAGGTGCCCTACAACCAATCCTGAAATCTTTCATCTGTGTTGTAGAATTGGACTGCACCATGCTAGCCTCCATTCTTTGAATCTTCTCCAGTAGATCCGTGTTTTCCATATAACTGTTACCATCATATACGTACCCTTTCTCTTGATAAGGTCCATACCAAAAATTACATTGACATTACTCATATGGGTAAGTAGGATGGTTCTGCATATGATCATAATGCTGATCTGGAGGAATCGTGAAACTCATTAGAGGCTATTTGCACTGCTGTAGGTGTGAATTCCACTACGAGAATAAAGGCATGATTGCAAAACTTCATATAATGAAAGATATGGAAATAAAAATGGATGAAAATGGATGGATGGAAATTCCATAACTCAGAGAATGGGTTGTTGACCAGATGGAGTCGCCATATGTGATTGAAAGTGCTTCTAAAGGCTGAGATATTCACCAAGAGCACATCAAACCTGATGAAGTGAATTGGTAAGGTGCTTTAAACCTATCCCACCGAGCATGCCAAAAATATTTATGCGTAATCACAACACCCCTAAATTGTTAAAATTGATGGGTTGAGACTCTCAGTGTGATTGCATAACATGGGTACTATCTTCAAGTTGTGAGACTTTCTTCTTTAGATAGACCTCCAGAGAAAGCTGGTTCTTCTTCCTAATCCTAATGCTAAACTACTTCTAAGGAAGGATATACGACTATCTACTCCTAATCTAATAATTCTAAGGAGACAGGGAGAGAGGGAACATGAAAATAAATAAATCCTACACTACAGAGGTGATAGCACCAAGAAAAAGTGGGGTTGTTGATCACAAATCCAAATTCCTGAAGTGAAGAGAGGTGAGCAATGGAAAGGATGGAAAAGATGCATCACATACCAAAGATAGAGGTCACATATAACACCACTTCAAACCATTAAACATAGCTCCCAAAACCTGCAATAGACATAAGAGGTGTGCATAATATACCATGCAATGATGAGAGGAAAGAAGAGAAAATAAAATAAGGAAGGATAGACAAAATGCATCACAAAACAAATCTCATTGCTCAATGAGTTCACACAGTACATCATCAGTTGGCAAGATGCAAGAGAAGAGGCTAAAGCTCCACATTCGACCCTAGGGAAGAAAGAGAGGGGGGGGCATTAAAGAAATGATGACCAACCTTTTGAAATATGCCCCTCCATTACAATATATAGAAGAATAAGAGAAGGAGAGAGGGAAGAATTCCAACCCTGCTTCAACCACCCCTGTAATGCATTGAATTCACCTACTCCAACCACCCCAAAAATGCACTGAATTCATCTACTCCAACCAACCCAACAATGCATTGAATTCACCTGCAACTGATGGGTTGCATGAAAAAACCCATGCCTTCATTAACATTCCTTCTTGGGAAACAAATGGAAACCAAACCTCATTATGGTGGTAAGTGAGAAGCCTGACAGCCTCAAAAATGGCGGGCTGAATTAATCATTTTTCATTAATGGTGGTATGTGAGTAAGAGGTGTTGGGAGATTTTGAAAATGTTTTTTCCTGCTCAATTCCGGTTTCATGGCTGAATGATATGGCCATTTTAAGGTGCTTGGGGTTTTTGGACTAATGCGGGCTCCTAATATTTGAAATATTCTTTCCATACGGGGTCCACATGGAATCCTCACGCATTTTAAGATTTCACCCCAATTTTTGTACTCCTGAAGTTGTGTCATACTAATACATGGCATTATGCAGGCCTGCTCTATTTTCTTGGTATTTTTCCTAAGCTCTTCTTGTTGGCAGAGACATTAAATCTGACCCTAGACATGGGGAGGCTTCATGCATGTTTGTTATGTACCCTTCAGGTCTTACTTCTGAAATTATGCTGAGCTGACACGTGGCTCCTTCTGCTAGATCTGAGACTTTGCAATGGCCGGAGAGACCCCATTTTTTAGTCTGACCATGTGGTGGGATGACACTCGTTTTGGGACTGGCCTTGAATTCAAACCTTTAAGGTACGCCAATGAGTCATGTGGTAGTGGCTGTTGGCCTAACTCAAGCTTGGAATTTATAACAACCGGCTTTGCCCCTTTTGTACTCTGACCACGTGGTGAGCTTGCGCTTGTTTGGGATCTGCCTCCAAATTTTATTTTTCAAGTCACACTAAGCTATGCGTGGAGGCTGCCATTAATGGTTGGAATTTTAAATGGTTGGCTTTGTCTTTTCAGACTCTAACCCTGTGGCGGGCTGGTGCTCGTTTGGCAGTCTTTCTTTGGGACACGCCTTTGAAGTTACGTCGATGAGGAATGTAGCGTCATCCGTTGGTCTATTATACTTAGTTGATTCAGGGCCTCGGTGAACACTCCCTTTCTCCACGGTGATCCCACTCATAACTATATTTTTGGGATCGAATATGAACTTGCACGATTGAACCAAAACCTCTGTTTCTCCTTATGCGAGGTCATGTTTGATAAATTTTTCCTGGGGTCAAAATTGGATAGCATTTATTGCTACTATTTTTTCATTAGAGAAATTTTGACATCATCATGTATATGGTGTTGTCGTTTGTCTATGTGAGTCAATGAATTATGTAAGTCTTGTATGCGTTGTTGATTTTCGTTACTTGGAGTCCTTGTGGCGTTTTGTAGTGAGCAATGTAAGTCAAAAAAAATTTATCCTGGTATTTTTTTGGTGGTATTTGTATGTGTAAAATGTGGACGTTACACTTGGTATCAGAGTGGAGGTTCATGGTCTCAAACATATGGGAAAAAATTGAGTTGTGATGGTATTGCATGATGGTGGTGGATACTAGAAGACTAATGTGATATAAGTGTGATGTTAACTATGTCGTAATTATGAAATTGTGAACACACATGTTGTGTCTGTCACTTAGTGCATAATATTTTATCATATTGATGTGCTTTTGATGAGATTATTCTGTCTCCTTTTCATTGATTCCATGAAGAGTTCACGTTTGATGTACCACCTTATTGTGTGTGACTGTACATACCCAAAATTGTAGGGTACTGCACCACTAGAAAGATGTTACACATACCCCAATGATGATACAAGTCTCCTTGTAAGGTGTTCGGAATCCAGAAAAGATCACCAAGTATACGTTTGTATCATGCATGCCCCGCTCGGCCTCCGCATGCTTTATTTTTCCCTTTGCCCCCCTTTTTCCTTGCATTTTGGTCTTAAGTGATGAAACTGCTTCCCTGCCTGGGTGGCGGTCCCATGACCACCGCCCAGGACAAGGCAGCGGTCCCATAACCACCATCGTGCATAGGGCAGTGGTCCTGTTCGCATTTTCTAGAAAGTTCTAATGATTGTGTCAAATGTAAAACTTCAATTTCTACCTGCATTCTTCAGCTACTTTGTTTTGCATTTATGTTTTTGCCACCCTATGAATAGTGGTTTCCCTTTGTTTATAGTAAAAGAGTTCAATTGGGAGTTACCCTCTAGTAAATCCATTTGCTATAAATAACCAGCTTGTTTTCAAACAAATGGCCCCTCTCC
The DNA here is from genome assembly GCA_019776745.2 of Taxus chinensis. Classification (NCBI taxonomy): domain Eukaryota; kingdom Viridiplantae; phylum Streptophyta; class Pinopsida; order Cupressales; family Taxaceae; genus Taxus; species Taxus chinensis. The sequence goes on along the minus strand of CM034155.1, from coordinate 484,095,178 downwards.
TTCTCAATTAGAATTCTCATAGTTTCATGTTTTGCTTCCATTGTTGTTTAGAGGTCACTTGATCTTCTTGTTTTAGTCTTTCTTCATTATTGTTCCATGCAAGTTAGTTTAGAGTAAAGTAGTTTCATTTGTAGATTGAAATCCATTAGAGTTACACATTTTTTTCGTCACAAAGGATAGTTTCAAGAACTCTCGGCATATTTTGTGTTGTATTGCCACAATAAATCCTACTACGAATTACATAGTCAGGATCTGTTCACTTGCTCTATCCCTCTCCTACTCACACTGTATTCGGTCTATATCCAAAGTTGTCATTGTTTGAATACCTTCTTCTATTGATGCTATCATATACATGCTTTTTTGTATTCACGAGAACAAGAAGGAACGAGGAGATCACACTGTGGGGATAAAGTCACATAGGACTGGATTTTCCACTGTTCTGTAAATGCCAGGTTTGAGCTATCAAAGTTCTAGTTACAATGTATCAAATAGAATAGTAAATTATTTCATTTCAGCCAAATCTCACTCTTGATATCACCAGGGAATCTGTGGGGATTGATAGTTTCTGAAAAACCATGATTCATTCCTCACTTGTGAGGTAGAATCGAGAGTATTTAAATTTACAACAATTAGTTGCTTAGATATTTAGATAAATTCACAACTGCATAGGCAAATAACCATACTAGGTTATTTTGTTTGTTTTAATTTTGTTACTAGAATAGTTGTCCATTTTCTAAATATATTAGAATAGCTGCTATTTGATTCCGTTAAAATACTTCATCAAAAATAGAAAAAAAAAGAATACATGCATAGTGTAGATATGTATTTCATAATTAGTTTATTAATTATAAATTAGAAATTTGAATCATTTTGCATCACAATCACAGGACCTAGAGAACCTAGACAATATATATTTGAACCAATAGTGCCTCAACGAAATCTACCCACAACATTAGCTAATATAGATCAAGACCTTAGGATACAGGTCGTTCGAGCAACGATAAACCTACAAGCAATTAGTGAACAACTGAGAGGGTTAAATATCAAAGATGACAAGGCATACACATTTTGGTCAAATCATCCTAACTATAGATTGCCTTGATAAAATATCCGTATGACTGTGCAAGGACTTGAAAGAGAAAAATTATTTTTTTGTGATCCTTTGGTTCCACAACCTAAAACCGGAGACGTCCTATTTGACGTAGATACTAGCTTACGTATGCAAGTTTCCAGAACACCTATAAGGTATTCTAAGAAAATTATACAACTTCTAGTTCTAAACATATAGGCTAAAAAGGCATATGATTACTGGATATTCAGAAGAAGGGATTGATTCCTCACATAACCATAATAGGTCCACAACAACCACTAACTCACGGTTGTGATCCCCAAGTCCCACAACCCATCGGGTCTACAAATCATTTAATTATTGATACTGTTTTATGAACACTGGTATTTATATCCTCACCACTCCTGCTAGATATCATAAAGCAGTTCTTCATATTAAATATAGAAGCCAATCAATCTAATATTTTTTGGACTAGACTAGAAAACCACCCATAGTTCACTACAACTCCACCAAACCTCCTATCACCATTTTCATGACCTTGTCTAGAGACATATATGAAGCTCCCATAGGTCACTTCCCATGTATCCAATAACCAATAAAAATTATCTCTACAGATCTCGAGATTGATTGGATCCTCTGAACAAATATTATATCCAAACAAACCATTACACCAATTTAGGTTAGGAGGGCCTTCTTTGCCTTAGATTCACAGATTCCATTATTGCGTATTGATGATATAAGATTACCCAATTAGTTTTTCTATATCCATTTATATTCCACATTCACTGGCCATCTTAGCACGACCTCGGGAGGTCTGGTACGAGGAAGAGATACTTGTAGATTCCCATGCTCATATGTCACTTTTCCATCATACAAAATTGGTGAACCTGACATGAATCAAACAAATATTCCCCTTTTGTTTTCATTTCTTCCATCCACATTCGATCTTTCCCATTATTCTACGGGTATTCATATACCCCTCGAATATGTCGGGATACGATGCATATGGTAGACCTCTCTCAGGTCTTGAAAAAAAAAATTGTCAAACAAGTCAACAACCATCACCCTCACTTTCCGCATTGGCTGATAACTATTCAAGTAATTACTTGACATATCAAAATCCCCTCAAAGAACTATCTCTAGTTCTTTGTTCCGAATTGAGGAGTTGGATCAACTTGCACAAACACAAAAAACAGAGTAATCAGGCTTTAACAATATGACGTTTACTGGAGAATCCATTTCATCTCCTCGGGTCTTGTTTAGACCATAGATCAGTAGACAGTCAGATCCACTCCCATTTTTAGATTAGGAATACTTAGCATGTTATGCTAAAAGTGAACAATGTTTCCAAAACATGTATCCAACTATAGGGAGTTTACAAATACAATCTGATACCCTATTCCAAGAAAACACCCCCATTCCTCCACCTATGGGAAATGCCCGAGGTGAATCTTGGCAGGGTAATGATCAATTCATCGTAGGGTATCACACCCTTTTACAACCTCAAGGTATAAAAAAAACACCATTAAGGAAAAGCACTATGTCTTCACCAATAGAGGTCATTTCAACCTTAGTTGAAAAGGTTAGAGAGCTGGAACTTGCTCAAGAAAACCAAAATTCATATTTTGGGCAAGCAGGGATCCCTAACCCTCCGCATCATCCCATTCCGGTTGACCTCCTTACAGGAACATGCACATTAGGCATACCTCCTCAACATCCATATAATTAACCCATAGCAAACACCAACTAGGACCACGTTTTCAAATGCCGCTCCAGTTGAAAACATGACACCTCTCGGTTTGGCACCAAACAACCCATACCAGAACAATGTTCCTCCTTACTTAAACATTTATTCAAAGTCACAACAAGGAGACATGTTCTCTTCTCTCAGGATGTTCATTCAACCATATGGATTCCCTTATGCCACTGTAAATACATATGTTATGTCATATCAACAAACCATGCCACTCTCAACCCCTTAGCAAGCACCATCGATGGTCGAGGCCAACGCATCAAGGACTTATTCATAATATTTAAAAGCGCCCTAAAATTCATCATACGAAGTGTTATACTCCCAATACCTCTTCCCGATTTACCCAAATATAAAGGGGAAGGGGATCCAAATGCACACATTAAGGCCTATGCCACAGCCATACGGGGATTACTCCCTTAGGATGGGGTTGTTGCTAAGATATTCCCTAAGACCTTAAAGGGTATTGCCCTTGATTGGTATTACAGAATACCTGAAGCCTCGATACACTCATTTAAAAAATTCGTGTCTGAATTCATCAAAGATTTTGACATGAACAAATTGTTAAGAATAGGAATCAAGGAATTCTTGCATATTAAAAATGAACATAATGAATCCGCTGCTCATTTTATTCAAAGATGGCATATGGTTCTCTACTCATCAGCAAGTGCTCCAAACATGGATCAAATGGAACTACGTGATTTATTCCTTCATTCTCTCAATAGAGAGATAAAGTAAGAAGTCCAGAAGTTCCCACTAAGAACTTATGAAGAGGTACTTAAAAGTGCTCTCCGAATCAACCAAGCAGTGATAGATAGTGGTCATAAGACATATGGGACAAATGGGAAATTAACAACTCCCAATCAAAACACCGTGGCCTATCCTAATACCAGGAATGCTAATCAAATACCTAAGATCCTTAACAAGAACCATGGAGTTACAACATATGGGGTAACTGACCAAGTTAAAAGGGTAAACATTGTAAACATTTCGTCACCTGTTAATAATCAGTGAAATAATATTTTTAGTCCAACAATCAACACGGTGGATTTTAATCATCCACCACGAAGACAAAAAACAAAAACAATAACGACGATGACATATCCAAACACAAGGTCCAAATCGAAACCCATCCAGATATCAAATTCAAAACCAAAGGTAACAACCTCAAAATTTTAACTCTAACAACTAGCAACCTTACCAGAATTTTGGGCCACAACAGGTTTTAAATCAACAACCTCGAAATTATAATCTGAATTTGTATTGTGGCTTCCACAAAATTCAATGCCACGATACTAGGACTTGTCATGACTACAATAAATTCATGCAGCATTTTCCAGAAGATCAAAATCAACTCTTTATAGATATGTTTTTAGGAAATTTTGTAGTACCCATGCCAAACACTTGTACAGGGGTAGTTTCCCCTCGAAATGCACCCCTCAAGATCTTTAATGATCCACTCCCAAACCATTCTAAAAATAACAGGCTAGATCCTAGTGGAACAAATAATGGTGTTGTAATAGGAAACAATGATCTTAAATCTTCAACTTCAATAAATCCACCAGTCGCAACCCCAACTAGGAACTCAACCCCAAACTAAGATAGTTGGTTTGGTAGAGTTAGACACCGAGCTATCCGTAGAAACCATAACAAGAACATGGGATTATTCTTCTTAACCTACTCCAAGTTATCCATTGGAACCAGACAACAGTCAAAAAAATTTGGTAAAACCCATAGGTGAATATGATTTAATTAATGACTTAACTAAAACCTTCTCTCACATCTCCTTTTTGGATTTTTTAAAGAACTCTCCCATCCACATGGCTGCCCTCTTAGAAGTGTTAGGCCTTGGTCATTTAATCAACATCACTCCTCCTCCGGAAATGCAAGTAAACCATGTAGACTTTGACGTCTACCCTCTAGGGCAGCCAGATAGGGATACTGAGTTTATATTCGATATAAGAAAAATGCCAACAGACGCTGAAATTGCATGAAGAGGCAACCCAACTTTACATTTACAAGTAGGGGTGTACAATAGTTTTGTTAAATGTGCAATGATTGATGATGGGGCAGCAGTTAACATAGTCCCCTTCACTTTTCTTCAAAATTTAGGATATGGAGAGACAAATTGTTCCACAACATGAAATACACTAAGAGGTTATGATAGCCTCAAGGCCACTTCAATTGGAACCATAGTTTTACCAGTCACTTTAGGACCCAAGATGGTCGTCACCGAGTTTTATATTATAGATCGGGAAAACAACTATAATATGATCCTTGGTTGGCCATGGATACACCGCATGAAGGCAATCCCTTCCACGTTATTCCAAGAAATATGATTTCTACACTTAGGGAAAATATTTGGGGCACAAGGTGACCCAAAACCCTTCAATATACACCTAGCTGATTTAAAGAAAATACCATGCATTCACTTCGAGTTTGAACTCCCAACAAATCAGCTTATCAAACCAAAAGAGAAGTTAATACCCACCATGGAGTTGGAAATTACAAATCTAGCCGAAGACATTCTGGCACTCAAAAATGAGACCAATGTTATAGAAATAGTGTCACTAGGGACTACCACAAAAATTGTCGAATTGCTAGAGAAAGACTTACCTATTCTCCTAACATTTGATTCTATGGGTATGGGATGCACCATAGGAATTGCTTCTCTTCCATCAGATGAAGTTTTTATGGTATAAGTAACCAAACCAAAAGAAATAGATATGACATATGCCCCAACATCCATTTTTCCAAGCAAGTATTCGACTCTCGACTTCAATGGAGCTAGATGTCCCCTTTTGGAGCTGGGGATGGAGTAATCTTTACTTCACCTGAGGGAAATATCGTACCTTTCACCTTTAAATTAAACTTTGAATGTAGAAACAAAAAGGTTTAGTACGAAGCTCTCCTCCTTGGCCTCTTCCTAGCCAAAAGAATGGGTGTTGATAACATTAGAGTGCTAGGAGACTCGCAACTAGTCTTAAACCCAAGTCTTTGAGGTATATGAAACTAGGGCTGAGCATTTACAACTCTATAAAATGGTGGTATTAGATCTAAGCAATGGATTTAACTTCATATCAATTGAAGCAATCCCACAAGAGTAGAACCTTCTTGTAGACTCAGTAGCAACCTCAGCTTCCTATTTCACTCCAAACAGTGAGTTGGAAGATACAAATTTTCACAGTATTACTTCGCACCGAACCATTAGTGAGTAAAATACCAAAAAAATCACTCCTAACTCGTGGAGAAGCTGAGGATGATTTTTCTATCATGGATCACTTTGACGATGATAGAATCACTCTCAAAGATCTAAACACCTATGCGGAGCTACACCTTGCTCACCACATAGTGGATCTTTCCCTAATACCACATTACTCTTCCTATTTTGGAAATCCCATGGTAGAGCCTCCTCCATAGAAGGATCTTGATATCTATGACATAGAAAACGGATAAATCTTGGAACTACCTCCGGCCCCACCTGAATTTGAAGAAGGTAACACTTATTTAATAGAAGAAACCATTGACATAAACATTGGAATGGAGGAAGAACCAAAAATTTTGAAGTTGGGATCCTCGTTAACTCTGGAGGAGATAGAAATACACACCCAAATCCTCAAAGAACATCAAAAGGATTTCACATTTAACTATAAAGAAATGAAAAGCATTGCACCAGATATCGCAATACATAATCTTGTCACTAAACCAAAATGTAAAACCAATTAAACAGAAGTCAAAACCAATGAAGCCAAAAGTGGCTCTCATGGTTAAAGAGAAAGCAATAAAGCTTCTCCAAGTGGGATTCATCAAACCCGTTGACTATTCACAATGGGTACCTAATATCATCCCTATTGTCAAAAAGAATGGGAAGATACGCATTTGCATATATTTTCGGGATATTAACAAAGCTTTTCCCAAGGATGACTTCCCATTGCCATCCATATATGTTATCGTTGATGCAACAATAGGATTTGAACTATTTTCCCTCATGGATGCATTCTCATGGTATAATCAGATTAAAATATCTAAACAGGATCAAGCCAAAACTACATTCATAACTCTCTAGGGAACTTATTGCTACGTTCTCATGTCATTTGGTCTTAAGAACGCCGGCACTACATATCAATGGGTAATGACATACATATTCCATGATTTTATCCATAAAATTGTGGAGTCCTATGTGGATGACTTGTTGGCAAAGGCCAAGAAGTGCTATGATCATCGAAAAGTACTTCGCATCATCCTCTCATGATTAATTGAATATGGTGTCACATTAAACCTAGAGAAGTGCGTGTTTTGTGTGACAGGAGGAAAACTTCTGGCCTATATTATATATTCACGAGGGATTGATTTTGATCCCGCTAAAATACGGGTTTTTCTCAAAATGATCCCACCATCAGATGAGTCTGGAATCAGGTCATTTCTTTGGAAACTCAGTGCAATCTAAAGGTTCATCCCAAATTTAAGTTTTTCCATTCATCTAATAAACAATCTATTAAAGAAAGATTATAGAATTTATTGGACTGAAGAATTCAACGAGGCCTTCAAAGTAGTTAAATGCTTCTTGTTGTTTACACCCACGATAATTACTCCCAAACCATACTATCCTTTGATCCTATACTCATGAGCCACTCATGTCTCGCTAGCCTACATGTTGGCTCAAGAAGACAATGATAAATGAGCACGTGCAGTCTATTTCATCAGCCGAACATTGCTTGATTATGAAACATGTTATACATAGGAAGAGAGAGAATGTCTTTTCATAGTCTTTGCAACAAAATGTTTAAGACATTACATGTTAAACCAATAAACAAGGGTCATTGTAAAGACAGATCATTTATGAACATTTCTCACGCAAGGGTCTTTATCTAAAAAGGTTGGGCGTTTCATAACCTTAATGGGTGAATTTTAGTTGACATTTTGAACCAAAAATCCATTAAAGGACAAATCATTGCAGATTCATTAGATGACAATCCACTAGATGGAGGCGTTCCGGTAAATCTAGACTTTCCTGATGAGTGTGTATACTTTGTCGAAACTATGCCCTCCAACTCTACATGTCCCTGGTACACTGATATCATAAATTTTATCATAGACCACACATACTCGGAAGGTGCCACATAATAACAAAGACGGTGGTTACGAATTATTACCACTAGATATGTTGTTTTAGAATAGGTACTCTATCGTAAAGCCTTCGACAACATGCTTCTAATATGCATCGACACAAAAGAATCCAAGAAGATTCTTCATGAATGCCACAAGGGGATATGTGGAGGCCACTTCGATGGTCACGCCACTTCTCAAAAAATACATCGGATGGGATATTTTTGGCCCACTCTCGAACATGACGCAATAAATTTTGTACGTAAGTGCCACAAATGCCAAGAATTCTCTCACGAGATTCACATACCAACAAAATCCCCTGCAACAAATAACAACCCCGTGGCCCTTTTCCATGTGGGGTCTGGACTTGCTAGGGAAATTCTCTCCCTCATAAACCGATGGCCATAATTTTATAATTACAGGCACAAAATATTTTACCTAATGGGTGGAGGCCATGCCTCTCACCACAGTGCCAGGTTTGGTAATTGCCAAATTCATTCTGAACCAAATCATTTGCAGGTATGGTGTCCCATAAGTCATTATCTCAGATAATGGCACGTCCTTTAAAAATGACGAGGTCTGTGAGTTATGTAGTAAATTAAAAATAAACCATCACAAGGCCTCTCTTTACTACCCTCAAGCCAATGGGCAAGCTGAAGCAACAAACAAAACATTAAACACTATTCTCCTCAAAACAGTCAAGGAGAACAAGCAATATTGGCATTTAAAACTATATCCGGCATTGTGGGCCAATCGAACCTCAATAAGAACACCAATAGGAGCAACCCCTTTCTCATTGGTATTTCGGGAAAAAGAATGTTCACCCACTTGACGTTGAAATACCCAGTCTCTATATCTCATTACAAGGGATTTTGGATGAAGAAGCTTATAGGGAGGCATGCCTCTCTCAATTAGAAAGCCTTGACGAGGCCAGGCTAAATTCCAAGTAATGACATAGAGCCTATGCTGACTGGATGTGTCGGTAGTATAACAAAAAATTCTATGAGTGAGAAATATATGAGGGAGATCTAGTTCTAAGAAATAGACAACCAGATTGATAAAAAAACTGGCGAAGGAAGGAAGTTTGGGCACAAGTGGTTGGGCCCATACTAAGTCATGAAGGACTAAAGAAATGGTGTGTATCTTTTGTGCACACTAGAAGGTGAGGAATTGAATGAAACTATAAATTCCTTGCATCTTAAATGGTTTTACGCATAAGACATCAGAATCACCACTTGTACATTATAGCTACCTACATTGCATTAGTCATTTAGCTATTTCATTATGTCCACTCATTTTGTGAAAATCGTAGTCCAGGAACTTACTCTTAAGTAATTTATTACAAATTTCTGAAAGTATTGGCAAAAGCATTCAAATCACATCTCTTCAAACATCATCAAGTATTTTCAAATCTTCTCATCAAGTTTGACAGAAAATTATTGACGAAAACCATACCAAGGTCTGCATACTTGGCTTTTCTCTTTCTTTCTACTATGTGAAGTCACCCTTACCTATGGTCTATTCTAGAAGCTTTTTGGTGTCACATATATCCCTCTTAAGTCTCGTTTAAAGAAATGATATCCCAAATTCATAGATCAGAAATGTCAAAATCAAATAGAATCAAAATTCCAAGCAAAACAGAATATTTTATTTTACACACTTCTTTGCCCCACCAACCTTTGGTGATAAGCCCGCGTCTCTTACTAGTGGTGTGAGGTTGGAAAAGGAAATAAGTTCCCTTACTCACCTATATCCCACCTTTGGTTACAAACCCATGCTTCTTACTAGTGGCATGTGGCAGGATGTGGGTGGTCCATTCACACAAGTTAACAAATCTTGGTATGCTAGAATCACAAATCAAATTATATTAAGAGAAAACAAATGTCCAAATTCTAAAGAGATCAAATCCTCAAAACCAGATTTTGTCAACCAGGTTGCCATTTATAAATCTAAGTCTAGATAAACTAGAAAGTAAGTGGCCTTCGAAGTTTGGTGGTAGTTCTGAGTAGGATAAGTTTGTAGGTCTAAGTTTGGTTTCTGTTACTGGTTTGTCCTGTCTCTCATCATTCCATTCAATCAAACTCATACAATTTGTGCCTTTCCTTACCCTTGGTGTTGAGCCCTCACATCTTACGGGTTGCATGGAGTTGGGAATGTGGCAAGTTTATCTCTTTATCACTATACAGTTATCACGTTTTACTAACATAATAAGAACTCACAGATACTGCCCAAAGAATTAAAAATTTTAGTACTACAATATGTTTGTATCATCTCATATCAGCATTACAAAAACATACAAATTAAAACACTTTGTTTACTATCATTTGTTATCCATCACATACATACTGAAAAGCACGAAAGAAAATACTCTAAAACATCTAGTAGACATATGGAAACAAGTCATGAAATTCTAGGCACCAAGATTCTAGATCCAAAAAGAGGTATATATATATATATAAATAAAGTTATATATACAATGCCATCATGCACTAGGCATGGTCAAAACACTCAATGAGCCCGAAAAGTAAAAAAACACTCATATAAATATATGAAAAAACACTACAAAAATGGCCTCTCAATCCCTATGGGATCCCTCAGAAGGTGCATGACCATTTTTAGGACTCCAGCTATGCCACCGCTCCGAATGCACTGAGGGATCGTGGTCATGGCCATTAGCTGTTGTCCCACTATGAGAATGACTCCTCTTCATCAAGCGCTCAGCCATCCTATATCTAGCTACCTTGGCACGGAGAGAAGTCATGATCTTCCCCACCTAACAGATAGAATCAAAAACATCGGTGTCCCTACCGGCTGCTGAAGGCTCCCCCACATCCACGGAAAGTTCAACATGATTCTTCTCTGAGGGGAGCAATAAGGTATCTGTGCATACTCAGCGAATCAAGTCTCGCCACTCCTCAGCAGTCACTGCAAATAAAGGAGAAAACAAGTTAGAAAATGATCAAAAATAAAACCAAGGATAAACGAAATGAAAAGAAATAACAACTAAGACAATTCTAACTAAAAAAAAGTCAAGAGAAGAGTGACAACTCACTTAGATATCCGGGCCTCCAAGAAGGATCTCTAGGATCTAAGCCTGCCACTAATGTTGTTGCTGAACTTGCATCTCTCTCCCACATCTAGGGTAATGTGACAGCCTACAATGGACTCACCATCTCCCCCCAAATCTTGAGAGGGAAACTCCTCCGAGATCAAAGTCACCCTCTCTACACTTTGCTCTGCCCTTTCATGACTCATAGGATATCCTGAGTGTCATGCCACTCAGAATCACTATCATCCTCCCCGCCCATCCCTTCGATCTCCATCTCCTTTGTCTCCTCCTCTGTCTCTCCCCTTGTGAACTCCTCAGACTCAGAGTCCACATCAATAGGCTCATCACTGCTATGGGCGGGACCGGTGGCAATCCGAAGTAAAGCTGCCTGAGAAGCATCGGCTCCCCCTTGAGCACGTACCACCCTCTTGGCCACAATGGGAACACCAGGAGTAACAAAAGTTCAACCACGGCCTCTACAACCTCCCCGAGCCTCACGAATACATCTATACACTGGCCCCGCTGGAGGAAACATGTCAATATAGGAGTTCGAACTGTTGTGGTACTCTATGTCAAAGGGGTGGATCTCCAACTTCCCTTCCTTGTCTACCAACTAACTGGTAGTCTGACAAGCAATCAATGTGATAGTCTCCTCTCCCCATAACCCTACCATGGCTTAATAAGGAGTGGCCTCCATGTCTAAAGTGGTCAAAGAGGCCACTAGTTGGTGAGGCACTTTAAGAACAGTCATCCCTTTCCACCTCGCTGCCCTGATGGCCTTGAGATCCTCCACCTCTACACCTCTCACATACGGAGTGATATGCTCATACACCCAACTCATGACAAGAGTCGGGTGGCTTAATGATTGTACCTATAGTCAAGACCACCCTGTATAAATCATGGTAGGTGGTCCCGAGAATTTCTGATCCCCAAGCATAAACACGTCCGTGGCCCTCAATCTACGCAATGATGGAGGCCTAGCAATATAAGATAGTGTCCCCTCCCTTGTCCCCAATCAATCTCGAAGCAAGGATGCCCGTGATGGCCTTGCAGAGCACAGTAATGTCTGACTAAAAAATGGAGTGGATCCTCACCCCCTTCTTCGACCCCATCGAAACAACTACATCCCCCATATAGGTGGCCCACTGAACCACTTGAGATCTCGATACTGTTGTCTTAAGAGACAGATTCCACCCAAGGATCGAAACCCCCAGTATACGGTAAACATCATCCAGGGTGATGGTCCACTCACCCCTAAATCTTGGCAATCAAAAGGTGTTCCAATCCACATCCCAATATGAAAATAGTTCACATAATATGTGACTAGCATGTGCAACGTGAGGGACCTGTGCAATCCTCCAAATGCCAGCCCTCTGAAGAGTATCTCGCTCTTCCTGAGTGAGTGCCTCTAACACTGCTAGGATCCAATCACACTCCCTCTCTCAACTCCATCTAATATATTCCTCCTTCTTCTGCATACACCCAAAAACACAAAAAAGGAGTAAGTTAGTATCAAAATCCAATTGGAAAAACTATCAAAAACATGTAAAAGTGCTAAAAATGCAAAAATAAGTTCCTTAACCGCCACCTTCTAAGGCGGCGGTCTCGTAACCGCCGCCCTGTGCAGGGCAGCGGTCCTGTCCCGAAACCGTAAACGGCTCGAAAGCCCTAAAAATTCCTAAAAACAAGCAAAAGATGCCATTTTAACCAAAATAAGGACCTACCCTATGGGCACCCCCCCTAGAGACTCATTTAAAACTATTTTTTCCAAAAATAATCCCCCCAAGACAAATATTTTATCATTTCTACATTTTAGGTTCAAAAACAATAAATTGAGAAGAACTAACCTGAGACTTCGCGGGTTGATGTTCCGCTCTCGGAGGCATGATCACTATCTCACCACAAACGTTTTGGATATACTCTCATCGAAAACCATCACCATGTGTCCCAGAGCTCAAAAACTATCAAATCAATCCATGCAAATGAATAGTGAAACAAGTTCATTTTATATATATATAGCCTTTTAAAATTAATTTTGAATGTCTTTTACAGGGTCGGAGTGTCGACAGAGGTAAGTTCTAAACCCCACGTAGATGGTAAGTAATCATTTCATATCATTTTACTCTTATTTCTCAAAAAAATTTATCTAGTTGCACTTGAGTCCCCTTTTTCATTTTACAGATAGTGGGATTTTGGATGGTAACCTTCCAACACACGAGCGTTTCGGGTATAACTCCTAACTCCCCATTTCAGGACCGCCATACTCGGATGCACCATTTTACGCATCTTCATGGCTAAGATTCTTCTCCAAGGGGGAAAAATGTATGTACCCAAAATTTTACGATACTGTACCACCAGAAAGATGTTACACATAACCCAATGATGATACAGAACTCCTTGCAAGGTGTTCATAATCTAGAAAAGATCACCAAGTATATGTTTGTATCCCGCATGCCCCACTCGGCCTCCACATGCTTTGTTTTTCCCTCCTCCCCCAATTTTCCTTTTGTTTTGATCTTCAGTGATGAAACCGCTACCCTGCCTGGGTGGTGGTCTCGTGATCGCCACCCAAGACAGGGCGGTGGTCCCGTAATTGCCGCCATGCACAGGGCGGCGGTCCTGTTCGCATTTTCCAAAAAGTTCCGACGATCGCTTCAAACGTAAATCTTCAATTTTTACCCACATTCTTTATCTACTTTGCTTTATATTTATGTTTTAGCCCCTAGGAATAGTGTTTTCCCTTTGTTTATAGTAAAAGAGTTCAATTAGGAGTTACCCTCTGGTAAATCCATTTTCTATAAATAGCCGTCTTGTTTTCAAACAAATGGCCCCTCTCCTTTTCAATTCTATTATTCATTATTTTGAATTTCTCAATTATAATTCCCATAGTTTCATGTTTTTCTTCCATTGTTAGTTTTCCTTTGTTTTTTAGAGGTCACTTGGTCTTCTTGTTTTAGTCTTGCTTCATTGTTGTTCCATGCAAGTGAGTTTAGAGTAAAGTAGTTTCATTTGTAGATTGAAATCCACTAGATTTACAGGTTCTGTTCATCACAAAGGATAGTTTCAAGAACTCTCGACGTATTTTGTGTTATATTCCCGTAATAAATCCTACTAGGAATTGCATAGTCAAGCTCAGTTCACTTGCATTATCCCTCTCCTACTCACATTATATTCAGTCTATATCCAAAGCTGCCATTGTTAGAATACCTTCTTCTATTGATGATATCATATACACGCTTTTCTGGATTCACGAGAACATGAAGGAACGAGGATATCACACTAAGGGGACAAAGTCAAACATGACTGGATTTACCACTGTTCTGTAAATGCCAGGTTTGAGCTATCAAAGTTCTAGTTACAACATATCAAATAGAGTAGTAAATTATTTCATTTCAATCAAAGCTCACTCTTGATATCACCAGGGAAGCTGTGGGGATTGATAGTTTCTAAGAAACCATGATTCATTCCTCACTTCTGAGGTAGAATTGAGTCTTTCAATTTACAACAATTAGTTGCTTACATATTTACATAAATTCACAACTGCACAGGCAAATAACCATACCGAGTTATTTTGTTTTTTTTTAATTTTGTTACTAGATTAGTTGTCCATTTTCTAAATATATTAGAATAGTTTCTCTTTGATTTCGTTAAAATACTTCATCAAAAATACAAAAATAAAAGAATACATGCATAGTGTAGATATATCTTTCATAATTAGTTTATTAATTTTAAATTAGAAAGTTGAATCATTTTGCATGACAATCACAGGACCTAGAGAGCCTAGAGAATATATATTTGAACCAATAGTGCCTCAACAAAATCTACCCACAACATTAGCTGATATAGATCAAGACCTTAGGATACAGGTCTTCCGAGCAACGACAAACCTGCAAGCAATTAGTGAACAACCGAGAGGGTTAAATATCGAAGACAACAAGACATACGAATTTTGGTCAAATCATCCTAACTATAGACTACCTTGATAATATATTCGTATGACTGTGCAAGGACTCAAAAGAGAACAAGTATTTGGTTGCGATCCTTTGGTTCCATAACCTGACGCCGGAGACATCCTCGTTGACATAGATACTAGCTTACGTATCCAAATTGCCAGAACACCTGTAAGGTATTCTAAGAAAATTATACAACTTCTAGTTCTAAACATAGAGGCTAAAAAGGCGTATGATTACTGGATAGTCGGAAGAAGGGATTGATTCTTCACATGACCATAACAGGTCCACAACAACCACGAACTCACGGTTGTGATCCCCAAGTCCCACAACCCAACGGGCCTGCAAATCAGTTAAGTATTGATACTAGTTTACGAACGCTGGTATTTAGATCCTCACCACTCCCGCTAGATATCATAACGTAGTTCTCTGTATTAAATATAGAAGCCAATCAATCTAATATTTTCTGGACTAGACTAGAAAACCACCCATAGTTCACTACAAATCCACTAAACCTCCTATCACCATTTTAATGACCTTGTCTGGAGATATATATGAAGCTCCCACAAGTCACTTCCCATGTATCCAACAACCATTAAAAAGGATCTCGGTAGAGCTCGACATTGATTGGAGCCTCCGAACAACTACTATATCCGAACAAACCATTACACCAATTCAGGTTAGGAGGGCCTTATTTCCCTTAGATTAGCATATTCCATTATTGCGTATTGAGGATATAAGATTACCCGATTAGTTTTTCTGTATCCATTTATATTCCACATTCACCGGCCATCTCGGCACAACCTCGGGAGGTCGGGTACGAGGAAGAGGTACTTGTAGATTCCTATGCTCGCATGTCACTTTTCCATCGTACAGTGACAAAAGAATGTTATTGTGGATTTTGAAGTGTTGGAGCATTTTTTCATTTTTTGATATGTAGGTTTATTGATGTATTGCACGACAAAATTGGTGTAAAGTGAATTAGAATGTATCATGATGTCGTCACTGTATTGTGATGAATCGTGTGCATCACCATGTTGTATTGCAATATACTATATGTTGTAAAGTTAGACATTGTGTTCCTCATACGTATAATTCATGTAATATGTGATTGTTCATGTCATGATTTAGGGACATATGGTGAGCATATGATGCCTATTTTATAGTGATTGCACTTTGGGTCAATAATTTGGTAATGTGATGTATTATAACCAATGAAAGTAATGATTGTGTTTTACCCTATATGTATACCATGCATAAGACACGATGGTTGATTTGTGTGAATCACCATTGTGTTAGTGATGTAGTTATACGTTATGTTGTACACCTTACACTAACTGAACCTAAGGGGAATCAGTAAAAAGGTGTATTTTTGGAGTGAGGAAATGTGTACTGTTGACCATTCACTTGAGTCGAGTAGGAGATAGGAAGTGGAGCCTTACATAGGCTGAAAACCCACTTTTGTTCATTTTGTATGTGTGGCACTTGCTCAATGGGTGTCATACATATTGTGTTTTGCGGACACTTTAGGCTCAGTAGATGGTGACCTGTACTCCTTTCTCTCTCCTGATATGGTTATCGTATGGATTCGGCCTATGTGATTTTGACTATTTTGAGCCTTGTCAAAGTGGTGGTGGGATGATTTAGACAGAGATGATGACAATTGTATTATTGATATGATATTTTGTGAGCTGAGGCTCGATGTTTCCGAGTGCCAGCAACTCATTGATTACCCCCCTTGGTGGTTGTATAAGGCCACATAGTTATCATATATTGTTATTCTTATACATCTATTGTATTCATAAATCGAACACTTTCCCTTTTCTTGACTAACATGTTCTTATATTTTAGGCATATATTTGGTTGTTGCACTAACATTTGGATTTTGCACTAACCATGGCTAATTAGCCATTTGTGTTTATCAGTTTTAAATTGCATATCAATTTTAAAATTTATATAGCCTAGCCCAAGTCTTGGGATTGTTGCCACTTGGCATTTGATATGGATTTTTATGTTGGTTCTAATGTCATATTGTGTTGGAATAGGGTCATGGGATTCTCCATGGAGAGGTGGAACCTATAGAATCGCTTTGTTGTATGGGGGTATGCCCCAAGGAGTAACAGATAACTAGCGGGTTGTTGAACCACAGTTTATTATGTCACTTGGGTTAGAGGTATCTGGACTCTATGTGCCGAGGGCCATAAGGTGACCAGCCTCTTTTGGGGAGCGTAAAGGAAAATTTATCTTTATTTTATTACTTGAGGGAGGCATAGGAGACTTGAGGGAGGCATAAGACACTTGGGGGAGGCATAAGAGATTTGTGTTAGTGTGATTGATGCTTTGGGAGGTATACGGAGTTTTCTTGTGAATTTTGGAAGGTATATGTTTTTTTTTTGTGATGCTTGGGAACTATATGGAGTTGTTTTGTGATGTTTTAGGAGGCATATGGAGTTGGTGTTATGATTTATGTGTACTTTTTTGATTTTGGTTTATGTCTTGTGTTATCGTTGCCATATTAACACTATGTAGCTATAATTATGGGATTGAGTTGTGTGAAACAGTTATATCTGTAGATGTTAATAATTCCATATGTTATATTGTGTTTATGTTATGAGTGCATTTGTGTCAGGAGCATGTGTGACAAGTACTATGTTGTGAGAGCTATGTATGTTTTTTCCATGGATTAGTTAAGATCTTCTGATGTGATATAGTTGTGGAAGTATGTAGAAATTTGTCTTGTGAACCATTAGTGTTTTGTTTTTCCATGACGTGGTATTGTGATGTTAGTTCTGTTAGGCACCTACAAACATAAGACAACTAAACTCTCAAATGGTGAAATACTAAGAATTGATATAAATAAATACTATAAAGGAAAATACTAAGTAATAAGTAAAAGAGAACGGCTAATCTTCACAGAACATTAAAATTTAATATGTATCTAAATTTAGTTTGATCCCTTATGGTCGTGTTGTAGATCGATGAGTTGTTTTGTTAAGCAACATGTGTCATTTTTTATTTTCATACCTACCTACCATTCGAGCTTCAGTATTTTGTCGCATCGAGGACGGTGTTATTATAAGGGAAGGGAAATGTAGTGCCATATATATATATATATATATATATACTAAAATAATTTAAAGAAACTAAAATAATGATAAAGTAATATAAAAATGGCAGTGGTAGTTGGAGAATCATGGTGGAGGATGCGTGGAGACTGGCAAGGCACATGGGTTACTTGACAAGCAACATGGAAACCTTGAATTAGTTTTTTAACCTATCACGTTCTCTGCATAATAATATTATTTTGACCTTAATTATGATTTAGGATGCATTAAACATGAAAAACCATTTGTAAACGTTTTAAATTCTTCCAGTGTTTGGTTAGTTCTATCTGTAGTTGCACCTGAAGCAGGTTCAATGGTACCCGGGAGAATGAATTCAAAGCTTCCACTAGAGATGTGAGTTCTCATACTTGTTTAGATTGTCAGTCAGTTGGGATTGGAGACACAAATGGTATTTGAAGTAGTATGAGGGGGAGAAAAAGTATAAGAAATAGACCATGGAAGAAATCAAGTCCACAGAGACTACCAATCCATTCTCTACCATAGTTTACTATTTTTTTGTTTCTAATTTTCACTAAATATTTTAACAAAATATTCCTCTTTCTTGGATTTGTCCACCACTATAATCTTGCAAGATGTATTCTCCACTTCGTAGTAATTTTTGAGATGATGGATGTGGTAGCCTTGATGCAGCGGCCAAATATAAAAGGATCAGATAGGTCTGATTTTTCTTTCTTTATGTTAATGGACAAAAATATTGATATATGCCTCTCTATAGCAGGGAGCAGATTTTCTGATATCTATACCACTTTGAAGGTAATGAACTTCTTATAATCTAGAAAAAATGTAGGAGTTGTAGTGAATTTGTCAAAAATTTCTCCTATGTATCCTAAATAGGGGAAGGAACTAACAATTTATGTTTCTTCTCTTTGCAACTGCATAACTTCCCTAGCTAAAGAAATTTTCAACTCAATGAAGAAATAACTATCAACAGAGATGCATGTTTTAAAATGAGGTCATTGCAACAGAAGAGAAATATGTTATGCCTTCATCATAGGCTTCTCATGGATTTTTACTACTCGTGCCCTATTTGTGTCATCAACCAAGAGCAACTCCATTTTCCTTGGAGTTAAATGCATCCATGTAATGATCTTGTGCCTATGCCTCAGTAGAGCTTGAGAGGATGCATATGCTTGAGTAGAGCTTGAAAATAAGACTTCACCAAGGAACACTACAAGAAGAGGAGGATTCTATTGCATTTGTATCCACTTTAATTCCTCGACCCACTACCTTTGCGAGATGAGTTAGAATTTGCAATCTCCGCAACCCTTTTTTAGAACCTAGTAGCTGGTGCACATCGTGCTTCTTCAGAGCCTATTTAGATGATTCGTTTGTCCCTCAAGCATGGTATCCCTTACCTTTCCTTTCATAATTTCTGTAATTTAGGTTCTTCATTTGCAATGTTATAGAAACGTTAAATTAATCGATAATCTTACAAATAGATATGTAACTAAATTTAAATAGTGTAAAGAAATAGAATTACACCATGTAATGTTTGAAACCTTTTACAATCTAAACAATAATTGTGGTCGCTACAATAACCCTATACGATGATGATAGAATATCCAAATTATGTGCTCACATATAGTGTTATTCGTGAGAGTTAGATGATGTCGTCAAATCATATAATCCTTTTTCCTACCATTTAAAGTTAGGAATAGAAAAATGGAATTTTCCAAGACTTGCAAAACAACACTTTGAGCCCCGTAAAAGAGAAGTCAAACATCGTATGTGCTCCTTGTTATGTAAAGATTTACATCAAGCATTAGCCCGACCCTGTGTGCCCATTTGTGCTCTCTTTCCCGCTCTTTAGGAGCCATGTTACTCTGTTTTCTTCTTTGAAGGAAGTTGTTAAACATTAAAAGGTGGATTTCATTTTGAACCATCATTTGGTCCCTGAGCAATGAGATGCTTGACCACCTTCTCAAAACTGTAGTATTTTTACTAAACAATCACTTGGAACCTTCGGTTTAGGAAAAAGACATACCTAGTGAGTTTGGAAAAGGGATATTGTAGGCCTCTTATCACTGTTTGACTAGGTCAAACTTAGTCAACTACATCTGGTGGCTTCAGAAAACCCATCGCCATTTTAAACTTGTATGTTAGTTCTCACTTCCATCGACTCTAAAAAATTATCCATATATAGGAGAACTTGACGGAAATTTCTCGTAGCACATTCATCCATTGAACCTTAGTTTTAGAGGTGGTTTTTGGAGCCCTTGAGCTAACTTTTAATCATTTGCAAGTAGGACAATTATGACCAATGGCCACAGAAAACTATCTGCCAATTGTAAATTGTTCGCTAGTTCTGAATTCCGTCAATTACTATGAACTCTTCGTATATAAGTGGGAACATGGAAATTTAACAGTTATGTGGTTGTTTATCGGAAGGCAACATTTTAAATTGGTTTCTTAACCTTCGACCCTATTTTGAACGTTTTTGTAGCTAGCCGAAAAATGTTAAAAGAAATTTGTAGGACCTCTGTTGGGTTACCAATCCACCATGGAAAATTTTGACACATGTAAATAACTATTTGAAAATCTATAGCGTAACTTGTTGTCTGAAATAGAAGTTTTGACAAAACGTTGTTTCTCTCTCTTCCCTTCTCTTTCTCTCTCCTTGGTTATGAAATGAAGTGAAATGAAATGAATTGAATACGTGTTTCTAAACCTTTTGTTTCAAATGCAAATTATAATTATGATTATATGTAAATGGTAAAATAAAAACATTAATTATGTTAGATTAGGGTCGATGCCATGCCAGTGATTTATCGATGATTTCATGCTCACATGGTTTTGCAGGATGGAAGTGGGATGGCGAAAAGGCGTGGTGTAAATCATTTTTTATCATTGTAATTTATATATGTTATTGGAAAATATTATTTATATAATGTATTTCCATGTTATAGATATTTATGTTAGAAATTTGCTAATATGTATGTGATGTTAGTTATAGGGATATCTTGGAAAATGTGTATTTAATCATATGTTCAATTTGATTCATAGCTACATATGGAAAAAAGGTTATGTGTGTGTGTGTGTGTGTTAAATGAATTTGAAGTTAACATCTTGTAGTGCATTTTCAATGTTCAATAAATGATTAATTAATTACTGTGTTGTATTCTTACCTTGTAAATGTAATAAAGAGATTTAATCGAAACACTCAACCCTAGTATATGATTCTTACACAACATGTCTTCTTGTGTGATAATTATTACCATAGAAAAATTTGAAACCGTAGAATCAACTTAAACTTTGCACTTGATGGAACCTCTTAGTTTAGGAAAATGAAACCCCTAGTTTGAGTTTACTATCATATTCGGTATGTGTAGCGATTTTTTCGTGAACCCATCTTTTAGGAATGAGATGGTCAAAAAATTTATAGAGTATGTGGTTTCCTTTTAGGTTTGGTAACTATGTTTGGGGCAAGGGGAATGTCCTCTCTTTAGTTCCTACACTATGTTGAGTGGTGAAGACCGCTCTGGAAGTCACCTTAAGAGTCGTTGTTCAAAGAAATGACTTGCGATGTAACCTTACCATATATGGAGTAAGCAGAGTTATAGTGCCCACTTCACTTTGACACATTTTGATACTAATCATGATACTGTTGATTATATTATGGACATGATTATGGACTTTATTATAGTATGATGTTAGATGTTAGATCAAGGATTATTGTTGACTTGATTCAATTATGATGCATGATGATTATTAGAGACATTTTAGATATTGATGTTCATATACTGTTTAACATGGTAATACTATGGATGTTGTTCGGACATGTGATATTTGGATATTGTGAGTAGACATAGAAATGGAAATTAATTGATGATGATATAGTTGTTGAGTAAAATTGCAAATGATCTTGTTGGTTGTATCGATGTTGTTGTGATCCATATATCTACATGATTTTGGAATTTTATTTATATTATTTTGGATGTTCTCATATGGCCACGAGGCCAAAGGAGGTATTTATATTTTGTAGGTTTAAAATATCACAACAAACATTGGGGGATTGGAGACCAACCACATCGGAATTCTAATAGAATTCAACAATGTCACGATGGCAACTTGTATTGTTTGTGTGTGGTTGTTTTGTTAGAGTTCCCATGGGAGGGATCACCCTTTAAATATGACCAAGAGATTTTTTGTTTTTATTTATTTAGACCTTTTGTTATGTTTTTTTGTGTTTATTTTTTGGTGCATTGAACCTTTCATTATTCTTTAAATGGTGTATAATATAGCGAGTAATCATGTTGTTAAGTTAGTAATTAATAGAGTTGTTGGCCTTGTTTTAAAGTGTTGTAAGAGATGTGTAAGTGATGTGTAAGTTAACTTTTTAGTGTGAAACATTCCACCTTCTTGGAAATTCGAAATTGTCCTTGGAGGCTGATTTTGGAGGCTTGTGGGACAAGTTACACTTGTCCCATAC
Organism: Taxus chinensis; assembly: GCA_019776745.2. Classification (NCBI taxonomy): domain Eukaryota; kingdom Viridiplantae; phylum Streptophyta; class Pinopsida; order Cupressales; family Taxaceae; genus Taxus; species Taxus chinensis. Next base: position 484,072,700 of record CM034155.1, on the reverse strand, counting down.
CTCTTAAATTTAATTACCAACCATACCTACGGTTGGAGAGATGAATTTAGACTTTTATAATTCTTTTTGAGAAGGAAAATTGTAGGTTTTAATTGCACTTTTCTTACATGATTTAATTTCAGTCCTTTGGGGTGTGGGTTGGATTTGAGTGTGTAAGTAAACTTTCATATTATTCAGGCACCTATTTATTGTGCATTGGAGAATGAAGTTGACTTTTCGGTTGGGGTTGAGGATGTGTGATGTGGAGTCCTACATGGATCCACCTCATCCTCTTCTCTTCCCTCTTCTACAAAATTCGAATTCCTTGCCTTTTTTGGGGGTTTCTTCACTTTAGAGACTTCATTCTTGGATGAATTCCTTGTTGTTTTGGGAGCTCTTGATTATTAGAGAAGTTTGAAGATTGTTGCATTCTTATGCTTGGCTGATTTGAATTGCTTGCATTTTGATAAATCTTGTTGTTTTGGAACTTGGAACAACTCCCTCATGGAGAGGTAGGAGCTTGTCTCTTAAAATGCTTTTTTTTTTATGAAATTGTTAACGTGTGAATGTTTTGGCATGTTTTTTTTTTGTTGGGTAGATGGCCTAGGAATGGTGTAGGAGAAGACTATGGGGTTTATTTTTTGGAAGGCACAAGTGTGGTTTAGGGAGGTATAAGGGTGGAAGGAGTTGGGATTTGGGTTCCACCTTACAAAGAAATAGTTTACATTTCTTTAATTGGTATGGGGTTCCATAAGATGTTGGGGAGGCATAAGAAAATTTTAGGAATAAGGGGTACTTAGGGAGGCATAAGGAATGTAAGAGTTTTGATATACTATATTTTGGTGGTTTGTAATTCAGGGTGGTGATACCCATTTCCCCTTTTGGGAGTTATAAGAAGCATCCCACATAGTTTTTTTCTCCTTTGGCTTGCTTGATGAAGCCTCAGTAATGTTTTTCATGCTTTAATGTAGTTGTAAACTACATTTTATTTTAGACTATGTTTTTATTGTGAAAATGTTGTTTGTGTGTTTGTGGAAGCCTGTTGTTTCCATGAGTTAAATCACATCTTTTATTGCATTGTGATTGGCGCTCGGGGACTAATGAAGAAGGATTTCTTCTCACCTTCATTGGATGTCTTGGTTGGGTCGAGAGCGTTGTCTTTCCCCTACTCTTGTTTTGATCAAATTGGAAGAATGGGGAATACACATGTTGTTGTTATGGAGCTGAGATAAAGACAACTGAATAGTCCCTTGTTGAGATAAATTTTATTGTAACCCTTACCACTTGAAGTGGATGAACTTGTAAATGTTTTTCAATGGAAAAATGTTGTGTTGAATATAAAAGTTGCAAAGTGAAATGTAAAAGAAATGAACTCTTTTTTTGTTTGAAATAATGTGAAAGAAATTTCATTCAAAGGATCAAAGAAGGATGTGGAAAAATTTTCTTTTGGAATCAATAAATTATGTATTAACTTTCTCAAATTACACTGTGGCATTGAATCTAATCTTTTAAATGTAATTTAAATCTCTGATTGAAGGAAATAAATGCGTATGAAGGAAATGTAGTACTCTATTTTGTGAAGTGCATGATTTGAAAAGAATAAAAGTTACATTCTTTTCTTTATCATTGGATTGAAGGAATGAAACCTTTTTGAAACTAGTATAAAATGAATTCATTCGTAAGGCAAGTAAAACAAAAACCAACGAGTTAATTTTGTTGTTTCCATTTTTGCTCCAAGTTAAACTCTGTAACTTTCACCATAAATGAACACACCAAACCTGGAATCAAGAAATAATAATAAAACTTTAAAATTGAACATATCGAGATACAAATGAGTTCAATTAGATAAAAACACTTAAGGGAAATCTTTCAAAACCTGGCAAAACCGAGTTCAAAGCTTTCACAGTCGTTTTGCTGTGAAGTTGTAAAAATTCAAATTGGAACTAAATCAATAGATCTACCTCAAAAAATTATATGAAAATCCACATTAGAACAATTCTCCATGTCTATTTGACATGTTGAGAGAGGAAGAAGATCAAATTCAACAAATCTTATAAGTTAAAATTTACCAGTTCACACTGTAAAAGCATGCAAATTGTTTTCAAAAAATTAACCACTTAAAATTTATAAATATCAAAATTTAATTATTCCTGTGTAAGGAGGACGTTGACAGATTTCTAGAAAGTCCTCGTTTTCCGAAAACTGAGCTCTCTATCAAAAGTTATGGCCTTCTGAAGTTTTTCTTCGTTTGGCGTTTAAAAAAAAAACAAATTTGGTAGAAATTTCCTTGGTGGGCCCGCGGGCCCAAATTTTTCCTTAGAGCTTCAGAAAAATTTTGGGAATTTTTTTCCAAATTTCTCCCCACTGCCCCACCAGCCCATAGCCAATCAGGATCTACCACATGGTGTCGTGAGGCATCGACGGAGGAGCGGGTTCCTTTTTGCCTTTGGCATTTTTTTGGAAAATTGTCTAAAGTTTCCCCACCGCCCCGCCGACCCGGAGCCAATCAGGAGCTACAACGTGGCATCGAGAGGCATCGGCAGAGATGCAGGTGAATTATACCCTTTTTTCCCTTTAGTATTTTAAAGTGTTTTATCCTTGCCGCCTCATTTTCCCCGCGTGGCTTAGGAGGCGCCACGTGTCCCTTGCGGACTCACGGGAGCGCGGGTGAAAAGGTGGCATTTCGCCCTGCGTGGAAAATTTCTAAAAGCCTCCCACGGCCGTACTGACCCGACTACTCCTCTAGGAAATATTTCTCCCTGCAACCCGCAAACCTGCCCCTGTGGCAAATTTTCTCCCCTAGACCCGTGGGCCCGCTCTTGGGGAAAATTTCCACCCCAAGGCCCATCGGCCCATAACTTAAGAAATATGAGGAGTTAGGAGAACTTATTTATATCAATGAAAAGATGAGGAAATTACCCCAATAATCTTTAAGCCTGTTAGAGAAAGGGTATGGTGAGGAATTACCCTCTGAACCTAATTGAACCTTCTAACCCTAAATTTTTGGGACCTTGTGACCTCTAATAATTGTTAATAAAAGATAATTATATTCTAGTGGTTTAGAAGTGATCTGGAATTTGTTAGTGACAACTATTATCTTGAAACCTGGTTGTAGAATCCTTTAAACCAAAAAAATAATTATTCCATAATTTTCCTAATGAATCCTAGGTTGTTCTTGGGTCTCAGGTGGGTTGTTTTAGTGGGCGTCACACTTGGTATCAGAGAAATGGTTCAAAAGCTTGGGCCATTGGGCACACTAGAAAACTCGAGACATGAACCTTAAACCTAGCACACTTTTAAATCTAGAAAACAACTTAGTTTAGAAATTGCACATTTTAGTAAACATGGAAGCTAAGTAAAACCTAAAATAAGGAACTAACTCTCTTCTTTCTTTGTGCAGGAGGCACAGACAAGATGAGGAGACTTTTCACATAGACCTAGGCATACCACCACCAAATCATGTTCTAGCAGCCATCCTACCCCAGATTTTGTTTACTCTTCAAGATGTTAATGCCACTCTACATGGAGGATCAGTAGGAGGACATGTAGCTAGATATGATAGAGTCACTTCCTTTTAGGGTCATATATTACCCCAACCTAGCAAGGAGAATGGATGAGATAATTTCCATGCAGAGTCACCACATAGGGGATGGGTTGAATGAGTTTCAAGACATAGAGAGAGGTCTCGGAGCCCTAGGCTTAGGGATGTGTATGCAGAGAAGCTTAGGGGCCATCAGACCACAACTGCAAATCACATCAGGGAGATCCTGAAGCTTTGGCCATCACATTATTCTGGTGACACAAGTGGATTTCAGGCAGAGGCCTTGTTAGTGAGCTTGAGGGGGTGCTTCAATCTCTTTCCTTATTCTAGCAACACGAAAGCTCGTGTTGCGATCCATCTACTGAGAGATGGAGCTGGTGTCTGGTGGCAGACAGAGGAGCAGAAGCTCCATGTTGATTGTGAGACAGTTACCTAGGAGCTCTTTGAGGAGTGTTTTAGGAGTAGATATTTTTCACGGAGGTTCATACAACAATAGATAGATGAGTTCCATGACCTCTGACAGACATCTCTTATAGTGGCTGAGTATGAGAGTAGATTTCTGGATCTACTCTAGTATGTTGATTACATGCAGGATGAGCAGGTGCGGATCCACAGGTTCATCCGGGGCCTAAATCTAGACATTGGAGGTGTAGTGCGGATCCATCGTCCACATACATTAGATGAGGCCATCGAGAAGGAAAATATAGCAGAGGAGATTAGGGGAAAAACCCATCAAGCTAGAGACCGAGTCCAGAGCCACATACAGCAGATGTAGGATAGTAGGTTGAGGGGGTCAGTACCTCTTCCTCGTGTTGGACAGGGTTCCGAATAGTCATCTTTTAGACCACAGTAGCAGCAGCAGTCTCGCCCACCTTATAGACCTCCACAAATATTTAATGCATAGAGAGGTCGGAGTATGGGGCCTCCTCTTAGGGGTCGCATCAGGACACAGAGTGCCCAGAGAGCTCACTGAGTAGGAGCTCACCAGCAGAGACCTTAACAGACTGCATCCGGATCATTAGGATCTACACCATAGACCTCTAGGGCACCGGCCAGATCTACTACACAAGGGAGAGGATCAGGTGGTTGTTTTGGGTGTGGTGTTACTGGACATTTTTGTAGAGACTACCCCCAAAACCCTAATAGCAAGGGTAAGACACAGATCTCAGAGCCTATTGTTGGTGATATGGGGTGTAGTCATAAGATGTATGCAGTGGTTGAGAACCACTAGGTGGAGCATCAGAGGTAATATTGGAGGTATTCCTACCTCCATTTTCTTTGATTCTGGTTCTTCTAATTATTTTCTTGCACCATCTTTAGTAGAGTGATGCACTCTGCTAGCAGTTAGGTAGGGTCATAGTTTGGATGTTGAAAGGACTTGTGGAGCCAACATCTCTATAGACTCCTTAGTTAAGGAGTGTGTGGTGGATTTGGGACCTTTCACCACTACTTCAGATCATCGTATCCTTCCGTTGGGCTCTTATGAAGTCATCTTGGGCATGGACTAGTTATCTGTACATAGAGTTAGAGTGGATTGCTACCACAAGATCATATCTTGCATAGATGATCTAGAAGTGGAGGAAGTGATAGTGTGGGTCAAAACACCCATTTCTATTTGCACCATCTCCACTATGCAGCTTAAGCGGTGTATGCAATGGGGTTGTCAGATGTATTCTGTTACAGTCAGTGACAAATCAGAGGATGGGTCTAGCATGCCATCGCTAGATGATCATCCCATTTTGAGAGAGTTTGTAGATGTCTTCCCAGTGGAGCTATCCGGGTTACCACCCACACGTGATATTAATATTCATATAGATTTGGTTCTGAGAGTAGAACCTATCTCACAAGTACCTTACCAGATGACTACCCAAGAGCTCTGCGAGCTCAAGTTGCAACTGGAGGGCCTCTTGGAGAAAGGCCTTATCCGTCCTAGTGTATCCCCTTGGGGTGCACGGGTGATTTTTGTTGAAAAGAAGGATGGATAATTGCGGTTGTGTATTGATTACCGCTAGTTGAATAAGCTAATGATCAAGAATCGTTATCCCCTTCTGCACATTGATGATTTGTTGATCAGATGAAGGGAGCTACAAATTTCACTAAGATAAACCTTAAGTCAGGCTACCATCAGCTGAGGATTTCAGAGGTGGACATTCATAAGACCGCCTTTCATACGAGATATGGCCACTATGACTTCACAGTGGTGCCTTTTGGTTTGACTAATGCCCCCGTAGTATTTATGAGTTTGATGAATGGGGTATTTAGGAATTTATTAAATCGCTTCGTGCTCATCTTCCCTGATGAAATTTTTATTTACTCACGTACGCCTGAGGAGCATGAGGGGCACCTCCACTAGGTTCTTCAGTGTCTTCGAGAGCAGCATCTTTACAGGAACTTGGAGAAGTGTGCATTATTTCAGATGGAGGTGCATTATTTAGGTCATATCATTTCTAGGGAAGGTATTTTTGTCGATCCTTCCAAGATTAGAGCTATTATGGATTGGCCAACTCCCACTACTGTGACTAAGGTGCGTAGCTTCATGGGATTAGCAAGTTATTACAAGATATTTGTTTAGGACTTCTCTTAGATTACGCACCCCATCACTTCCCTTCAGCGAAAAGGGAAGAAGTTTGTTTGGTTAGACAGGTACAAGTAGGCCTTCAATACACTAAAGGAATGTATCGCTAAAGCACTGATTCTTGCAGTGTTGGATCCACAGTGTGAGTTTTTTATTTGCACGGATGCTTCTTTAGTAGGACTTGGAGGTGTGTTGATGCAGGAGGGTAGAGTAGTGGCTTTTGAATCTCACAAACTCAAATATTAGGAGCTTAATTGTCTGACTCATGATCTTGAGCTTGTGGCATTTGTGCATGCTTTGGTTTGATGGAGGAACTCTCTACTTGTTCGGGGATTTACACTCAGGAAAGATCACTTGAGTCTTCGTCACCTCTTCATGTAGCTCAATCTCGACGCTCGTCAATGGTGTTGGATGGAGTTACCTTTTGAGTATGATATGGAGATAGAGCATGTGAACGGGAGGCATAATGTGGTGGTATATGCTCTTAGTAGATGGAGACATGTGGCTATGGCCACCTTAGTGAGCATAGATTTACGGAGTAGGATTCTTCAGCAATTTCCTCTTGACATCTTCTACATTGCAGTTTGAGCAGAGATCGAGTCTCAGAGACCCCTCAAGAAAAGTTTGATGGTTTTTCCTTAGAGGAAGATGGTCTTCTCAGAAACAGAGGACATATTTATGTTCCCAAAGATGGAGGCTTGAGGAAGGACATTTTGACAGAGGCACATCATGCACCTTATTCAGCCCATCATGGGGTGAAGAAGATGCATGCTATTTTGAGACAGTTGTATCACTGGAGAGGACTTCATAGAGACGTGGCTCAATTTTTGTCACGATTTTTAGAGTGCCAGAAAGTGAAGGCCGAGCATCAACATCCAACTAGCCTTCTCTTTCCTCATTATATACTAGAATTTAAGTGGGACACCATTTCCATGGACTTCATTGTTGGGCTACCAATGTCAAGATATCACCATGACGCCATCATGGTCACGGTTGATAAACTGACAAAAGTGGCTCACTTTTCTCCAGTGAAGACCACTTATACAGCTAGTACAATGGCACAGGTATATCTTGATGAGATTGTTAGGTTGCAAGGGATTCCGTGGAAGACCATTAGTGACCGCAATCCTTTGTACACTTCCCACTTCTGGACTACCATGTAGCACGCCCCCGAGACGAGAATCAACTTCAGCACAACATATCACCCCGAGATAGATGGACAGACCAAGCGGGTGAATCAGATTTTAGAGGATATGCTCAGGATGTATTTGAGGGATCAGTAGTCTAGATGGGAGGAGTACCTGTACTTGGTGGATTTCACCAACAATAATAGTTTCTAGAGTTCTATAGGGATGGATTCTTTTTAGGCTTTGTATGGTAGAGAGTGCAGGACACCTCTTAGTTAGGACAGGTTAGAGGACAGGGTTTCTCTTAGACCAAATTTATTGCAGGACATGAAGCAGCAGGTGGTTTTGATCAAAAAAAATTTGCAGGAGACACAAGATAGGTAGAAGAAGTACGTATATTAGCATAGGACCGATTTTATTTTTGATGTGGTCTTGAAGGTGTTCCTTCGTGTCAAGCCACACAAGAGCCCTATCCGTTATGGAAAAGGTTCTAAGTTAGCTCCTAGCTTCATGGGTCCTTTTGAGATCTTGGAGTGTATCGGCCCTTTCGTTTACCGTCTTACATTACCCACCTAGTTTGTCTCGCATGCATGATGTGTTTCATGTTTTAGTTCTTAGGAGATATGGTGCAGATCCTTCTCACATGTTAGATTGGACATCATTGCAGGTGCAGGATCAGGGGTAGGTGATGGTAGATCACATTCGTATCCTAGATCGTACGACCCTGGGCCTTCAGGGCAGAGAGGTTGATCAGGTCCTGGTGGAATGGGATAGATATGATGAGACTGTAACTACTTGGTAGGATGCTACATTGTTACGAGATAAATTTCCCCATTTGTTCCAGTGACTTCTATGAGGAAGTCAAGTCTAAGGGTAGGGGGATATAGTGCCCACTTCCATTTGACACCTTTTGATACAAATCATGATACTACTGATTATATTAAGGACATGATTATGCACTTTATTATAGTATGATGTAAGATGTTAGATCATGGATTATTGTTGACTTGATTCAGTTATGATGCATGATGATTATTAGAGACATTTTAGATATTGATGTTGATATAGTATTTAACATGGTAATACTATGGATGTTTTTCGTACATGTGATATTTGGATATTGTGAGTAGACATAGAAATGGAAATTAATTGATGATGATATAGTTGTTGAGTAAAATTGCAAATGATCTTGTTGGTTGCTTAGATGTTGTTGTGATCCATATATCTAGTGATCCATATATCTAGATGATTTTGGAATTTTTAATTTATATTATTTTGGATCTTCTGATATGGCCACGAAGTCAAAGGAGGTATTTTTATTTTGTAGGTTTAAAATATCACAAAAAATATTTTTTTTATTTTTAGGTTTAAAATATCACAAAAAATATCAGGGGATTGGAGACCAACCACATTGGAATTCTAGATGAATTCAACAAGGTAACCATGACAACTTGTATTGTTTGTGTGTGGTTCTTTTGTTAGGAGTTCCCATGGGGGGAACCACCTTGGTGCACTTACCCTTATAATGTGGAGGAACCACCTTTAAATGTGACCAAGGGATTTTTTTTATTTATTTATTTGGACCCTTTGTTATGTTTTCTTGTGTTTATTTTGTGGTGATTTGACTCTTTCATTATTCGCTAAATGGTGTGTAATATTGTGAGTAATCATATTCTTGACTTAATTAATTAAAATATGTCATAAGAAAGTAATTAATAGAGTTGTTGGCCTTGTTTTAAAGCGTTGTAGAGAGATGTGTAAGTTAAATTTTGAGTTTGAAACACTCCACCTTCTTGGAAATTCGAAATTTTCCTTGGAGGTGTATTTTGGAGGCTTGTGGGACAAGTTAAAACTTGTCCCATACCTCTTAAATTTAATTATCAACCATATCTACAGTTGGAGAGATGAATTTAGACTTTTATAATACTTTTTGAGAAGGTAAATTGTAGGTTTAAATTGCACTTTTGTTACATGATTTAATTTCAGTCCTTTGGGGTGTGGGTTTGATTTGAGTGTGTAAGTAAATTGTCATATTATTCACCCACCTGTTTATTGTGCATTGGAGAATGAAGTTGACTTTTGGGTTAGGATTGAGGATGTGTGATGTGGCATCCTACATGGATCCATCTTATCCTCTTCTCTTCCCTCTTCTATAAAATTTGAATTATTTGCCTTGTTTTGGGGTTGAGTCACTTTAGAGACTTCATTCTTTGGTGAATTCCTTTCTGTTTTGGGATCTCTTGATTTTTGGAGAAGTTTGAAGATTGTTGCGTGTTTTTGCTTGACTGATTTGGATTGCTTGCATTCCAATAAATCTTTTTGTTTTGGAACTTGGAACAACTCCATCATGGAGAGGTAGGAGATTGGCTCTTGAAATGCTTCTTTTTGTTCATGAAAATGTTAATATGTCAATGTTTTGGCATGTTTGTGGGTTGTTGATTAGATGGCCTAGGAATGGTGTAGGATAAGACTATGGGGTTTATTTTGTGGGAGAAAAAAGCATGGTTTAGGGAGGTATAAGTGTTGAGGAAGTTGGGATTTGGGGTTCCACGTTACAAATAAATAGCTTGCATTTCTTTACTCGTTATGTGGTTCGATAAGAGGTTGGGGAGGAATAAGGAAATTTGAGAAATAAGGGGTACTTCGGAGAGGCATAAGGAATGTCAGGGTTTTGATATACTATATTTTGGTGGGTTGTAATTCAGGGGGTCATACCCATTTCCCTTTTTGGGAGGCATAAGAAGCATCACCCATAGTTTCTTGCTCATTTGGCTTGCTTGATGAAGCTTCAGTAATGTTTTTCATGGTTTAATCTATTTTTAAACTACATTCTATTTTAGAATATGTTTTTATTGTGAAAATGTTACTTGTGTGTTTGTGGAAGCTTGTTGTTACCATGAGTTGGATCAAATATTTTTATTGCATTGTGGTTGGGGGCTCGAGTGCCAATGAATAAGGATGGCTTCTCACCTTCATTGGATGTCTTGGTTGGGTGGAGAGCATTGCCTTTCCCCTGCTCTTTTTTTGATCAAATTAGAAGAATGAGGAATATGCATGTTTGTTGTTATGGAGCTGAGATAAAGACAACTGAATAGTCCCTTGTTGAGATAAATTTTATTGTAACCCTTACCACTTGAAGTGGATGAACTTGTAAATGTTTTTCAATGGAAAGATGTTGTGTTGAATATAAAAGATGCAAAGTGAAATGTAAAATAAACAAACTATGTTTTTGTTTCAAAGAATGTGAAAGAAATTTCATTCACAGGATCAAAGAAGGATGTTGCAAATTTGTATTTAGGAATCAATAAATTATGTATTACCTTTCTCAAATTACTTTGTGGTATTAAATCTAATCTTTTAAATGTAATTCAAATCTCTGATTAAAGGAAAGAAATGCATATGAAGGAAATGTAGTACTCTATTTTGTGAAGTGCATGATTTGAAAAGAATAAAAGTTACATTTTTTTATTTATCATTGGATTGAAGGAATGAAACCTTTTGTAAACTAGTATGGAATTAATTCATTCGTAAGGCAACTAAAATAAGAACCATTGAGTTAATTTTTTTGTTTCCATTTTTTCTCGAAGTTAAACTCTGAAACTTTCACCATAAATGAACAAAATGAACCTGAAATCAAGAAATAATAATAAGAAATTAAAATTAAACATGCCAGGATACAAATGAGTTCAATTAGATAAAAACACTTAAAGGAAATATTTCAAAACCTGGCAAAACTGAGTTCAAAGCTTTCACAATCATTTTGCTGTCATGTTGTAAAAGTTCAAATTGGAAATCAATCAATAGATTTACCTCACAAACTTATCTGAAAATCCACCTAAGAACAATTCTCCATGTTTATTCAAAATGTTGAGAGAGGAAGAAGATCAAACTGAACAAATCTTATAAGTTAAAATTTAGCAGTTTGCACTATAAAAGCCTGCAGATAGTTTTCATGAAATTGACCACTTAAACTTTATAAAAATAAAAATTTAATGATTCTTTTGTATAGCGGAAGTCGAGTGTTTTTCCAGAAAGTCCTCGTTTTTCCCAAAATTGAGGTTTCTATTAAAAGTTATGGCCTTCTGAAGTTTTTTCTTCACTTGGCATCAAATATATATATTACAAAAAATTTCCTTGGCCCATGGACCAAAAATTTTCCTTAGAGATTTGGCAAATTGTTGGGAAAATTTTCCAAAATTTTCCCCACCGGACCCGTAGTCAATCAATAGAAGCCACGTAGCATCGCGATAGGCATCGGCAGAGGAGTGGGTTCCTTTTAGCCTTCGACATTTATTGTGGAAAAATTGTCTAAAGTTTCCCTGCCGACCCACATCCAATTAGGAGATACCACGTAGCATCACGAGGTGTCAGTGGAGGCATGGGTGAATTGTACCCTTTTGGCCCTTTGGGCATTTAAAATCTTTTATACTCGCCGCCCTATTTTCCCCACGTGTCCCTTGCGGACTCGCGGGAGTGCGAGTGCAAAGGTGGTGTTTCGCCCCACATGGAAAATTTCCAAAAGCCTCTTGTGGCCCCGCCAAACTGACTACTCCTCCAGGAAATGTTTCTCCCCACGATCCTCAGACTTGCCCCTATGGAAAATTTTCTCCCCTAGACTCGCGGGCCTACTCTTGGGGAAAATTTTTCACCCTAAGGGCCCGCCAGTCCATAACTTGAGAAATATGACGAGTTATGAGGACTTATTTATACTAATGTAAAGGTGAGGAAATTTCCTATACAATGAGAATGATTTACAAAAATTTTCAATGCATTAACTTTGAGAAAAATCAAGTTGAATCTTTAAGTCTGTTAGAGAATGGGTATGGTGAGGATTTACCCTCTAAACCTAATTAAACCTTCTAACCCTAAATTTTTGGGACCTTGTGACCTGTAATAATTTTTAATAAAAGATAAGTATATTCTAGTGGTTTAGAACTGATATGAAATTTGTTAGTGACAACTATTGTCTTGAAACTTGGTTGTAGATTCCTTTGAACCAAAAAATAATTATTCCATAATTTTCCTAACTAATCTTTGGTTGTTCTTGGGTCTCAAGTGGGTTGTTTTAGCGGACATCACAAGAGTTATTACTACCTTAGTATCCTAGTGGAATCCCGAGTCTTACGAAGTTAGATTTAGAATTTTTCTGGTCATCGAATGAATTTCTTTTGGTACAGATGACACAAAGGGAGCAAGCAAAATAGTTGTGCTATGACTTAAACTCTTGTCAATGATCTCCTTAGTTCCTCATAGATAAATGTGTTATCTTGGGTACTAATATCATAGCACCTTAGTATTTCATGAATTTTGTTTAGCATAAATATTTACTCTCACCTTAAACTCATATATAGTTAGGGTGTAGATCCTTAGGTGAAATTGTAACTAAGTCAATTATTGGCTAATTAAGGGGTTTACACGTGGGTAGAAAATGGTAAGTAACTCCTTGCAAATGAAATTGATTTGAAATAAGTTGACTTTAGAGAACCATGGAAACTGGAAATTGTCCCGTAATCCCTTGTTATGTCTGTTATGACATTAAGAATAAAATAAATTTCACATGTGGAATCATGAAATGTAGAATCATGGGATCTAACCTCAACCAAAAATCACTTGTGGTTCATGTGTAGTTTATAATGCTTCCAATCATGTACTTCTTCAATATGTTAGAAATTTTCTTTCATAACTCCTTATGTTAAAAAGTGACGCAAAAAAAAGAGACATAAGAAACAATGAAAATGAAATGACAAACAAGAGTATATGTGATAATGGTTTAGGAACAAATTTTTTTAGTTGAAGTCCTTATGGTTAATTTAAGAATTGAATTTTATTAAGAATGGTTACAATTTGTTCTTGGTGGGACTAGGCTTTTGATATAATATGGAGTCCACTAAAAATAAAATAAAATAATGTCATGTAAATGCTTAATTGAATCAAACTAAAAGTGGAACTAAAACAACCATAGGACGAGAAAAAATGTGTTGCTAATGGAAGGAAGTTTATAGGAAAAGGAAACTTGAACCTTCACCTCCTTTGATTCGTATTATTTATCCCTCGGAAACTTATGGTTTGTCCCCTTGCATAATGAGGGTACAATTAAATTTCAACTAAACATATTTTGAGAAACAAACCTTTAGCATAAGAGCCAGAGAACTGGGAACTTTATATGCAATTTAAAATATGGAAATTAATTATTTGAGTTATGGAGATTGTCCTAAGTGATAAAGAGCAAAATTAAATGGTCAAACTATAAGTTGAATGTGGAATGAACTTATGAGTTTGTAGGTAAAAAAATGGGGGAGAAAAAATTATACTTACATAATAATGTTATAGGAAGGTTAATCACAATGAAGACGTAATCATGGTAATGATGTGATGTGGGCTGGACAATCCTTGAGTCCCTTTTGTTGTGGTTAAGTTATTGCTAGCATTTTTTCATTGGAGAAAGTGTGAAAATGTCATGTATATGGTTTTTTCGTGTGTCTACGTGAGTCGATGACTTATGTAACTTTCATATTCGTTGTTGAGTTTCTTTACTTGGAGTCCTTGTGGCATTGTGTAGTGAGCAATGTAAGTCAAAAAAAATTATCCTGGTATTTTTTTTCTGTGGTATTTGTATGTGTAAAATGTGGGCGTTGCATACAAGGTCTTACTGGGAAAAATGTTGTGGTGAATTTGCTGACATGTTACATCAAATAGGATCACCTACCATTTTTTTCACATTGAGTACAACTGATATGTATTGGCCTGATCTACATACATTAATGCCTGGAACACCACCAGATAATCGACGAGAAGTACAAAATTGGTGAAGGAAAAATATAATTGAATATCCACATATAGTGGAACATTATATGCACTTGCGAAATATACTTTTCCCGAAGGAGGTATTACAAAAAGGAATGAAAGTTAAAGATTATTGGTCTAGATATGAATGGCAGCATATAGGTTTTCCGCATGTCCATGGATTCATATGGTTAGAAGAAGTTTCGAATATGGACAACCTTGATTTGAATAATGATTTTAAACATGGAAATTCTGAAAAATACTTCCATTCTATTGTCCATGCATGGAATCCTCGGGAGGACCTACACCAATGAAACATACAGGTAATTTATCGATTCTTATCGAGTCTGTGATTTATATAGAATTTTTATGTTCTCAAAATATATTGTGTATTCTTATGTTCTATGTTACAGGTCTACCAAAATTTTATGCAACATCCGTGTCTTTGAAATACAAGACAACTGACACAAATCAATATGGAATGTGACTATGAAGAGATTATCAACAGTGTAGAATGACATACGATGTGTAGAGAGGGTGCCTTCCTACGTAAGAAAATGGGAAAAATTGTTTGTAGGTAAGATGTTCAAAAATTAGAATAATTAAAATGAAATTAAAAAATATATACGTGGAAGAACTAATAATTGATTATTACATTTTACAGGTATAATGCACCATGGCCATTGAATCTAGATGGATCAAAGTTATATCAAGACTCAGAGATGGGAGATAAAAAAATTTAACCTAGAAATGATGATAGGGTAAATACACATAATCACTACATATTACAATTGTGGAGAGAAAACGTAGATTGGCACCCTATTCTTTCCAAGCATACCGTAGTCAAGTACATTGTAAAGTATGCAGCAAAAGAAGATAAAATATCTTAAATTTATCATCAAATGTTGATGCGGATGGCAAATATTGAAAATTGGGATGAAATGGCAGCAACAACATACAGGAGACTTCTAACCAAAACAATTGTTGAAAGAGACATTGGCGCACAAGAAACATGTCACATGTTGTCGG
Source organism: Taxus chinensis (assembly GCA_019776745.2). Taxonomy (NCBI): domain Eukaryota; kingdom Viridiplantae; phylum Streptophyta; class Pinopsida; order Cupressales; family Taxaceae; genus Taxus; species Taxus chinensis. The sequence continues at coordinate 484,057,666 of CM034155.1, read as the reverse complement.
AGCTCCCTTTGGTAGAGACCAGTACAATATTTGTCAATTTGAATGTTGCACGTGAGGTGTTAAAAAAGGTAAAAAAACCTGATGGAGATGACCATGAAGAACATGAAAACAATTTCATTGATGGGTACAAGAATATGCCTTTTTCTGTGGAAAGTGTGTCTCTTATTAATGCCGCTAGATATTGGACATATAATCCAAGGAGAAAATGGGATAACAAGTGGGAGGTCAGGAGTTTGACAGCTATTGTAAGAGTGTTCTCGAGGTTTTCCTTTGTCCCTTCGTGGGAATCTCATAAATGAATTGATTTTTGTTGGTCATATTTGTTGCTTTACAAGTCGTTTCAGGATATAGAGAGAGATATCGGACATGATTCTGATTCAATAAGTTCAAACTGGGATTCGTTCTATTATAATCCATGGCATGTTGAAAGGAGGACTACAGTAGAAGACGTTGAAAATGACAACGAATCTAAAGATGAAATTAATCAACATGTTCAACTTAATACAATAGAACATGAATGGGAAATCATGTGTAGGCTTCCTCGTGGTCAAATTTTGGAAGCGAAAAAAATAGATATGTTGGGAAGGAGAGATATTGACAGACAAGCACCATGGAATGATGAATATTGTGGTGAAGAATACACAAGTAAAGTGATAAAATTCATAAGCAGCATGAAAGGTGATGTGTTGGTTATAGACGATGAATTAGCCCCAAATTTCAATTACGACACCTTAGGTGCTAAACAAAAAAAAGTGCTTGATATAATAATGACACATTATAATCAACATCGAAATAACATTCCATTGCTTATGATAGTTCAAGGACCAACAGGAACAAGAAAATCCTATTTGATTGGTGCGATTTGTCAGACACTTTTTGATGCATCATTCCCTGAACATTATCCTCTTCTAATACTTACACCGAAAGGAGTTGCATCTTTTAATATTGGCACCTCAATGATCCATTGAAAACTTTGAATCCCTGTTATAGATTTTACAGAATTGGAGGGATCGAGACTTGCAACATTCCAATAAGAGATCTACCATATAAAATATGTATTGATTGATGAAATGAGCTTCATCAGACAAAGTTTACTAGAAAACGTGGACTCCTGACTTCGTCAAGCATTCCTTAAAAGGTCATACATGAGTTTTGGTTGTGTTTCGATGATTTTGGTAGGAGATTTGGGGCAACTTCCTCCTGTTACCGATAAAACACCATATGATAGTAATAGACGTGCACAACTATTATGGAAAGAATTCCAAATAGTTGTTACATTGGATAAGGTATTTAGACAAGGAAGAGAAGATGAAGACCATAAATGTTTTCAACAACTTCTAGAAAATCTCATAGATGTGAATCCGACACTGGATGATTAGATGTTGTTAATGAGTAGAACAAGTTTTGTATTAGACAAAGATAGCAATGAATAATTATATAATAATATTCACCTAATGGCGACAAATATTAACGTGAATAACCACAACAACAAAAAATTGCATTCATTGAAAAGACCTGTCACATGTAGCATTGCAACTAGAACAAGTACCGCCAACACACTGGCAGGAGGTCTGAATGATGAAATTGATTTAGAATTATTAATTTTTAATGATGCAAGGGTTATGCTAACATCCAATCTTTGGATAGAAGCGGGTCTTGTAAATGGATCTCTGGGATATATTTGAAGCATAGTATATGCACCTGGTAGTGGTCCATCGAACCCGCCAACATACATAATGGTTGAATTTGATAGTCACTTTGGAATACCATTCGAAGATAGAACTCTGCATACCATACCAATTACACCAATAAAGAGGGGACACACACACCAATAACCCTTACAGTTGGCATGGGCATTAACGATACATAAATCGCAAGGTTTGACTCTTTCCAATGCTACAATCGATATTGCAAAAAGAGAAACAATGGGGTTGACATATGTGGCTATCTCTCAAGTGAAGTCATGCCAGAGTCTAAGAATATCTCCACCATTTTCATATGAGCACTATGGAAAGATGAAGAATGGAAAACTACTTTTAAAATGGAAGGCAGAGGAAAAAAGACTTATGTGCTTGGAATATAAATAATATACCCTTTGAAATATGCATTTCATTCTATGAATTTGTCATTACATGTGATGTACATTACACATTTCGATTTGTATGAAAAAAATTGTATTTTTTAACATGATAATATGGTTACTAATAAAATCCATAAGAACTTTGTGTCTTATAGACCTTGATTTTTTTTCTCATACTCATTTTGTTAAGAGATATGGTTCCTTCTTTAAAGACATTTATGATGTTCCTTGTAATATATTTGAGTCTAAAAGGATTAATTGTTAACGTTTTCTCATTTTATTTGTTGTTTGTGACATTTTTATCGAAACCAGTATTTGAAAAGATAATTAAATGCTCAAACTAAATGTTTTCCTTTTTCCTACCTTTATCTTGGATATGATAATTGGTAAATAATATGGCCACCACTTTAAATATTAATAAATTGGTTTTAACCTACTATTTAGGTATGAATAATAGGAAAATTACATATATGTGTTAAGTTATATAATAATATAATTAAATAAGAAAATTACATATAGGTGACCATGATTTTATAATAAATAATTATAATATTAAATAATAAATGTTATTTTGTTCATGCACGAACTAAATTCCCCCTTCTTTTCCATACTTTATTTTTTGCTCTTATTTTCTCCATAATGCAACTACAGCGGTTGCTACTAGCATACCTATATTATATAAATATATGTAATATATGGCGAGAGGTATATATTACATATATTTATATATTATATAAATATATAGGTGCCTCGTGAACTTCACCTCTCGACATATTTTACATATCATGTTTTGATTTAGGTTTCTATATATATGTAAAATATGCCGAGAGGTGAAGTTCACGAGGCACCTATATACTTATATAATATATAAATATATGTAATATATACCTCTCGCCATATATTACATATATTTATATAATATAGGTATGCTAGTGTACTTATATGGAGAGTAAACGTTGGGCAGATCAGAGATCTCTAGATACAAATGAAACACACTTTTCTGATCATCAAAACATCTAACAAATATAGCACTCCTCCAAGTTGCTACGTGGATCGCTTCATGAAGGATGCAGAGATAGACAATCAATAATATTGTCGATCCCTCTAATTGATGAAAAACAAAATAGATTTATCCAGATTAGTCAAATTGTCTGCTATGCATCTCAACTCATTTGTTGTGCACTTTAAGAGGAACTTGAAATAGGAATCCGCTAAGGTTAGACTATATAAATGATTAGAGCTGCAATGAAATAGAAGATAATACTATGCATAGTTTGGAGACTATTGAAACCGTATAATGCCAAATAAGAATTAAAACTATACTTGCATATGAGTCTATCTTCATATATAGTCGATTGGTCTCTGATCTCATGGATACAGATCTAAAGCAAGGACCAATGCATTGAATCCGTCAAGTCTGATTAGGGCAATAGAAAATGTATTGCCCTGTATGCACTTTATGAAGTCAATGAAATGAGTACTAATGCATGATTCTGAATCAAATACTACTTCTGTTTCTATCCTTGATTGTACCTTTCACTAAGCATGTAGATGAAAATCGCTTAATCGTTTAAGCAACCTTATACTCGATTCACTTAGATTTTCTCATTCACATGGGCAGAATAATAGTAGTATTACCCCTTTAAAAATTATTGCGCTTTTATCATAGGAAAGATTACAATCACTCTCTGATACCAAATCAAGTGGTAAGAGCAGATGTAGACACAAATATAATTTCTTCTCTATTGAATTCATTTGTTGATATAGTTACATATTTATAGCTTAAGCTTCTCCTATAAACAAGGAGGTAGCTCTAACTATTCATCCCATAAATTTGTCTCACAACCTATCTACGTGAGTTGATATAACCTCATAAACAACTTCACTAATAATTTTATAATAATCACATGAACACTAAACAAATGCATTCCAAACATTCAACTACTATGCATTTGAAGTAATTGCAATTGTGACAAAGATTAAAGATAGAATGAATTGTCTCCATTTCACTTTGGAATATATTACAATTCTAACTCTCTTCTTGTATTGTTATGTAAATATGTAACATACACAACTACTCAAGAGTCAACAACCATGAAAGATGATTAAGACCATAAAGATTATTGGCTTTTCTTGAGTACCAAATGAATCACCTCTGATCATAAGATCCTTCACTCCAAGCGTTGCTATGATATTGTACACCATTATACTTATTCTCGATTCCCATCAATGAATAGAAACTACATTATATACCAATAGACTTGCACTACGTCATGTGCTTGGTTAATATTATTAATTAATTCTTGTAGGAAGTCTTATAATCCTTGCTGCTATAATGTAGGATTTTCCATCCACATGGTCGTCGGCTATATGGTGATATTTTTTAATTTATTAAATTTCCTTGGTACATAGGAAAATCAAAGACATTCGATTAAAGTGTTTTGTTCATGATTATTGTGGATCACCACAAAATAAAAATAAGGCCTTACATAATGGAGGAAGCCTTTTGACTTATTAAAAACAATCATTTTAACTTTTCCACTCGCGGAAACATAAATTATTATAACGACGGTCACCATAAACGTGTCCACCTTCTCTTAGGAAGGCTTCAGGGGGTAGGGTATGTCCGCCTTGTTTGTAGCAAAGTTAGTTGCCTCCCGCACGTGAGTACAAGGTAGTCCCATATGCTATAAGCCGCTTGTAGACCCAAAAACAGGCCGCCCGACATCGTGGACTGTAAAAACCATTATTATTATTATTATTATCACGTTCCCATGTGCGATCATTATCATGAGCTCATATTTAGACATATTTCTTTTAGATAAGGGATTATTGGAAACCATGATTTGCAGACGAATTAACAAAAAAAAAGGGAAACGAATCCAATGGTTCACAGGCACGTCATTCGTTTTAATTACTAGTGTTTCGAATCATGGAATAATTCCATGTGACAAAAGAGATAATAGATGCCGTCAAATCTGGCATGAAATTCGGCACGCAGAAAATTTGTCTTACCGGGCTTTTACAAGAAATGTTTATATCACACGCAGATAGTATGTTTAGAAGATCATCGAAAATGGCAGAGGTTGTAACTGTAAACGTGAATAACAGGGACAAGATGCCAGTTTTAGCATTTGGTTTGCATCAGTCGGCCATTTCAAAACCTCGGTGGTTATAGCCATTCAGGGTTGTTAGTCTGTTAGCTTTTTATTTTCTAACACTTTTGGTTGCCGGTGACTTTTTCTTTTTATATAGCCATCAAACCTATTTTAGTTTAGAGACACGAGGCTTTCGCAGTACATAATAATTTGTTTTTGTTTTTTTTTTCCAATAGCCAGCAAAGCTATTTTAGTTTAGTGACTGAGGCTTTCACAGTACATAAAAATTAAAATTATAAGCTTTCTGAAATACGGTGTGCCTAGAATCAACATATGATGAAAAAAACAAACAGTGTTTTCTGAAGTTTGTATTCTTAATTATTTTACTTTCGTAATATTTCAGTGGAGATGGGTTGAGCCCTTTCTTGTCTTTTCTTTGATAATTTTAGGTATACAGCACATTCAAATACTTTCGTCAAATGTAAAATATTAAACTGAAGGATAATTTGTCGGTGCACAAAATAATTGTTTATTTATTACGCTGAAGGCGTCCTTCTTATGGGAAAGGCTCCTAAGGACGTTTCTACGACTGTGTTAAATTTGACGGTTTGACGACCATCTTGACGTTTGTGTTTTTCTTCCCTATTTTAGCTTTTCTCTACTATTTTTCAATAATTTTATTACGCCGAAGGCGTTCCCCCTATGGTAAAGGACCTCCAGACATTTCTGCAGCGATGTTAAATTTGACGTTCGTTTGGACGTTTTTTACATGCAATTAATTTTGACGGTTGTATTAACAATTTAAACGGTTGTTGTGGACATTTTTACATATTTTCTGTAATTTTGTGTTGAACCATGAAAACATTTACAGTTTGATTTGCGGGCTTAGTTTTCTCGATCCGAATAGTGTGCGTGTGGTCGCATTTGGTGAGACAGAGGAGACATTCAGGCAGGAAAATGAGAGCCTTAACTTATTCAAACGGCGTTCGGCTCATGAAAACGATCATTACAATATTGAATCGGATCTCTGATTGGTAGCTTTACTCTTTCTCTTGGTAAAGGGAATCCGTGCATTTGTGAAAATGATCTGGTAAGTTTCAGTGCATCCCATTGTAGGCATGGGTAAAAAATGCATCTATCCATATATTAGCAGATCTATAACCCCATAGAACAATTATCTCTGTGTACGTTCAAATCCCATTCAATCCTTACCTTTAATTTTCCTTTAAAAAGTACTTGAGATTGATCTGTTTCCACAACCTTGAAGGCTTTGGAAATACAAGTATAATAATCCACATACAACCAGATCCATAACATTAATAAACACGACTGGGGCCAACAAACCTATTGCTAATAATTTATATATTTGTTTGTTCAACAACCATTGAATCTTCATCACTTTTGGACCCAAAGAAAACAAAGAACAACTTCAGATTGGTCTATTTCCACAATCTTAGATCTGAGGTATATATCTTCAATGAATTTTCAAATGATACGAAACAAAAATTCTGTGAAACAAATAAAGATCGGTTTATATTCAAAAAGGCCTCGATGACTGCAGATTCAAATTGCAACCCTACAAAAGATTAAATTTCGTAATTAGGATTCAACAACCTTACCTTTGGGCCATTGTGCAAGAATACTTTCCTTCAAAGTGGCAACAATAGTAGCATACAAATATCTCCTGGGTCCTATATCTATACCATCGTGTAGTCTAAACTTGAGCTCCAAATACTCTTCTCCAGACATTATTTCTAAAAATCCTCAAATCCCAATTCAGCACAAGAAAGTACTAAATAGACCCTTAAAAGACCTATTCGATAATCTCAAAACAATCTAATAAGGCCCTTAATAACCTACCGGGTATTCTCAAAACCGTCCTTATCACATTATACCCATAGGTCCTTGAAGGATTTAAAAACCCTGAGGGGAAGAGCAAAGTGTCTTAAGTGATGCGAGAATCCAATTATATCATCCTCTCATTTACATTTCTCATTTCTCATTTCAAGATTTTTACATCTTGTGGACTCCCTCATTTGTAAATCTGCCCATTTCACCTCCTTTTATATGAGTTATGGCCTGTCTTTTATGTTTTGATTTAAAATTGTCTGTATGGTTTTTTGTGTCGTGCTTGTTTATGGTGGTTGTATGTCAATATTTCTCTTAACATATCAATTTCAGTTATTTCTGCTCTTTAATATCTTAGAATTATCTATATTAAAGATGCAGGGATGTTTTTTGCGGCATTTTGAGAATGTGAAAGATATTTCTAGGCATTGTTTATATAGTTTTTATCTGTATTGTGTTTTGTAACACATAATACGGAGTATTAAAATGTGTGATATTTACATCACTATTAATCGATAATAAATGACACATTTTAAAATAATTCAATTGTGTAAATAAAAAATAAAAAATAAATTAATGTTTATCAAAATGTGATACGTGCAACATACCATAAAATGAAAAATAGAGAATCATTTGATATTTATCAAAAGCATGACATACATATATCACAAAAAATGTCAAATAATGAATAATTTCATATTCATACAAATAAATTTGTAACAAATACATTATTTATTTTTGAAGGATTTTAGTATTTTTTTCTTAATCTTTTATTTGTACAATGTAGTGCCTCATTACGTTATCCCTGTTCCCAGTTCTTGCCTCGGTGACCTTGTCACAGTGAAGGATTAAAATTCTTCTTATCTGTTTTGCCTCCCCGTGCCATTATCGATCTTTGGTTATTATTTTGTAGTCGAGCTTGACAGGTGATCATTATTAACATGGATAATAATTTTTGGGAGCAGTAAAATAATATAAAATAATAGTAACGATATTAACATTATTATTATTTTATTTTTCGATCTACAATTTATTATTATTATTTGATTGTCGAATGTTAGCATCACTAATATTAATTATCTTAAATATTCTTTCATTGGATCTCCTTTTGATTCTTTTAGTCAATGCGTATGGGTGGATGAGTGTTGGGCACGTTTTGTGGGAATGAAGGCCACCTACTTCTTTAATTTTTCATGTCTGCTTGGTTTATCCCACATGCTTTGGGTAAGAGATATCTCTTGTTTTTTTTGGTAGTGGGCCGCATACTTTAATTTTAAATGTTCCAGCAAATCTTTCCCATATTTTTCTTGTTGATTAGCTGCGTGGATGGTTGGAGATTGCGCAGGACTTTTTGTACTCTTTTTTCTTACCTGCTACAGCCTGCAATTATTTCCTCTGACGTTGGTCGCTTCACTTTAATGGAGTTTCTTTTCAAGTCTGCCCTGGGTTTTGTTCCTTGCGGCTTGCTCAAGCCATTCTTGGGTGTGGATGTTAGTGGTCCGGGTGAGGAAATGGAGAGGCCATTGTTATTGTCCTCAGCGGAGGAGGGAAAAGAGGAAGTGCAAGTGCCACGATGGCAGGAGCAAATCACAGTGCGGGGTGTGGTGGTGAGCGGTGTGCTGGGAGTAGTGTTTTGTGTGAATACTCACAAGTTGAATTTGACTGTGGGAGTCATTCCTTCTCTCAACGTGGCCGCTGGTTTGCTCGGATACTTCCTTATCAAAACATGGACTGGTGTCTTGTCAAAGCTAGGTATATGGACTTCTCCCTTCACCAGGTAGGAGAATACCGTCATTCAGACCTGCATCGTTTCCTGCTATGGCATCGCTTTTAGTGGCGGATTTGGGACCTATATAATTGCCATGGACAAAACAACATACAATTTGATTGCATCCAACTACCCAGGTAATAGAGCTGAAGATGTTAAGAATCCCTCACTAGGGAGGATGTTTGGCTTTGTTTTTGCAGTCACCTTTTTGGGCCTATTAAGTGTTGTTCCTCTTCGCAAGGTAATGATCATAAATTACAAACTCACATATCCAAGTGGTACTGCTACAGCTTTACTGATAAATAGTTTCCACACTCCCGAAGGTGGTGAAACGGCAAGAATGCAAGTACGATGTCTTCGGAAATATCTCAGCATTAGTTTCATTTGGAGATTCATGCGGATTTGGCAACTTTACAAGTTTTGGATTGGAAGCATACAAAACACATTTTATTTCGACTTCAGTGCAACCTATATTTGATGTGGCCTTATCTACCCCCACATTGTAAATTGTTCGGCTTTGGTTGGGGCTATAATATCTTGGGGGTTCTTGTGGCCTCTCATTAGCAAACGTGCAGGGGACTGGTATCCATCAGACCTTGGAAAGCAATGACTTCAAAGGTCTCTACGGCTACAAGGTATTTATAGCCATTTCCCTTATTCTAGGTGATGGGATATACAATTTGATCAAGATAGTTGGCATTACTTTCAAAGAAGTTTTTTTTTCCAACATAGAAAAGAAAACAAAGTTTCTCTTGTCAACAGTGTTCAAGTTGGTGACAATGCAAAATCCAATGAGGACAAAATAAAATAAGTGGTATTCATGAAGGATGGGATACCATTTTGGGTAGCAGCTTCTGGTTATGTAGGTTTTGCAGCAATTTCTGTCGGAGTAATACCTGTCATTTTCCCTTCTTTGAAGTGGTACTTGGTGCTGATTTCCTATATTGTGGCCCCAGTCCTTGCCTTTTTGCAATTCATATGGAACAGGTTTGACTGATTGGAACTTGGCGAGCACCTATGGAAAGCTAGGTCTCTTCATTTTTGCATCATGTTTGGGCGCCCAACGAGCTTGAAGAAAATGGAATTAGGCTTGGATTGTTGTTGCTGGTCCGGGCGGTGTCCATGAAACCTTCTAAATCTGGAGAAAAAGGAAAGATATTTCTACACCTTTCTTTTGCTATTATTTTTACAATTATTGCGAAATCGAACCGCTCTTTCCTTGCATTGATTTTTCAGTTGGATGTTATGATGGGAGATTTCCCTTTTTGCTTGTTTCTTCTTGTTTTAGCTTTTATCGATGATAGTATGTGGGTCGAAAGGATGCGTGTGCCCTCTCCTCTGAATGTTATGTTTCTCTTACTCGAATGATAGACCTTCGTCTGTATGTTTATGCATTAGCTCTTCTCTGCGATTGAGTTGCAAGTTATTATGTTGATCAACTAGTATCTTCGATATTATGGAAGTAAGTTACGATAACTATGAAGCTCCTCCCTAGCACCCAAGTTGTCTTTTGACATTTTTTGTTAGCCCCTTCGTAAGTCCCTTGATAACCTCTTGGCATCGAGAAAGAAAGGTTGTAGGATTGTGTGAGCAATGCGTGGGCTAGCCAGCTTAGAGTTTTGGTATTAAAACTGGTAGAATGAAAAGGTTTGTGTGCAATGTGTTTTGCCGTCTCGCGTGTTTAGACTCTTATACTATCTTTCATCTTGTTTCTAGGCTTTTAAGGCCATCCTCAAGAAGTACCTTGACCATCCCTATCAACTTGAACCATATCTAGCTTTTCGGATCAACTAAGCTGGAGGTTTCAATGTGCGAATCCAGTACCTCGTTGACACTAGAATAGTTCGGTCTAATCCCCCTCTCAGAATTATTGTTGATGGCGCTCTTCTTTTTTTTCCTAACTTGCATTATTTTCTCCCTTGTAATGTTAATGCTATTAATTAATATTGGTCGGTTTTTATGCACGTAATTACCGTAATAGTTTGTGATGGAAATTTCCTTAAATGTGATTAATCTTCGGGAAAAAAACTCAGCTTTCATTTGATAATCTTATGGATTCATAGCGGAAGGTTTTGTTTTGATAATGTCACTTAGAAATTATGTTTGTATCTATTTGTGCGACGGTTGACTGTGTTACCAAGGGTTTCCGTAAAATATGGTTGTTTTGGGATATGGGTAATTTATTTTAAATTAACCAAACATTAGTAGTGTAGTGGAGGTTTGCAAATCTTTAGTGTTATAAAAATTTGTTGATGACATTATTGTATACTCTTGTTGGACGGAACTCCCTTCTTTTCTCGCGTGTTTGCTACTAGCCTGTAAGACTTTAACCCTTCCTGGATGATTGGTAAATCTCTTTGTAGTTAATGGTCAAAACTAGTATACTATGGCTTCGCTTCGAAACTTATGTTGTGTGTATACTCTATTTGATTTCCGGTTTGAAACTCATTTATACATGACTTTTGTGTTAAATTTTGGAACCCGTGTTTCCCCTTTCTTGGGCCGATCAACCTTTGTTCTTTTAGAAATATATTATTTTAGCCTATGCGTTTGGTACCTTTGATAAATTTCTAGATGGTTGGTATTTATATCAAATCTCAATCTTGTAATTATTGTTTAATTACTTACTGGATGGGAATTCTGTTTTTTGCTAGATTTTTTGTTTTCTCCTTATAGGGCCAAGGGCCATTCTCTGATGATTGCTATACTTTCGTTGTTTTTACTCCTACTGAAGTACAAGGTCTTCTCGTTCTTTGATTGGCATGATGAAGACTTTATTATAACTTGAAGTGTTAATAGTGTTTAGAGGTTTGAACCAGTTCTTGTAATAAAGTGCTTCCTTTTCGTGATATTGTTAGATAATAGTTATGGTGGTTTTGTGTAGCCTTATCTTGCTCAGTTCTTGCGAACTGACTCTTGTGGAAAAATTTGTTGCAGATGGATTTTGCGAGTAGATGAGGAATAGACTTGTAGATTTTTACATCAACCTCAGTTGAGAAGTTCCTTTGTATGAATCCTTTTTATATTGTTTAACTATTGATAACATCTAGTGGAAATTTTAGAAGAGGATCATTGTCTTAGTGTATTGTATCGAGGATTATGTCGTCTTAACTTTGGAACCTTGAATTGTCTGTATATCATTGAAAATACAAGGAAATTTGTTTACCGCTTGTTGGGTGACCTTAATGGATTATCGGTATTCTAAGAGTTGATGTAACCTTGTTTCATTCTTCGTAAATGAATAATGCTAAACTTTCATCCCTGCGATTAAATGTTGAGTTAAATCTTTCTAAGACTTAGTAATAGTGAGTTATAAGTAAAATAAAATGGGTTGTTCAATACTTATAGAAGTTAAACTAAAATTTATATTGCAAATAAATTGGTGTAGAGGTGACCAACTTGAGAGCATGTAATTCCATAAGTGAGCAAAGATGAAACTATCCTTTGTTAAGTAACACTATATAACTTGATATCCCTAGCTACACTAATGAACACTATCCCTTTCATGGTGAAATTCTTAAACGAACTTAAAGGAAATATATGGTTAGTTCTGGAAGATAATAAGATTTAATAAGTAGGAGATAACACTTTAGAAACCACGCAATCTATCTCTTAGCCATTTGGATGGTAAATTGTTTTATTCCTTGTATAATAACTCATTTAGTAAAGCCTAAGTAAAGTTGTTAATAATTCTGGTTAAGTTTTCAAGTTTCAATTTAATACTTGGTAATAACTAATGAGGTCTTGAAAATGATTTCAACTCGAACCTTCTCCCTCTATCCCTTTTTCCAAGGTGCCTTGTCTTTCTTCTCTTAAGTATGTTGAACTTAAACCCATGTTGTCATATGGGCATGAACGAAGTCTCTAGTAGCGTAAGTGTTAAGCAGATGGTCTTGTGGAATTAAATTCCCCCTTTCTCTAAATAAACGAATTAAGCAAATAAATGTCATAATAGAGAAGATTTAAAGATAATTACTCAGTGTCAAAGGAATAAACTTGGCTTGGCAAGATGAATTGTATGAATCATATCTTGAGCCTCCTTGAAAACGTAAGATAAGAATTGCAAGATGTCTTTTTAAAATAAATAACCCTCAAGAATATCTCATTGTGGTTGGCCCTAACTGTAAGAGTGTTCTGTGGTTGGACTTCTATGTTGTCTTGTCAAAAAGAAAAAGTAAAGTGTATTATCCTGGATATGGATGTGAACGTTTCCTGTGCTGACCTTTATGGTCATCCTTGTAACAAGTTGTTCACAGAGTTGGTTGTAACTTTGGTGACGACATGTTGCGTCATGTTATGTGTCAAGCAAGTCAAAAAAAAAATTATCATGTATTTCACTGTGTTGTTCGTGTGTGTGATTTTTGGGTCGTTACACTACAGCAAATATTTTTTCAACAAAACACCAACCAAACAACTGATGCACAACTAACACAATAAACCCAAATTAAATACATACAACATCAACTATAAAATAAATTAACAATCGAAAAAAGGTATCAAATGTATTCATGTACGGATTGTTAACAAGTTTGAAATGTAGAAACAACCTTAAAATTAATTGGCCCATCTATATTTCTACACTTACAAATGTTGGCAATCACACCCCTTATCAACATCAACTTTGTGAAAGTAATAATTATACCTCTAAATCAGGCCCAACAACACTTTTTCGTTTGGCATTCACATTGCAATATTAATTTAATTCTGTGTCTGCAATCCAATCATGGATCCTGTGCTTGTTTTTTATTAATGAAGGGAGAATTCCAAACAGAGGATAATGAGTAAACCCATTCCCCTCTGGTTTTGATTTTTTATTATGGAATAAGTGCGCGATTAGGACGAGAGTGAAGGAAACTATTGCAATACAAAATCAAGCTTCACTCCAACTGGCAGCCATGGCCGCCTACACATATTAATGATATCAAGAATCTTCTTTGCCTTTAAATGTGAAATTCTAAAGAATGGATTGACCTTTGACTTGAAACATCACAAGTAATAAGGATAAAAGATACTGTGACTCAAAAATATATTGTGACTCTCGTCATGAGTGGGGAAATAACATGCGGCCTCACGATCTTTGTCATTCATTTTGATGTTTTGGTTCAATATGTCTTTTGGGTATTACAGAGAATTCAACTGAAGACACGGTACTAGATGTCGAAACTATGGAATCCATAGATTCACTTATTATTGCTTCTTCGATGTCTATAGTATTTTCTTGTGTCTTAGTAGTATCATAGTCTATAACGATATTTCCATTTCTTGTTACTATGGAAACAAAACATTCATCTTGGGACATTGTTGGAAACACAATTGCCCAAAACCGTCTTTTCAGTATTTGTGTCAAGAGCATAATTTTCACTGGCATGTAAAGTGGTACCCAAAGATTTATCTTCAACATCTGCCTTGTATTGATCAGTAACCGTAGCATCATTAACTTTAGGACCTTGAGTGTTCCCGAGTCATCATTACAATTATTATTAATTAAGAGTTTATAATTGTTGGAAATATTGAGAGAGTATTGTGAAAAAATCTCTTCACGATCCGATTATTTTGCACACAAAGATGAATTAGGACGATGACTTCTATATTATTTAAGGGTGTAAAAAATCTCAATTCCATATCCCTGATGCAAACTGAAGCTCTAGACGCATGCATTTCAATAGAATTTCCTTGCCTAAGTGGACCTTTTTTCCCAAGCCAACTTGAAGATTTGAGGTTTGGAAGAGAAAATGTTTCTTAAGTGATGTGAAAACCCAATGATATCATCCTCTCATTTACATTTTTGATTTCGATCTATTTCAATCTTGACATTTATGATCTTGTGGACTCCCTCGCTTGCAAATCTACGCATATCACCTGTTTTATCATTCGAGAGATCCTCAAATATGGCGCACATACCAACACTTAGGAGCTGTGAAGAAAGTGAGGAAGAAAGACTTACTATCACTCAACCCATCATAAATACTACCCTCTGCTTTAATAACACCTCCACTACTACTATACTCAACACTTATTGTATCCAAAGCGGCACTTTCGTTCAAGGGGTATCAAATGTAATCATGTTTATTGAAACTAAAATTGCTCACTAAAGGCTACAATTCTTGATATAAATAATGCAAATGTATACATGTCTCATTATGTGCACTTAGATCTTCATGTATTTGATGTTGTGAAATATGATTTGTAACTTTAAATGTATGAATCTGTAACATAATATAAATGTACACATACACCATTTCAATGTAATGTTTCATCTATATTCCTACACTACCACTTCAATCAATCACACACATTATCAACTGTACAATAAATATTTTTATCAACAAAACACCAACCAAACAACCGATGCACAACTAATTGATAATAAACCCGAATTAAATACATAGTTGTAACATCAACTATAAAATAATTTAACTATCGAAAATGGTATCAAATGTATTCGTGTACGAATTTCTAACAAGTTTGAAATGTAGAAACAACCTTAAAATTAAGTAATATGCTATATGTCAATCATGTCACACCCCTTATCAACATCAACTACAAAAGTTATAACTATAACTCTAAATCAATTAACATATATCGTTTGATGTTAACATTGCATGGAAAACATGTGATTGCTAGTTTTTAATAATTAACAATTTTAGCATTTTCTTTTAATCAACAACAATTTTAGCTTTTGTTTGTAATTAACAATTTTAGATTTTAATAGTTTTTGCTTTTAATAATTTTAAGCACATGCATTATCTAAGTCTAAGAAGATAAGTGCAGATAAGATAGTTGTTTGAGCTAAAAATAAAAAATTAGTGAGTCGGCCAAGCCCATATATACCCAGGTTAAAATGAATTGGCTATTGCAGATACATTGGAGTCGCAACACAAAAACTAAGGGCATGCAAACGATGAACAAAACCAAGAAGTCAGATTGATGTTTCAGACACTTCTTCTGGATTGGTAGGTTATGCTCCAGACACCTTTACACAGTTCCTTTAAGAATTTGTAGATGATATTGTTAGGGTTTAATATTTTTTGTTTAAAATAATTTATTTTTTGTATGGAATAGTCTGACAGCATACTCTATTTGTAGCGTAGGTGGATATTCATGGACATGCTCTACTTTGGGTATGAACGGTCTGGAAAATGATGAACTTGTTCGTGGGTCAATGGAATTTACATTTACGACAAATATGGACGTGAATTAGCTTATCTCAATTATTTCTATTTTATAGGGAATATAACCCTGATAGTTATGCTAAATTTGAAGCACACTAGCATGCTGTAAAACCTGGAACAGGAAATTTGTGTTTTAACAATAGGCTTCCATGCTTGATACAACCACTCCATAAAAAGGTCTTTTTGTTGGCCATAAGAAAACCATTTAATTATGTAGTGCTTGCTAGCTTCAACCATACTATGACCTCATAGAAGTCACGGCCTGTAACTAGACAACATGATCAAATGTGTAGTGCCCACTTTAATCCAACACCTTTTTTATTGATCCTGATACTGCTGACTATATTATGGACATTGTTATAGTTTTGATTTAGTATGCTGTTAGATGTTAGATCATGGGTTATTTTTGACTTTTATTCATATTATGATGCATGATGTTTATTGGAGACATTTTATATAGATGTTAACATGATATTGCATGACATTATTACAGTTTTGATTTAGTATGGTGTTAGATGTTATATACATGGTTATATATATATGGATGTTGTTAGGACATGTGATATTTGGATACATTGAGTAGACCAAGAAAATTGAATTAAAATTGATGATTGTTGATGAAATTGTAAGTGATATTGTAGATTGTCTTGATGATTGGTTTGATTCATATATATATTGATGGTTTTGAAATTATATTTATATTCATTTGGATGTTCTGATATGGCCATGAGGCCGAAGGAGGTATTTGTGTTTTTCAGGTTAAAATGTATCACAATAAACATCTGAGGATTCGAGACCAACAATATCGGAATTCTAGATGAATTCAACAAGGACACCATTGTATCTTGTAATTGTCTGTGTGTGTTTGTTAGTTGTTAAGGATTCCCATGGGGGGAATCCCCTTCGAATGTGACCAAGCGATATATGTTTTCTTTTATTTGGTTCCTTTGTTTAAAGTTTTCATGTGTTTATTTAGTGGTTCATTGACCCCTTTCATTATTTATTAAATGGTGTGTAAATATTATGAGATATCATGTTGTTAAGTAATTGAGTAAATGGGTCATGAGAATGTAATTAATAGAGTTGTTGGCTCTCTGTTTAAGTGTTGTAAGAGATGTGTAACTTAATCTTGGAGTGTGAAACACTCCACCTTCTTTGAAATTCGAATTTTTCCTTGGAGGCTGATTTTGGAGGCTTGTGGGACAAGTTAGACTTGTCCCACACCTCTTAAATGTTTATACCAACCTTACCTATGGTTGGAGAGTTAAATTTAGAATTTGATTATGTATTTTTGTAAGTCAAGTTGTATGTTTTAATTTCACTTTCTTACATATTTTAATTTTAGTCCTTTGGGGCATGGTATTATTTTGGAGTGTGTAAGTAAACTGCCATATTATTCACCCACCTAATTATTATGCATTTGAGAATGAAGTTCACTTGGGCATTGGGCTTGAGAATGTGTGATGTGGCATCCTACATGGATCCACCTCATCCTCTTCTCTTCCCTCTTCTATAAAATTTGAATTCCTTACCTTGTTTTGGGGGTTTTTTCACTTTAACATACTTCATTTTGGGGTGAATTATTTTGTTGTTTGAGCTCTTGTTGTTGGAGAAGATTGGAGACTGTTGCATACTTGTAGATTGTTGATCTTGGACTGTGTTTTGCATTGGAAAACTTTCTGTTTTGGAACCTTGGAATAAAAATTCGTCATGGAGAGGTAGGAGCTTGGCTCTTGAAATGATCTCTTTTCATTTTTCTTTACACTTAGGAATGGATGAATGTTTGAATGTGTAGTTTTATTATTGGCTGATTGGGTATACTACCTAGGGATGCTGTAGGAGGAGACTATGGGGTATTTTGTGGGAGGCATAAGTGTTTTGGGGAGGTATAAGTATGGAGGGAGTTGGGATTTAGGTTCCACCTTACAATCAAATAGCTTGCATTTCTTTCCTCGTTATGGAGTGTCATAAGAGGTTAGGGAGGCATAAGGAAATGGGATGAATAAGGGGAACTTTGGGAGGCATAAGGGTATGTCAAGGTTTTGATATACTATATTTTTGGTGGTTTGTAATCAGGTGGTGATACACATTTCCCCTTTGGGAGGCATAAGTAGCATCCCCCATAGTTCTTGCTCCTTTGGCTTGCATGAGGAAGCTTGAGTGTTGTTTTTTGTCTTTTATCTGTGGTTATGAACTGCAGTTTTATTTTGGATCATGTTTTAAATGTGAAATTGCATGTGTGTTGTGGAAGCCTATTGTTGCCATGAGTTGAAAAAAAATTCTTATTGCATTTTGGTTGGGGCTTGGGGGCCAATGAAGAAGGATGGCTTCTCCTTTTCATTGGAGGTCTTTATTGGGTGGAGAGCATTTCCTTTCCCCTACCTTTGTTGTGATCAAACTAGAAAATGGAGAACATTCATGTTGTTGTATTGGAGCAAAGGAAAAAGACATGTTTGACAGTCCTTGATGAGATTATTTTTTATTGTAACATTTTTCCCACTTGAATTGGATGACCTTGTATATTATTTGTGATGGAAAGATGTTTTGTATTGGCTATGAAAGCTATAATTCGAAATGTGAAAGAGATATACTGTATTTTCTATTTTTTTAATGAATTAGAAAAAAATTGTATTGTGTATATTGAAACTTAGGAATGAAAGAAGAAGTTGTAAAGGTATCTTTTTGAATCAATAAAAGATTGTATTACTTTTCTCAACAGACATTATAAGGTATTGAAATATAATTGTTGAATGTATTTTTAAGTTTTGTTGGAAAGAGGAAAAAGTGAATACGTATGGAGAAATGTCATAATGCTCTATTCTTTAGAAATGAATGTTTTAGAAATCAGAATTCTAATTTGGCATTTGAATACCTTGCATGAATCAAATTAATAGGTTAGAATTGGTGTTAGAATGATTTTTTTAAAAAACTTAGAAGATGATAAATTAAAATAGACCCATTCGAATCTGATCTCTGTTAGATAAATTTCAAACTCTGCAAATTAATTAGCAAATTGAACATAATGACCCTGCAACAAAACATTAAAACATCTAACAAAAATAACACTTCTCCAAATTCCTACGTGGATCGCTTCATGAAGCATGCAGAGACAAACGATCAATAATTTTGTCGATCCCTCTAAATGATGAAAAACAAAATAGATTTATTCAAATATGTCAAATGGTCTGCTATGTATCTTAGCTCATCCATTGTGCACTTTAAGAGGAACTTGAAATAGGAATCCGCCAAGGTTAGACTATATAAATGATTAGAGTTGCAATGAAATAGAAGATACTATTATGTATAATTTGGAGACTATTGAAACTGTATAATGCCAACGAAGAATGAAAACTATACTTGCATAAGAGGCTATCTCGAGATATAGTTGATTGGTCTCTGATCTCACAGATGTAGATCTAAAGCAAGTACCAATGCATCGAACTCATCAACAATGATTAGGGATATAGAATATGTATGGGCGTATATGCACTTTATGAAGTCAATGAAAGGAGTACTACTGCACGGGTCTGAATCAAAGATTGCTTCTATTTCTATCCTTGATAGTAGCTTTCACTAAGCATGCACATGAAAATCGCTTAAGCGTTTAGGCCACCTTATACTCGACTCACTCATATTTTCTCATTCACATGGGCAGAATAGTAGTAGAAGTACCCCTTTAAAAAATATTGTGCTTCAATGACAGTAAAGATTACAAACACGCTCTGATACCAAATCAAGTGGTAAGAGCAGATGTAGACACAAATATAATTTCTTCTCTATTAAATTCATTTGGTAATATAGTTACATATTTATAACTTAAGTTTCTCCTATAAACAAGGAGGTAGCTCTAACTATTCATCCCATAAATTTCTCTCACAATCTATCTACGTGGGTTGTTATAACCCCATAAACAACTTCACTAATTATATAATTATCACCACAACACTAAACAAATGCATTCCTCACATTCAACTACTATACATTTGATGCAATTGCAATTGTGACATAGATCAAAGATAGAATGAATTGTCTCCAATTCACTTTGTAATATATTTCAATTCTAACTCTCTTCTTGTATTGTCATGTAAATATGTAACATACAAACTGTTCAAGAGTGAACATCCATGAAAGATGATTAAGACCATAAAGATTTTTGGCTTTTCTTGAGTATCGAATGACCTCTGATCATAAGATCCTTTACTGCAAGCGTTGCTATGATATTGTACGCCAGTATACTTATTCTCGATTCCCATCGATGAATAGAAACTACATTATATACGGTATACCAATAGACTTTCACTACGTCGTGTGCTTGGTTAATATTATAGTTAATTCTTGTAGGGAGTCTTATAATCCTTGCCGCTATGATGTAGGGTTTTCCATCCACATGGTCGTGGGCTATATGGTGATATCTATTAAGATATTAAATTTCCTTGGTAGAGAGGAAAAGCAAAGACATTGGATTAAAGTGTTTTGTTTATGATTATTGTGGATCACCACAGAATAAAAATAAGGCCTTACATAATAGAGGAAGACTTTTTAAAAACCACCTCACTCAACTTATTAAAAACAATCATTTTGACTTTGCCACTTCTGGTTCTGATAACGACTGTCACAATAAACGTTTCAGCCTTCTCTTAGGAAGGCTTCACGTTCCCATGTGCAATGATTATCATGAGCACATATTTAGACATGTTTCTTTTAGATAAGTGATTATTGGAAACCATGATTTGCAGACGAATTATCAAAAATATGGGAAACGAATCCAATGGTTTACAGGCACGTCGTTCGTTTTAATTACTCGTGTTTCGAATCATGGAATAATTCCATGTGAAAAATAAGATAATAGATGCCGTCAAATCTGGCATGAAATTCGGCACGCTGAAAATCTGTCTGCTGGGCTTTTACAAGAAATGTTTATATGACACGCAGATAGCATGTCTGAAAATTTCCTCTAAACTTATTAGAAGATCATCGAAAATGGTAGAGGTTGTAACTGTAAACTTGAATAACAGGGACAAGATGCCAGTTTTAGGATTTGGTTTGCATCAGTCGGCCATTTCAAAACCTCGGTGGTTATAGCCATTCAGGGTTGTTAGTCTGTAAGCTTTTTATTTTCTAACACTTTTGGTTGCCGGTGACTTTTTCTTTTTATATAGCCATCAAACCTATTTTAGTTTAGAGACACGAGGCTTTCGCAGTACATAATAATTTTTATTTTTATTTTTTGTTCAATAGCCAGCAAAGCTATTTTAGTTTAGTGACTCGAGGCTTTCACAGTACATAAAAATTAAAATTACAAGATTTCTGAAGTACGGTGTGCTTAAATTTAGCTGGACATTTTGAATCAATATATAATGAAAAAAACAAACAGTGTTTTCTAAAGTATGTATTCTTAATTATTTTACTTTCGTAATATTTCAGTGGAGATGGGTTGAGCCCTTTCTTGTCGTTTCTTTGATAATTTTAGGTATACAGTCCATTCAGATACTTTGGTCAAATGTAAAATATTAAATTGAAGGATAATTTGTCGGTGCGCAAAATAATTGTTTATTTATCTTTAATGTTAAGAAATAAGGGATATTCATACTACAAAATTCATTTAAGACACGATTCTAGTTGCATTCGTTTTTAGTGTTGGACTTATGCACTCAACAAAAATTAATTAATATAAATAATACTTCTAATTTATAAATTAGTATTATAAAATACAAGAAGTCAAACAACCAAGAATTTTTTTTTGTTGGTTTTCTTTCAATAATATATTATTGAGTATTTTTTAGTGCATTTGATGGAGTGATGGGAAAGAGGAATATACATTTCATATGCTAAAACATAAAACTTCCATTAGTTGGTTAAAATAAAAATTGAACTCTTTAAATAAAAATTGAAATCAAATTTTGTTGCTTCAATTTCTATATTAAAAAATACATAAAAACTACTTACTCATTTGGATCTTGGTTAAGGATGGGATAACTTATTCCACAAACAAACTAACAATAAATAATAATTGAAAATAATAAAAAATTAATGTATCCAAACAAAAACAAGAATCACTCGTGTGGAACAGTAAATAATAATGAGCTAAAATAACAAGTGGTTGTAGAGTAAGTCACAATTTAGTGGTGGATGGTTGGAATAAGGGGCTATTCATTTGTGAGAGTAGATATTCCAAATTCTAAATGTTAAAATATAAATTTACCATTATTCATTATGTTCCCATAGGTTGTTTACATCGACGTTTGTGGAATATTGTCCCTCCCAAATGGGTTTTCTCATTTACAAATTATATTATAATTTATTTACCTTCAAGAATATATATAGTTATTTTTCTTTATGTATATATTTTATCTAAAGAAACTTTTAGGTTGGTTATAGAGGTTTCAAAACATGAAGCACTTATTTCATAGAAGGTTTATTGTGGGAGTCCTTTAATGAAGGCTCTAGAAAACGAATTTTATGTCTAACAATATTTTTTGGATTAAATTTAAGCTTTGTTGTTGTGAGTGCCAGTATTCTCACAATGTGATTATTGATCTCAAGAAAATATTACAGTAAGGGCATTTGATTCTGCAAGGTCTTCTTATAATTCAAGAGTTAAATATTGTTTTCCTATTTTTGATTTAACACAGGGCATTAAGCTAAAGTATAATTGACTTTTAACATGAAATAAGAAATTCAATATTTTTTTATGTACAGACAAAAAAATATCTTCCATTCATGAGATTCAAGAGCTAAACATTGCCAATACTTTGTTTTGGTTTTAAAATAGGTTATTGAAACTATAATACTTGGATCATGTATATGATCCACTAGTCTATAGCCATTAATAAAGGTGTCACATTTATTATATCACCAAATGATATTGTACTAGTAAACAAGGTTTTTGGAGAGAAATGGAGGAATGTGTTGAACTTAGTCTCATTACAACAATTGGAGTGAGTAAAGTTTCCTCTAAGAACACCTAAAGCCTAGTTCCCTTTTCAAATATTCGTCCCATTTTATAGCAAATGGCTAGCCTTATTCAACTTTATTCATCAAAAATTTTCTGTGAAAAAAAAAAGTATATATGTTATTTTCTTTTTATATTTATCCATAACAATATATAAAGAACTATTACATCATGCTTCAAGTAAATTCTCTCTCTCTCTCTCTCTCTCTCTCTCTCTCACTCTCTCTCTCTCTCTACACACACACACACACACATTTCCTGAACAATGAAACTAGAGATTAGTGACACATGACCTTTTTTAATATCTTTCATTTTTCTTGATTAACTATTGTTTGTCGACTTTTTTTGACCTCTCTTATTACTAGGGTTGTTTCCTTTTACCATTTGATTTTTTTTTAGTATAGTACATGACTATAAGGTCTAAACCGTCATATGCAAAGATCCCAAGCTATTAATTTTGGTCTTATCCCCCATTTTCTTTGGGTATTTTCTCTCTATTGCACTTGTTTGTTACTCTTTTTTATATTGCACCTTACGTTTGGGGTTGGTTGGGTGCCATTAAATTGGATTTTCAATGTAAAGGCCCATTATATATACAAGATTACGAAAATCATTTACCATCATTATCTATATAATAACTAGAAAGAAAGGACTATATTAGCATATATCTCATCAACAAATCACAAGGGGCTAGTTACTAGTTTCAATCTTTCTATATTTGAACAAAAGTTTCAATTTATGCACATTCTAGATTGATTGTGACACTCTAGTTTCGAATCTTATAACGTGATAATGTGATTTGAATTGTTTAATTACTTCCTAAACTTGAATCCTAACTATTTAATTAAAAGAAAATTCTTTTAATAATTTAGGGTTGATATACTTCTACCATTGTCTTATAAATATGTAAAATACCCAACTATTCAAGGGTCGACATCCTTGAAAGCCGAATACGATCATAAAGATTATTAGTATTTTTATGCCATCCAATATTTTCTATACACAAATATGTATATGCAGGTTCAGTCTAGAGTTTTAAAAGAAAGTGGTTCCCTTTGTTATTGCAGTGCCTAATGCCCTCACTTCCCTACAATAGTGTACAACATTATAATGCTCTCATACTTCTTCCAGTTTCTCAGAAATAGACATCCACTACATCATTGTGTGTTGGTTTAATTTTCATTTCAATTCTTGCATAATGCACTCTCATACTCGTCTCAACCGTGCGGATCGAATTTAAACAATATGTTTATTAATGTATTTAGTCACCTTCGTACAAAGAAAAAGCAAAGACGTTTGATTAAAGTGTTTGTTCATGATAGATACATCATGATTATTGTGGATCCCCACAAAATAATAGCAGTCTTAACATAATGGAGGACAGTTCATTGAATCCAGAAAGAAATCATTTTTCTTGTTTTCAAACATATTTTATACCTTTAACTAAGGTCAAAAAAATGTATCACCATTGTCATATTTCCATAAATAAATTTTGTTAAACAATTGAAGGTTTCACATTGCCATGTTCCATGAACATGATCAGCACACATTATTAAAATGAAGGGCGCACATGGATATCATTATTTGCAGCTGAATTAACATATATAGGGAAAATGACTGCAATGGTTTACAGCGAGTCATTTCACATTTTAAATACATGTTTGGAATTAAAAAAGAAAAAGGAAAATGAAGGTCATAAATTTACTTCGTAAATATCAGCTTAGAATTTCAAAAAATAAGTAAATTGATTCCAATGGTTTGCAGGTCGTTCACCCTTTTTTATATCTCAGTAATTCCAATCAGTGGAATATGACGAAAGAGATAACGATGCCGTCAATATCCGACCCAAAAAACGGCACGGCACGCGTGAAATGAATCTGCCCAGTCTCTTACAAGAAATGTTTATCTTACACGCAGAGTGTTGGAGTAATGTATGAGAAATTTCTCTAGGAGTTCGTTTTTCATTAGAGGAACATAGAAAATGGCTGAGGTTGTCACTGTAAACTTGAGTAACGGCGCCAAGATGCCAGTAGTAGGATTTGGTTCTGCCTTTAGAGCCAAGGACTCTGCATCAGTCGAGAATTTTAAGGCCTCTGTGCTTGAAGCCATTCAGGTCTGTTAGATCTAGTGTATAATACTTTTGGAAGCCGGTGACCAATATTTGTTAGTAGCTATCAAATCTTTTTTAGATTAGAGACTTGAGGCTTTCACAGTCCATAACAGTAAAATCTTTAAAGTTTTTGGAAATACTCTCTTCTTATGCTTATTTTTAGCTGCACATCTGTGATCCAGAAAGATTTAAAGATTATTTCCAAAAGCTTGTAGTATTAATTATTGTAGTATTTTGCACATCTGTGAGCCCATCTGCTGTCTTTTCTAAAGTAACTGTAGTTTTACAGTCCATTGAGCTACTTTGGTTATTTGTAACAGAGAAAATGTGATTGAAGTATAAACATTGTAATTGTTTAGACGGCTATTGAATGAATTAGGAGTTTAGAACAACTGTCTTCTTTGATTTGGTATTAAGTGATGAAGGGTATTCATTCCATCGAATTTATTAAAGATAGGATATTAACCAAGAAATCAAGAAATGATGAATATAACAAATACTATTATTCTAGAAGTTTTAACAACTAGAGATTTTCTATTTTTTAATTGATTTGCTGAACTCGATTACTATTAAGCAATTTATAGCATGTTTAAATGCTAAAATATGCATTCAACGCTATTCATCATGATTGCACGGGTCGTTTATACTAACCCTCATGAAATAATCTCCCTCCCAAATGGGTTTGATCATTTGTAGACCATATTATAATAATTTAATATTGAGGGTTTATTATTATTGTTTAATCATAACTTTGTTATGTAAATATTTAATTTTTAGGTTGGTTATAGAACATTCGATACTGCAAGTGTTTATTTCACAGAAGGCTTGTTGGGGGAATCACTGAAGGAAGCCTTTGAAAAGGGGCTTGTATCTCGCCATGAAGTTTTCGTCACCTCCAAACTTTGGTGCGGTGACTGTTATCCCCAGGATGTGATTCCTGCTCTCAAGAAAAGCTTGCAGTAAGTTCATGTAATTAAAGAGCTAAATAGAGTTTTCCCCTGTTTTCGTTTTAAAACAGGGCACTGGACCAGAATACAGTGGATTTTTAAAACATAAATAAACATTAAAAAGTGTTGAATAACAAGATCTCTGAGGCACAGACCTATTGAGCTCTAAATTCTTGTGATTCAAGCACTAAACATTGTTATTATTTTGTTTTGGTATCAAAACAGGGCATTGAAACTAGAATACTTGGATCTGTATCTAATCCACTGGCCTGTAGCCGTTAAGAAAGGTGTCACGTTTATTAATCTAACACCAGATGATGCAGCTGCAATGGACATTCAAGGCGTTTGGAGAGAAATGGAGGAGTGTGTTGAACTTGGTCTCACTAGAGCAATCGGAGTCAGTAATTTTTCCTCAAAAAAGATTGAAGACCTGCTTACCTATTCAAAGATTCCTCCCGCCGTAAATCAGGTTTCCAGCCTCATTACCTTGGCTTCATAAAAGTTGTTCTTTGAAATCCAAGTATAATTTTTTTTTTTTCCTTTTATATTAATCCCTCTCCCTGTTTCAAGACTTCTGGGTATAAAAGTTATTGAGTTTATCTAGAGCAGGTGGAGATGCATCCTCTTTGGCAGCAGGAGAAATTGAGAGGATATTGCAACAGTGTGAATGTTCATGTGTCTGCCTGGGCGCCATTGGGAGGTCCAGGGAATTCGTGGGGAACTGGCCATACGTTGGATAATCCTTTAATTAAAGACATTGCAACCAAGCATGACAAAACTTCTGCACAGGTATTACTCTATCCTTTATTCTGTAACGCTTCCATTATCGATTCTCTGCATAGAATTAATTCGTGATGAAGTTAATTATTTAGGTGGCATTGCGTTGGGGAATAGAGAAGGGTGTAAGTGTGATCACCAGGAGTTTCAACTCTGCAAGAATATTACACAACTTCCAAATATTCGATTGGAAATTGGATGAGGAAGACCATCAGAAGATCGGCAGCATAACGCAACAACTAACAGAGATAGCGAAGAACTTGTTTGTCAATCCAATCAACGGTCCGTTTAAAACTGCGGATGAATTATGGGATGGAGAAATCTGAAACATATATTTATCGTACTCTGCAATTCATTTCCAGCTGCAGGCAGAAATGAAGAAAAGGATACCAACCACTATATTTAAATTTTTAGTTATTTGTATAAGTGCATCAGACAAGTTTGCTATTAACAATTCATACTTATAGGGCGCAAGTTTGCATCAGACAAGTTCTCGCCAGCTACACAGCCGGTTGGAGGAGTCTCCTGCAATAGAAGTGTGCCAGTCTTAAATAAATCATATAAATCTACATAAAAGCACATTAAGATGTGGAATCTGAAAACTTTTTCCAGTGTTAATTTCACAAGAAGATTAATAAACCTGTTTAAAAATTCCTCCACAAAAAATTCTTAAAACTCTTCTGGAGTGTTAAGATCAGGTCAAAGGAACGGCTGTGTTCTGCTGCCATATCTGGAAATATCGTTACATGCTTCCTGTTGAATACGGAGAAGCATTTTTATTAATTATGAAATATTCAAGTTGGCTATGATAGCATGTTTTCATATAGTTTCTACAATTTATTACCCATTTCACACATAATCATTTTAATGAAAAGTTCATTTGAAAAGTACACCTCTTTCCACTTTTTAATAGGGTTTCTTTTTAAGCAAAATAATCATCTTCTTCAATACCGATATTTGAATTTTACAAATTTATCTTTCCACTTTTTAGAAAGGTTTCAATTTAAAAAAAAAGTTCATCTGTTTAAATATACACATTCGAAAATTGCATTTAATTTTCCACTTGAAGGGTAGGATTTCATTTTCAGTTATCATTATCCAATCCAACATGTATTTTAAATCCTGTTGACGTATAATTTCTGATATGTATTAATATACGTCTCTTACGAGATCCACACAAATGATATAAATTATTAACGCGGAAACATTGTCATATATGCTTATTAATGAAAGATTCTTCTATAGATTAAGAATGACATTTTCCACTTATAATAAAAATGGCGTACAAGATTCATTATGTGAAGCAAGCCTACTCCAAGTTAGGTATTTTATTTTTGTTTTAAAATGTTATTTTATCTAGGCGATCATATGAGCATGTATTTTTGGAAAGAAGGAAAAAATAAAAGATGAGATGAGCACTAAATTTATTTATTTATTTTTGATTGAATCTGAAATAACTGCACGGGTTAGGTGCACAAATTCTTAGGCTTAGTTGCCAAGGACTAAATTTTAAATACATTCATTTGAATTTGTTAAAAAAATAGAATAATTTAGATTTATTACTTCTTCTTTCGTGATGTATATACGCATGCTTATTCCTACGGGCACATAAATTGCCACGCATCTTCTACATCCCTAAATTAGAGGAATTGCCAACTTTCTAACTCACAATGCAATTAATAGACTAAAATTAACTAATGCTCAAAAATAGGAAAAAACCAAACTATAACTTAAATCCTAATTTTCGGCCTCAAGATGGCAGATTTAGGGCCCGAAAACGTGTCGAAAACTTGCCCCAACCTGTAGGGCGGTTTTCCGCTGCGTTCGTCTCATCAAAGCATGTGGTTTCAAAAAAAAAACGGACTCAAACAGACACCCGGAGCTCAAGTTATGACCTTGTCAAGTTCCTGCTAATTCGGGCGCATCAT
The DNA here is from genome assembly GCA_019776745.2 of Taxus chinensis. Taxonomy (NCBI): domain Eukaryota; kingdom Viridiplantae; phylum Streptophyta; class Pinopsida; order Cupressales; family Taxaceae; genus Taxus; species Taxus chinensis. The sequence continues at coordinate 484,028,986 of CM034155.1, read as the reverse complement.
TCTCCCCTGCTTGAAAAAAACGCAGCTCCTGCAAGTTGTCTTCTTCAAACTGCTTCCATTTATCTGCATCCAACTTCTGAATCTCCCACTCTATGACCCAAGTATTGTCCTCTTGTTCCAGTCCTTTCCAATGTACCAAATATTTGTTGTATTTCCCATGTCGCGTGTCCATTGTTTTCTTATCTAGAATCTGATCCACTTCTTCTTTCTTCTTCACCGAAACCTACTGCCGCCAATCTACTACTTCATCAGCATCATCCCTTTCTGCACCATCCCCATGAAAAGAATACAAATCTGAAACATTAAACACTGGAGAAATATCAAAATTCCCTGGCAATTCTACCTCATAAGCATTATCATTTATTTTTTTTACGATTTTGCAGGGTCCAATCTTCTTGTACTTCAGTTGTTATAGGTTCCTCTTGGAAACCTTTCCTTCCGCAGATATACCATAACCAACTCATCAACTGTAAATACCTTTCTCCGTCTGTGCACATCTGCTATTTACTTATACTTGTCATTACTATTTTGCAGCTTCTTCCGCACTTCTTCCTGTAATTGTTGTATATGTTTGGAAAATGCTTCTGCATCATCACTGACTCTGCCATCAACGGGTAGCTGTACCAAATCTAATACCCCATTTGGATTACTCCCATACACAATTGAAAATGGAGACTTTCCTGTGGATCTGTTTATGGAACTGTTATATGCAAACTCAGCTTGCGGTAATGCTAAGTCCCATTGTTTCGGCTTTTCCCCAACAATGCACCTTAACAGGTTTCCCAAACTCCTATTTACCACCTCTGTTTTCCCATCAGTCTGTGGATGATAAGCACTACTGAACTGAAGTTGAGTACCAAATTTCTTCCATAAAGTCCGCCAGAAGTGACTTAAGAACCTTGTGTCCCTATCTGAAGTAATGGTTTTTGGAACACCATGCAAACGAACAACTTCTCTGAAAAACAAATCTGCTACGCCTGTTGCATCGCTTGATTTCTTGCAAGCAATAAAATGAAGCATCATAGAAAACCTATCAACAACCACAAAAATGGAATCATTACCTCGTTGTGTTTTTGGTAATCCCAAAACAAAGTCCATACTCAGATCTGTCCACGACCCTTTAGGAACAGGCAACGGCATATACAACCCTGTATTCTATGCATGGCCTTTCGAGACTTGGCAAATTCGACATCTCTCCACATATCTTACCACATCTCTTTTCAGCTTTGGCCAATAGTATTTGCCTGCTACCAAGGCTATCGTCTTATCCTTACCAAAATGCCCAGCGAACCCTCCGCTATGCAACTCTTTCACTATATTTTCTCTCATAGACCCAACTGGAATACATAGTTGGCGTCCCTTGAATAGGTAGCCATCCTGTAAAATATACTCATCCAGGACATCTCCTACATTGTCTGACAATGGACTAATTAGTCTTTCAACAATATCCTTGAAATTAGAATCAGAAGAATACAAACCCTTTATTGCTTCAAAACCCACCACCTCATTTTCCATAGTGGTAAACAAAGTCACACGCCTACTCAATGCATCTGCAACTTGATTCTGTTTTCCGGATTTATGTTTTAGAGAAAAAGTATATCCCTGCAAAAATGATACCCACTTTGCATGCCTACTATTCAACTTCTTTTGGGTATTCACATACTTCAGGGCTATGTGGTCTGTAAATAACACAAACTCCTTAGGCACTAAGTAATGCCTCCAATGCCTTAATGCTTGTACAATTGCATAAAATTCCACATCATAAGTAGAGTAGTTATTTCTTACCTCATTTAGTTTCTCACTAAAGAAAGCTACTGGATTTCCTCCTTGACTTAGAACAGCTCCAATACCCACATGTGAGGCGTCACAATCAACCTCGAACACTTTATCAAAATCTGGTAGTGCCAAAATGGGTGCCTCTGTCACCTTCTTCTTCAAGAATTGAAAACTATCCTCAGCTGCCATTGTCCACAAAAACTCCCTTCCTTTTGTGCAATCTGTGATAGGTGCTACAATACTACTGAAATTTTTAATAAATTTTCTGTAAAATGTTGCTAGACCATGAAAGCTCCTTACCTCTGTTATACTCCGTGGAGTAGGCCATTCAATAATTGCCTTTATCTTTTCTGAGTCCATCTGTACCCCACCTGCTGAAATAATAAAGCCCAAGAATACCAAGCTCTCTTGCATAAATGTGCACTTCTTCATATTTGCATAGAGTTTCTCTTTCCTTAACACTTCAAATACCAATCTTAGATGCCTCAAATGTTCTTCTTTAGTTTTACTAAAGATCAAGATATCATCAAAATAAACCACAACAAACTTACCATTATACTCTCGTAGCACGGTGTTCATCAATCTCATAAAAGTACTAGGTGCATTGGATAACCTGAATGGCATCAGCAACCACTCATATAATCCATTTCCTGTCTTGAATGCTGTTTTCCACTCATCTCCTTCTCTGATCCGAATCTGATGATAACCACTTCGAAGATCAATCTTGGTGAAATAATTAGATCCAGCAAGCACATCCATCATATCATCAAGGTGAGGTATTGGGAACCGATACTTGATTGTAATTTTATTGATCTCTCTGCTATCCATGCACATTCTCCATGTTCCATCCTTCTTTGGTGTTAATAAAACTGGTGTTGCACACGGAATCATGCTCTCCCTTACGACCCCCTTTCACACGAGCTCTGCCACTTACCTATTCAACTCTGCATGCAATGTCGGGCTCATCCTATAAGCCGCTTGATTTGGGAGTGAAGACCCTGGAATCAAATCCATGTGGTGTTGAATATCTCTTTTGGGTGGTAATCCATCTGGTAGCTCATCAGGAATAACATCTGAAAATTCTTCTATTAATTCTGATGTTTCTATTGGTATTTGAGCAGTTACAAGTTCATCCTTATTTGCAACTAGTGCATAACAGAAACCGGTTGCCTTTGCCTCCTTCACAAATTCCTTTGCAGAAAGCATATTTTCAGCCTTCCCCTCTTCTTTAAGAGGTATCAAAACTATTTTTGTGCCATCCTTCCAGAAAGTATAAGTATTTTTTCCCCCATCATGAATAACTTTTCTATCAAATTGCCATGGTCTTCCAAGCAGCATATGACATGCATCCATAGGAATAACATCACACCAAATCTCATCCTTATAACTGTTCCCAATAGAAAAGCTTATTAAAAATCTCTTATCAACAGTAACTTCATTACCCTTCTTAAACCATGCAATACGATAAGGGTTAGGATTCTTCTCACAATGCAGACCCAATTTATCGACCATCTCATTTGAAACCATGTTCTCACAACTACCACCATCAATAATAACATTACATACCTTTCCTCCTGAAGTGCATCTTGTTCTGAAAATATTTGTACGTTGCCATGCATCCCCCTTGACCTCCTTTCTTGGAGAAATCATTGTCCTCTTGATCATCAGAGTTTCTCCAACATCTGGTGGAATTTCGAGGTCCTGTTCATCTTCTACTTGCTCAACTTCAACAAGATTTACTCTTGGAGCATATCCTTGCCTTTTTTCATGTGTATAAGTATGTGGATATTCAAAATCCCGATGCCCTTATTCACCACATTTGTAACAAACAAATGGTCTTCGTGGAGCCTCCCATCCTCTATCGCCAGCATATCCTCTACCCCTAGAAAATCCTCTGCCTCTTTGTTGATTCTGGAAATCTTGTCTCGTATCCTCTTGCTTTTCCCATCCACGAGATGATTCTCCCCTACCTTGGCTGAAACCAGCTCGTCCCCAAAAGGAAGATGAGGCCCCCCTATTCATTCCAGGTGATCGCCTAAAACTTTGATGATTTTGTTTTTCCTCAGCCTTTAAGGCTAATTGATAGGCATCCTCCATGCTTTTAATCCTATGCATACTTATCTCATCTTGAATAGAAAATTTTAATCCATTAACATACCTCACAGCCATTTGTTCCTCAGTTTCTTCATGCTCTACACGAATGGACAACTTGTACAACTCATCTGTGTATTCTTGCACTGTTTGTAAGTTCTATCTGAGATTCTGAAACCTCCTGTAAAGGGTTTGTGCATAATCCACAGGTAGAAATTTATCTTTTAGCTTCTTCTCCATCTTACTCCACGTCCTAATTCTTTCTTTCCCCTTTCTTGACCGCTCTTTCTGTAGGTGATCCCACCATAACATAGCATGACCTTTCAATTTCGTGCATGCAAATTTTACCTTCTTTTCTTCTGACATAGCCTTCCACTCAAAAAAATTTCCCATGCTATTCAACCAGTCTATCAACTCCTCTGGTTTTAGACTACCACCATACTCTGAAACATCAAATCTTATCCCATCATTCTTTCCTTCTAATGCTCGAAGCATCCTTTCTTCAAAAGCTAATGGTGGTGCTTGCGTTTCCTCCTCTTCACAAACTTCTTCTTCATCTGTGTCATCTCCACCTTGATTTCCTCTTTGGGTTATCATTGCAGCAAGCGCAGCAACTTGTCTCTGCAGATCTTGCATATTTCTATTCATCTGGGCAATACCCACCGCCTCCTCTTCCTCTTTCTCTTCCTGCCATTTTTAACAAAATACTTCGAACCAGCTCTGATACCAGATAATGTAGGCAAATTAAGAACAACCAGATAAAATGCAATAAAATGAACTCCGAAAGAAAATAGATCTCCTTCTTCGTTCCAAATAATGAATTACAATGTTTCCTAAATAGGAAAATAACTCCCACTCGAGTTGCCAAGTAAACTCTAGCTAACTCTGACTAAATCTACTCTAGGTGGCGGAAATTACTATTTTTAGCAGTTTACTAGAACCTGCTATTCTTAGTAAGTTTGCATGCTTATTCCTACGGGCACAGAAATTGCCACGCATCTTCTACATCCCTAAATTAGAGGAATTGCCAAATTTCTAACTCACAATGCAATTAATAGACTAAAATTAACTAATGCTCAAAAATAGGAAAAAACCAAACTATAACTTAAATCCTAATTTTCGGCCTCAAGATGGCGGATTTAGGGCCCTAAAACGTGTCGAAAACTTGCCCCAACCGGTAGGGCAGGTTGCCGCTGCGTTCGTCTCATCAATACACGTGGTTTCTAGAAAAAAACGTACTCAAACAGACACCCGGAGCTCAAGTTATGACCTTATCAAGTTCCTGCTAATTCGGGCGCATAATTTTTGTCACATTATATATTAGTACCGTAGAAATATATTGTACTCAGCTATGATATTTTAAATACATGTATTTATAAAATAATGACTACTAATAGAAATTTAAAGGACTTCCTAAGTTGGGTTTTTTCTGTTTCATTGTATGCTAGATACACGCTTGGTTGAAAAGACCAAATTCAGTTGAAGTACACATTCATTGCAGGAAAATGCTAAGTATGCCTTAATACAAGCATATTTGCTTTGGATTGAATATGTGTGTGTCGCACACTTATGAGGTCAATGAGAAAAAATTGGTGATAGTGAATACTCACCTCAAATGAAAGATAAGTCTTTCTTAATGCAAAACGTCACATAACTATTGCCACAAAAATGAAGACTCTGAGTTCTATTGACTTATTTATGTACAAGTGAGAAAGAAACAAGAGCTTATGAAGGATCTTCTTTGTATAATTAAAACTAGGTTCTTAAATAAAATAATACCATTGATTTTGAACTCTCAAATAAAATTATATGAAAAAATTGTTTTAAAAAACATTTTCCATAATGAAATCAAACGGAAATTTGAAGATTTTTTAATCCAAAATTGGAGTTTAATTGTTGAAAATTTATAATTTTCTATTACAAATTGGCTAAATTTTGAGTTTTAAAATTTATTCTAAAATAATGTGTTGGATATTTATCTCTATTATTTGTAACGCCAACAATTTTCCACTCTCAAAACATAATAGATCTAATAATTTAACAGTCAAATTTATGGTAATAATATATATATATATATATATATATATATATATATATTATATATATATATATATATATATATATTTTAAAAGGGGTTTGGAAGGTTAAACATTCCACATTTAAGAAATTTCTTGGTTGGATTCTATCTACACAAGCTTATGAAGGTTGGAATTAAATTAATAATTAAATATTATTTATTTCCTAAGATATATTTACGATTTAAAGCATCTACTAAGCTCCATTAGTATAATTTGTGATCATGCACAGAGATTACTTTATTTTCTAACACAAGAGATTACTTCTTTCTTCATCTGTGTTCATCTCCACCTTGATTTCCTTTGGGTTATCATTGCAGCAAAGGCAGCACTTGTTTGCAGGATCTTGCATATTTCTATTCATCTGGGGCAATACGCTCCTCTTCCTTCCTCTTCCTGCCATTTTTAAACAAAATACTTCGAAACCAGCTCTGATACAGAAAAGTAGCCAAATAAAACAACCAGATAACTGCAATTAAATGAACTCCAAAAGAACTAGTCTCATTCTCGTTCCCAAACATGAATTACAAGTTTCCTAAATAGGAAAATAAACTCCCAACTCGAGTGCCAGTAAAACTCTAGCTAAACTCTGACTAAATCTACTCTAGTGGCGGACATTACTATTTTTAGCAGTTTACTAGAACCTGCTATTCTTAGTAAGTTTGCATGCTTATTCCTACGGGCACAGAAATTGCCACGCATCTTCTACATCCCTAAATTAGAGGAATTGCCAAATTTCTAACTCACAATGCAATTAATAGACTAAAATTAACTAATGCTCAAAAATAGGAAAAAACCAAACTATAACTTAAATCCTAATTTTCGGCCTCAAGATGGCGGATTTAGGGCCCTAAAACGTGTCGAAAACTTGCCCCCAACCGGTTAGGGCAGGTTGCCGCTGCGTTCGTCTCATCAATACACGTGGTTTCTAGAAAAAAACGTACTCA